>JAJQJQ010000090.1:0-268444 GCA_028622995.1 Panagrolaimus kolymaensis | reverse complement strand
ACTTTTATTTTGGAAAAAAACATTAAAATATCTAACCTCTGTAATAATTTCTTCAGATGCTCCATCTAAAAATTTAGGTAATGAACCACCACCACCACCAGAAGAGGATGTCGCTGTTTGTTGAATTGAATTTCCAACTCTTTGTTGCTGTTGTTCTACAGGTGGAGAATTTTGTTGGAATGAAAAAGGCATAGGTTGAAATTGTCTTTGACCAAATTGCTTTGGATGTCCTGGAATGGATTATGGCTGCCTGGTTGCCCCATTCCCATGGATTATAAGATTTTATCTTTTTATATTTATGGCTATCAATCACAACTCTTTTCTTTGAAAATTGCTTCAGGCACATGTGTAAAAAGATCTGTACAATGTGGAAGTTGGGTGCAACTATATGACCACCGCCCAACAATATACAACCTCTTCTTTTCTTATTTTTAGTTTTTATTATCAATAAATTGAACAAGCCAAAAAAGTGCTTTATGAAAAGTTTTTTTTCCGCTTATATCAATCAATTTTATAAAACTAATTAATAAAACTTTATTTTACAAACTTCAAATATTTTTAAAATTTCGAAACATTTTTTCTTGCGTAAATGGTTTCTAATTTTTTTGAGAAAAAAAATGCAAAATGTCAAAAAACCCAATATTAGTTTAATTTATTACTTTACGCATTGCATTTATTTACGTATGAAAAGCCTACAGTAATAAATCTTTAAATCCCTTAATTTATGGCTCTATTATTTTTAAACAGTTGAAACTTAATTTCTTTTTAAAAATTAATTCCAAGTATGCAATTCATTTATAATGAAAAAAAGATGGCTACAAAAAAAACTTTATTTAGCAACAAAAACACAACATAAAAGCGATGTTTAAATGTTCACTTTTTTCCATGAAAAATGCCTTTGGGAAAAGAAAAAATGCCTTGGAAATTTACTTACATACATAGGTTTGACTCACTCACGTCAAAAGCACACAGAAAAACTAATGAACTTGCGCACTTTTTTATATTTTTATTTTTATGGCACAAAGTTATAATAAAGCGACAACGTACGTTAGTGTGCAAAACTTAAAGGTAAAAAAGGGAGCATAATTTCATAATTGTGTTTAAAAAAATGTTTCCAAGTATTAGGTTTTCTTTAACCTTTTTTTATTATAAAAGAAAAAAGTTTATTTTGTTATATAAAAAGGAAAGAAAGAAAAAAAGGTTTTTCAATTAATTTGTTTGAGTTTAGTTAAAGTTTCATAAAATTTAGAGCAAAGGTTTGTTGAAAGCTAGCTTTAAAAAAAATAATTTGCTGCCATAATTATTTACTAAATTATCTTTAATTATTTTTTTAATTTTGTTTTAGCGTTTAAAAAAAATATAAATATCTAAAGTTATTAACTGAGATTTGCTAGAATCAAAAAGAAAAAAAGTTTCAAAAAATACGGTAATTTTACAATTTTTTTCTTCTTACTGTGACCATGAATTTCTTGAACTTTTTTGCTTATCTCTTTATAATTTTTTTTATATTTACCGTATATTTTCTAAGCATCTTGAAAATTTTAAAATGAAGTCACAATTGCAATTTATATTTAAACTTTTTCTTTTTTGAATGCGTTTCAAAAGCAAAAAATACTCGAGCTCTTTCCGTTAAAATTTCTTGCATACTTTATTTTATAAATTTTTTGCATTTTTAGGTCAAAAAAATCGAGAGTTTTCATTAACTTTTTAACCTTCAATTTTGAATCTTTGGATTTACATATATTTTTTTGACAGCTGTGTAGTCTCAAATTAAATAACTCAAACAAACAACAGGTGGAGAAGAAAAAAATGCTTCAACTTACATTCATTTTCACCATTGCACTTTGCGTTGTAATTTTCATAACTGCAAATTTTGGAATTTTTATTATTGCCAAAACTAATTCCATCAAAAATTTATCTTGGCGTTCTTCATTTATTTATGGGCTTGGGTTGTATTGGTTTTTAAATTATTTTCGTCTTATCTATCTTCTTCCAAGTTTCTTTATTAATACCAATAATTATTATCAAGCTTATGTAACCTATTCTCAAGCATGCTATTGCACCCAAAATTTACTTATTCTTTTATGAGTTTTGGACGCATGTTTAGTTCATGCCGAAATCAATTTGCAGCAAACTCGTTAGCTTTTACAAGCATGCTTTATATGTTTTTAATTCTCATTTCTGCTATTATGCTTTGGCACTTTCGGAATTTGAAAAATGGTATATCTTAGAAATTGTTGGACTTGTTTTAATTGTAACAAATATTATTTCATTTGTTATTTCTCTTGGAGTTGCAGTGAGTTCTTCGTGTTGCGTAAAAATTATGAAAAGCGTCAACAAATGAATTATGCTTGGATCAGCCTTTTTATTTCCCTTGTATTTATGGTGGAATATGGAATTGCTATTGTTACAGGGCTTTTACAGTAAGTTAAAATTAATTAATCGAGAATCAAAAAATGAAGAAAAAAAACTGAAACATTTTTACTTTTGAAGCAAAAACATTTAAAAAAAATTTCTTCCGCTTCAAAGGTCGAAATCTTTTGAATTTATTTTTTGCTAATTTTCTTTCTCAAAGTTCTGAAATAAATATTTTTGCATAAAAATAAAACTTTTTTTTAGATATCGAAATGGTCTTCGATCCCTTCCCGCTTTAGTAACCACGGTTGGCATGGTTTCAATTGTAGCAGAAATTATTCTTCTTCTTGGAAGCTTTTTAATTTTCATTATTTTATGGTTGGTTTTCTTTCTTTCAAATTAACGATAATAATTGTTTCATAATAAAAATACATTGTTTTTTAGGGTCCCAACAAAAACCCATAAAATTCATTCATCCAACACCATCAAATTCTGTAGCTTCAACCGCTACAACAGGAAGTGTTCCAATTGGGCCATTAATGGTTCAACAACAACAAGCTTAAATTTTTCTCGTTTCTATCGCTTAATTAACTTGTTAATGTGTGTCGTCTCCATCCTTTCTAATTAGTGCTTGTAACCTTATTACAGTATCGCTTTTTGAAGCGAAGATAACTAAAACTTTTCTTCTCTCGTGAGAATCACTCCTTTTCCCTTGTAGCTTAGCATAAAAAAAGAATGAAACAAAATTAAATTAAGTGTAGTCTAATCAAATGCCATTTTCTATGTACTTGCTTTTGACCTTTTCTTCACACACACAAAAAACTAATCAAATGTAACTATGAGAAAAAGAAATTTAAAAAATTCGTCATGTCTAAAACCTTTATTTCTTAAAAAGCAAAATTACATACATACGAATTATAAAAGTTACAAAATATCATTATTGAGCATGATTTCTTTCAATAAATTCATGATTGAGACGATTTGAAAATGTTCGATACGTAATTGGTGGAATTCCTTCACGAATATAATTCCATTGTTCATCATCTTTAGTTCTCATAAAAGTAACATTTGCACTGTATGGAATAGGTTCAGAGATAGCGATCAGATTCTTAGCAGATGTTTTTCGAGGTTCTTTAGTAAAACGTGGATGAAATAGACCATAAGCAATATCAACGGTTGAAGCATGAGCTGCAATCAAAACGGTTCCACGACCAGATGCTGATTTGTTGACGATGTATTGAAGAGCTGATTGAACGCGTTCATTGTATTTGCCATTGGGTTCATGATAGGAAAAGAGCTGAAAATGAAGAGAATATAGCAAAGGATTGTTTAGGTAAGTGAAAAGATACAGGAAGCAAAGTAAACTTTGCAAACGCGACTAACGAATATACAAAACATACACCAAAAAACATAATGAAAATAACAAATACCACCAAAACATAAAACAAGGGAACCCAAAAAAGTAAACATACATCTTTAAGCTTGTAATAAGGTGTATAATCTTCATCGATATCAAATCCAGCTTTCTTTAATACATCAACACGAAGAAATTTAGGTGGAGAAGTAGGATATAAATCAGTGTTTTCAAAGAGACCAGGTTCAATTCGAAGTTTGAAAGGTTTACCAGACATTGAAGCAGCTACAGCAGCAGTTTGAATACAACGAAATGATGGAGAACAATAAACAGTATCTGGAGGCCGACCACTTACAAACATTGCACGTCCAACTTTTTGTGCTAATACATTTCCAAGTACAGTTAAAGATGTATCACATTCATATTCGTGCAATGGTCGATTGAGAGATGAAACATCAGAGGGCTAAAAAAGAGGATATCGTTGAAATCATATAAAACAAGTATCATGGAAGCATGTGCAAAGCAGAAGAAGTGCGAAAGTTAACTAACCATATTGAGATCACGTTGACGATAAATTCCATTTTTGCCTTGACAATTTTCAAACCATCGACCAAATAAATCATCCATTCGTTCACCATGTCTCATAACAACAATAGTTCGAGCTGTTTGTGCACGTGTAGCGGTAACAGGAATAGGTGATTGAATGATCGTCGTTGTAGTTTTCCTAAAAAATGAACAAGTTTAAAGGTTATTGGAAGTACAAAAGTAAGCAGCTTACGCATCTCGCTCGCTTCCTTTATCAGTTTTGATTGTTTTGAATCCAGTTTCAGATGCATTGGTTTGAACTTCTAAACATGTTGGTGATGCAGCTCGACGAAGAATCATTTGAAATTCTTTACCATTTCCATTTTTGTTGTTGTTCTTTGACATCGTCGTTGTCGTTGTTGCTTTTGCTTTGAGAGAACACAACACGCTTTTGAATTTCGACGAATTGTTGAAAGTGAAAAAACATCATAGAAAAATAAATTGAGTGAATGAATCTGAAAATTTGCATTAATTTTTTTCACAAACATGGAAATTGTAAGAAAACACGCAAAATAAAACGACTATGTTGATTTTTTTTCTTCTTCTTTTCAACATGATTATGTTATTTCATTAACTACTTTTTACAAGAAAACAAACAACCTTTCGAATAAATAACAGATAACTCCTACTGAACGAAAAAGCACAAACAAAAAAGCAAAAAAAGAATGCTTGCAAAATAGGCTGCCATAATTCTGGTGATTGCGTTGCAGGACCTGTAAGAGCAGAGCATCGTTTGAATGGAGCAAGATCAGATAGGAGATTGACTGACTATTTGACAAAATGATTTTTAAAATGAATGTTTTATAAACAAATATTTTTCTTTAACTTATGTACTTGCAAAAATAAATTATTTATATTAAAAACTTTATTATTTAAAAGGGGGATTCATTTATTTATAAAAACAAAAACAAAAAATGAGGCAATTTAATTTGTGTGCATTCAATCAATTTTCTTTCACATGCATTCGATCACAAACAGGCTTTCCATCAACCAAATCTGTAATAATAATTATAAAATTTATTATTTATTTGGAGCAAAGCAAAGTTTTTGATATTTTAGAATTTTTTAAAATATATATTAATAAATTTTTTTTACTTAAAAATAAGCATCGAAAAGACGCCAAAAATGCAATTTTTTTAAATTAGACTTTCATATACAAAGAAAAATCTTACTTTTAATACATCCTCGAATAGTTCCAGATGAAGATACACTTCCACAAAGAATACAAAATGTTATAAATAAAAGTAAAAATGCAACAAATTCTCCAACATATCGAACCCAATCAACTAATTGCCATTCACCATATGGACGGGCAGCCATCGTTTGTTATAATTTTTTTTAAATATCGAAGTAATAAAATGCAAACTAAGAAAATTTTAAATTATTTTTCATAAAAAAAAGATATAAATAAAAATTTAGGGCTTAAAACCCAATATCTCAAAAAAAAAAAAAGAAGGAAAGAAAAAATTTTATTATATTTATTTTACAAAAAAAAATTTGTTTAATTTATTAATCATGGGCTCTCAGTGGTTTCAATAAAAGCAGTAAGTTGAGCTCCACCACCAGTAACTAAAGGAACAACCGGAACTTTAGGTAACATGTGTTTAACGGAATTAATTTTATCCAAAGCTGCTGCAGCTAAGACGAAGTTTATAAATATCATTAGTGCTCCCTGAAAAAAAAAGATTCCATGATTTTATAAAAGAATTTTGAAAATAAAATTTTTTGTGGTAAATCCTTGCTCCATTTTTTAATATTAAATTTTACTTTTTTACCTACCAAAAATAACATAATTAAACGACAAATGTCGTGAGCAAACATTCCCATGATAGCCATTTTTTTATTATCTAAAACTAAAATCAACTATAAATAAATAATTATTTAATTTTAACAAACAAAAAAATCAATCAATAAAAATTTGCAAAATCACGAGAGCGAAAAATAAAAAAACAATACTCAAAATTTTACTCGCTTTTACAAAAAAAAAATTTTCTCGTATGCTTTCATTTCAAAAAGTTTATTTTTAACTTTGTCTTCCAATAATACAAATAAAAAAAAATAGATATCTTCGGCGGGGTTATTTGAAAAGGGTATATTTTTTCTTCCAAATTTTTTTTTTCATTCTTCAAAAAAAATCAAAAACAGTTAACCCATGCATCAACAACCAACCAACAACGAGAACTCAGAGGAAGTGTGTCGAGTCAAGCAAGTGAATGAATGCCGATAAACAAATAATAACAAACAGAAGTCAGTCGTCACTCGTCCGTCAGTCACAAGAATTTCCTCAACAACAAAAAAAATCATCAAATAACAAAGTTTTTGTGTTGCAAAAATTTTTTTTATTTCTTGTTGCGACTTCTTATTATTGTTACCGTTGGATTGAAATTTTAGAATAAAAAGAATGGAAGTTTTACAAACAAACAAAAAAGACACGAAATAAAAATGATTCATTAAAAAAATAAATAAAAAAAGTTTGCAGAAAATAAATTCGCCATAAAATACAATCAAAATTTTGGTATTACTAGGCAAGTAGCGGCCCTCCGGGCCGCGATCTCTATTTTTTGTACACAATTTTTTATAAAAATTAATAATTCGATTAAATTTATGTAATTTTTTTTATAAAAATCATAGTTTGAAATCGTATGGCAAGAAATCTTTATCCTTCTCAGTCTTGGTATCTAAGATTCTCATCCCATACACCTAAAGTTCTCCCATCGGCAGCTAATGTCGTTACTCCAGCGATAAAAATACCAATAAGGTCTCTACTGCTTTTAATAATACTTATTTAAGGAATGAAAAATTCGTCTTAAAATTTCTCAGGCACAAAGTGCTACCATTATGGCCCCAATATTTGCCTACATTAATGCAATTAAAATAAACATAATCTTTCTAAAGAACCCAAAATAATTTAAAACCCCTCACTGATAGCTTCCATTCGCTTCTTTCTGATAAAATAAAGTTTGATGTTCATTTATCACGGCGCCGGCTTACCGGCCGGCCGTGTATTTATATTTTGCAAACATTTGGCATCTATGGATCCTTTAGATCCTTTATTCAGATACTTTAGCATTCTCTGATACTTAGAATCCACCGGCATTCATCATTGTTTCATTGCACTTTACTTTACTTTCAAAATGTTTTAAAAGTTCCTCAAAAAATTCCCCTACCATTTTTAATAGAAAAATCCAGAATGATCTCCTTACAATCTCTAAATTTAGATCCTTTGAATTTTTTGTATCCTTTAAAATTTTTGGATCCATTAGGCATTTTTGGCCCACTAAAAATCATCAGCATACTGGGGCAACTTAGGGCGCCAAATTTTCAAATTTTGCGCGACCCCTTTTTGACCAAAGGGTATGCCCTGTTGTTTTTCTCAAAAAAAAAATTTCCAAATATTAATAAGTACCACATCGAATTTTTTTTACCATTAGATTTTAAAGATTTTGGTGCGCGACCAGGGGTGAGCGGAAGTGGCTTTTCCTTAAACGGAAGGAACCGGAAACGGAACCGAGGAAGTTCGGCGGAAGCGGAAACGGAAACGGAAATTGAAAATGCCCGGAATTCCGCGGAAACGGAAACGGAACGGAAATTTTGTATTAGAATTTTCTTTTTTTAAGCTTACGCGGAAGCGGAAACGGAAGCGGAAATTTAAATTTTTTTTTTACGGAAGCGGAAACGGAAACGGAAGTAAAAAAACCACGGAATTCCACGGAAACGGAAACGGAAGCGGAATTCCGCTCACCCCTGTGCGCGACCCTCCATTTTTTAGAGCGCGACCCGTCGAGCCACGGGCGCAACGCGCCTGGGCGCGCCCGACTTGCCCCAGTATGATCATCAGTCACTCACCAGCGCTTCATTTTTATAAAATGAAAGCTTTTTGCAGTTTCATTCACATTTATGCTAATTTTCATTTATTTTTCATTTTTATTGAATTTTCCCATGGAGGATTTCCAAGTGCGTAAAACACAATCAAAATTACTAGGAAGGAAATGAATGAAGAAAAAATTTTAGACACAATTTTGTTCCATAATTTTTAAATATTTTCTTCATAAAACTTAAAACTTAGAATTTTTAGCAAAAGTGAGTAATTTGTAAAATACAGTTAACGAAAATTTTTTGATATCGATTAAAAATTATCAAAGCGGAAAACTCTATCATTGGCTTAAATCAAACCCTTGTTAGGCCTTGTTAGTCAAAAAATAAATAACCCTATTGATTAGCTTCCCTGGAAGATCAAACAACAAATCTTCTTTGCTATTTTAAAATTTTAGAAATAGCAACCTATTTTATAAAAAAGAAAAAAAAATTCATTGCCTCAAAATCGGCATCCAATGGCATCGCATCAACCGGCTATGGAACCTTAAATTAAAAAAGAGAGAAAAGAAAAAATGAAAATTATTAATAATTTCTTATGACAGTTTTTTCTTTTATATATAAGAAAAATTCGATGCCCTCTATTTACAAATTTGAAAAGAAAACTGATAAAATTTATGATGTGGCGGCTCCCGAAGTCATTAAAAAAATTTACAAAATATTTTTTTTATCTAAAAGCCATCCTTTTATAGCAAACAAAACAAAATGGCTTGATTTATATTAAAAAACTAATTAGCTGCCCATTTTTTATAATTTTTTAGTAATCAAAAATGAAAGCAATCTCATACACTCCCATATTTTAAAATATTTTTTCCTAATTACTTGCATTCAAGATTAAAGTATCCAAAAAATAATGATAAGAAATAAATTTAAGCAACTACCCATATTTTTTCTTAAAACAAAAAAAAAACGTTAAAACGCCCAAATAAAACAAAACAAAATTGATTTTAAGCATTATGATTTTTTTTTCCTTCAGATTTCGCAGTTGAAAGATAACAAAAAAGAAAGTACAAAACAAACAAAAAAACTATTTCCTATTTGACGCAAGCTTTATTTTTATTTTATATAAAAACAATCCTTTTATCAGTCCAATTCCATGATATTTTTCTCATACAAAGAAAAAAGGCATAATTTAGTTTTTTTCTTCTTCTTGATGATCAACTGACTAACTATATGTAGTACATAAGTAAAAGTGATGATGATTTCTCAAAAAAATAAGAGAAGAAGAAAAAGAAAAAATTGTTTAGAAAATTGTAAATTTAAAAATTTATTTTTAATGCAGAATTTGAAAGTAAAAAAGCTTCAGAAAAATTTACTAACAAAAAATTATTGATTTTAGAAACTCAAATATAAAAGCAATGATCACAAAAAAAAATTGATGAAGAAAAAAAACCTCAAAGAACTCGAGAGAAAAAAAAATCAATGTAAAATCAAGCATTTCAAACACGTTCAAAGACCTACAAAAAATTTTAAGTTGTTAACTTTCAACATAAAAACATACGAAAAAACAAAACAAAAAAAATTATTTCATACATTCTTTTTCATTGGAGGTTTCAAGCTTTTTTGTTTTGTTTGTTCATCGGCTTTTTTCATCATCAACGACGTTGGTCGTCGCCGGAGTTGTTGTCGCACCTCTTTTTTATATTATTATCTTTGTTTGGAAGAAAAAAAACTGAAAAGAAATGAGAGAGATTACCTTTATTTCTTTCTTCCAGTTTGCTGCTTGCTTATTATTGAGAAGAAAAATAATATAAGTTTTCTACCACATTTTCTAGCAGCAACCTAGCAAGCAAGCAAGGAAGCGAGGAAATGGAATTGACTGCAAAACACTGTTGCAGCAGCATCAACCGCATTGAATCAAATCGAAAAAAACAGGAAGAAGGGGAAACACGAGGGAGGCAAGGTAATGAGGAAAAAGAGATTGTTTACATACATATAAAAATATTGAAGAAAAAAAAGCATCCGAGTAAAGCATTCATACATATTTTTTTTGGGATTTATGTTTTTCAAAAAAAAAGAAGCTTTTAGTAAGCTCAAAAAATGTGGAGAATTTAAAGTAGAATTACAGCCTCGATCGAGGAGGTGCTATGAGTTTTGTTTATTGAAAGAAATATGTGTTTGCAATTTTCAGAAGGAAAGTTAAAACGATTGCTTCAAGGCCAAAAAATTCTTACAGTCAAATACCTCGCTCCACCAAAACAAAAAATCCAAAAACACATGAAACAAAACAATACAAGATTACAAGAGTTTATTCCATATATACATACATACATATTATCAGTTTACATAGTAATTTAATAATCTATCAAAATTCCATTAGAGCGTGAAGAGAATAATCCAAAGCTTCATCATTTATTTGGTTGGTAATACATATTTATTGACGAATTTCGATAACCATTTGACAACGGGAGCTACAAGATATGAATGAACGATAGAAGATACATTCCAATCAGGATATGATGCAGCCAAAAAGAGTGATACATAAAAAACAAAAAGTGTTATAAAAAGTTAAAACAATCAATGCAAATTAGTTGCTAATCCATGGAAGAATCCGTTAACATCATGATCTTAAGATAGAATGCACCAACCTTGCACATTTGATATGGTGGAAAACCATTGAATAATCTACCAAAAGTTACATCGATACAGCTTACAAATCCAAAGATACTCCAATATCGAAACCAATGATCTTTGATAGCATTTGATGGTGGAGGACGATGAGATGATGGATTGAGAATCTAAAACTTTAATCGTGAAAGTAGCAAGAAAAAAGAAAACAAAACTTACTTTAAATGTTGCAATTGAAGGATAAGCAAATCCAATAAGAGTACAAACAAAATCTCCAAGGTTATTCCAGATCATCAAAGCAGAGAATATTCCAGCAAATGCATAAGCGATCTAAAAAACAAAGGTTTAATAAAAGTGAAAAAGTTATATCAAAACAATAAAACCGCAAAAATAAAGAAAAAAGTGAAAAAGTTAATTCAGCCTCAGCCACGAAAAGTTCATATCAGAAGAAGTCATCTTTTCAAGGTGAAATGTGTAAACCATCATCGGCCAAATTTGAACCCAACTATAGGAGGAGTGTAAAGGCAAAGCATTTATACCACTGAGCCATGGGCGCATAAATAAATAATGTCAAACTTTGGTTGTTTATTGTTTAGTTAAAGCATCTTTTGGTAAAGAAAAGAAAAAGACCAATTGCTTTTGACATTTAGAAGTAAAACATATATGTACTTTAAAAAGAGGATTAATAGCATGAATCACTCTAAAGTGTGTATTAAAGTTTCTAATCTTAAAACATGAACAAGCAAAGGGATGCTACGTTGCAAAGCAATAAGCACACGTTTAAGGAACATCCATTTGATGACGTTACATTCCGGCCGAAGATAAAATACGGCCGAGATAAAAACGGCCAAATGGAAAAGCGGCCGTGAGAAAAACCGGCCGAGGAAAAAACGACCACCAAGAAAAAGCGGTTAAAGGTAAAATTCATCCGACGAGAAAATCCGGCCGAGCATAAAATGGCACTAATTTTTTGAATATAAATTATTCATATTTGTTAAAAATGCAAACTACAAGAATTTGTTTTATTGCATTTATGTCACTACAACTTTATTATTGGGTTAATGTATCAATATTAAAAATAACTAAAATTAAAAGTGACTATTTTTTCTTGAAAGATATATCTTTTTTTTTCTCATAATTTTTCTTCAATAATTTTGCCATCGGTTTTCCTATAATTACATCATGGATTTTAATTATCATTGCAGTAAGTTATTACAAATGAGAATTAATGCTTTTCAATCTTTATTTTTTTCGTTACAAATGATATCAACTTTTGTCATTTTCAGAAATGCTTTATTCTTCTTATTTACAATATTTGGATGCAGTAGACTTTAGAGTTAGCGAAAGGTGAGCGATTTAGTAATATAAAAATAGTGTTTGTTTCAAAGTAAAAAATAAATAGAAAAGCCCAAATAAGATACGGAACTTTCTTTGAGCAACCAAAAAATAAGGAGATATCTTTCAGCAACGAAAAAAATAAAATACGGAACTTTTTTTCTGCACCAAACATTAAAACGATCAGACAGCGCAAATATTTTTTTATTTTCGTATATGAAAGGTTATTTTTACCAAATTTTATACAGCGCTGACAGATGTTCCTAAAAGTTTTTTGCCGATAATGAAAGTTTTCTTTTTTTTATACCTCCTATTGCGGCAACGTTTTTTGTTTTTGTTTTTCTTTAAATGTTATTGCTCTAGTCCGGCTAATGTATTTTTTCACCGCCTTTTATAGGACCCATTCAAAAACGAATGAGAGAATCTATGATTATTTTTCAAAGGCCTAAAATCTTCTCCTATTTTAACACCCAATGACTTTCGCAACTTTTCGACATTTTCTTCCCATTTAAAAATATTAACTTTTAGACTTTGTAATTTTTATCTTTTTGCTTTGCCTGCAATACCTATTAACCAAGCTTTTTTCTTAAATATATTTTCATACTGTTAAGATTTTTTTTTCTCTTTTTTTTGTTGGCATGATTAAATAATATCTTTAATCAATTACAAGCGAAAAATTAATAAAACGCCATAAATTTTTTATAGCAAAATAAATTTATTGTAGGCCAATTAATTAGAATTTTTTTTATTCAGTCCACAATTAAATAAAAGTCTCCATACGTTTCTTAGCCCACTCAAATTTATCTTACGAAAATAAATATCTTTCTTCACCTTCTGCATTTACCTTAAACAAATTTGTTTTTCTGATGCCATTACTGAAATATGCTATTTTTTAGATTGATCAAAAATTGGATTTTTATTTTGTTGTCATTTTGCTTCACATTGGTTATTACACTGTTGGTTGTTTGGTTCGGCTTGAATCTTAAAGATGCTAAAAGTTAGTTTATATGTTTATCAAAGCACATACTTACAAATAGTAAAATGAATCAACATTTTAATTCTTTTTCCTCATAACCCTGAGAAATATATATTTTTTTCCTAATTGTTATGACTTTTACTCGAATCTTTTAGTCCTGAATTTTGATTTTTTTCTTATTTGTTGATATCGTTTTAAAATCAGTTCATTTTACATTTTTATAATCATTCCCTCTTTAATTACTCTAACCCTGTTTGGTAAATATATTCTAATTTTAAACTTTTTTTTGATTTTTATTGAACATTTTGAAATTGTTGGATTATTCACCTATCTCTGTTTAAAAATTCCAAATTCTTTTCGGAGTTACAAAAAAATTTAAAAATTTTGTTTAAAGGTTTTCAATTTCAATTCTAAAAATAATAAAAATTTACTAAAAAATCTTTTTTCCTTTTAGTTTTCGATTAATTTTTTTGATATAAACTAAAGATTTTCAAAGTTAAAAAAAACTTAAAATTTTGTCAACTCTATTGCAAATTTAATTTTTCTTGTTATTGCTTACTAAAACAATATCCTTTTAGTGCATCTTGTTGTTTTTACTCATATTTAATGTAAATTGTGAAAAAGCTTTGTTTTGTCCACCCAACTCTCAGAAATCTTTATGGACATTGCCTTCTGAATTCAAATGTCCTCAAATCAATAAAAATGAAGATATTGTCCCTATCGAACTTCAATTAGATATTTTTGGTCGTGCTTTGTTTAAGCCTAAAACATCGAGCTATTTTTGCCAATGCTATCAAGTGGATGCAGAAAAAACAGGAGCTTGGAATGGATATGGCAACCCAGTTTTCTCTCCACCAATCCCACTTTTCATTAACTCAAGTGATTGCGAACATATGGTTCAAACTGGTTATTCTAGCGTTGTTCAATCTCCATTTGTGTTCAATCAAGAAATGTGGGTAACAGAAAACACATTGGAATGGCCTGAATATAGCGCGTTTGCATATTGGAGATATAATTTAAAGTCAAGTGTTAGAAATTGTATCATAACCAATACAACCATAATTCGTGAAAATAATACTGTTACTTCAAATGCGCCATTATCTCAAAACTGCACATACTCATCACAATCATGTCCAGCTAATAACGGGGTTGTTATTTGGAATGTTACAAATGAAGCCGCCTGCGATTTTCATTACTTGACAACACTAAAAGGCCATTTTGATGGCAAAATGTTTTTATCAAGTGATGGAACATTTGCGCTTACTTTTAATTTTTCTGGTAATCATATTCATGCTCAATGTGATAAAGAACTAATTATTTCACAACAAAATTATGCTGTTTTAAAAAAAGAGCTCATTTTTCCTTTACAAAGATCAAAAAGATTAACACCTCCACATTTGGTTACCTCTGATGAAGTTGCTGCGCTACTCCAAGGTTTATTTTCTAAAGTCAATTCAATGCTTAGAAATTCATTTCAAACTTTATCACATCACTATTGCATAACCTCAACATCATTATTACGTCTTATTATGGCGCAATCGAGTTCTAATCCCCATAAATTAGCAAGATTTTTGCTCAATGATTCGGCAGTTACAGCAAGAATGGTCACCGATAAAATAATGGAAACCACAAAATGCTTTGTTTTGGATGTTGAATTTGCTCCAAAAGATCAATGTTGGTCTAAGCTTCCTGTGGTGATTCGTCATATGCATGAAAATGAAGAAGCGTATATAAATCCAGAAACCATGGTTTTAGAACTTGATGCTGAAATTGTTCCATGTACAACTCATGCAAAAATTTATATTTCTGATCGATATAATTTAACCATTTATGATCAAGTTACAGGACTAAAAACGATTTCTCCATTACCGCCGGAAATTCAAACAGAATTTACTAATATTCATGATCTTGAAGATGATGATTTCAGAGTTCATCATATGGACTTTCCTGGCACTTACAACTTGTTTTCGGTGAGCTATGTTACAGAAATGAAGGAAACATCCATGTCAGTTAACAAACTTCAACATATTTTGACTGGCAAAAGCAAAGATCAAAAGGATATTTCCATTGGGAAAGAAATTTCAAATAATGTTTTAAGCAACTCATTATTTGATTTTTCAAATATGAATTTATCATCTCTTTCACAATTGAGCATTTATTTTACAAGCTTCATCAGTATGGTCAACTTAATTTTACCATTATTGCCACCTCAAATTCAAATCGTTGCTCGAACACTCCTTGTTTTGCCCAGATTGAAAAAATTTTTGTTTTTTGTTTTTCGAAATCTTCATCGTTTTTCAAAATTATTCAAGAAAACCCAGCAAGCAAATAATGACGACGTTAGTTTTTTTTGTTGCTTTAAACTTTAAATAATTTAAATTTTTTTCTTTCAAAGCCAAACATAAGCTTATCAAATATAGGAGTGAAAAGAACCTTTTGGGAGTATAAAAAATTAATTTGTTCTTTTTTTATTAAATTTAATAAAACAGAACCAAAAATTTTTGACCTATATTATGAAATTTTAGATAGAAATGAACATGCCTTTAAACACAAATCCATCGGCCACGGATTATGATGATGATGATGATTTTGAGCCGGATGAAGAAGATGAAGATGCAAACCGACGATCCAAAAGAAGCACAGTAAAAAAATAAGTTTATTTCATTTAAAATAATGAATGTTTTTAGGAAGTTTTCCCCGGAATAAAAACCACGACGACCCATGGAAAAAATGCTTTGAGCTATACCTCTCGAATGCACCCTGGCGTTGTATTTATTTTTAATTTTAAAAGACATAATTCATCGACGCAAGATGATACATATTACTGCTCCCACTGTCGCAAAGCTCAAGAACAAGAAGGAAGTGGAAAAGTTATGGGAATTAAGGTAGTTGGCTTAAATTTTCAAAGTGATCCAGATTCTCTTGCTCATATTTGTCAAGGCTACAGAATGAATAAAGATAAGGCAGATACAAGAATGCTTCTTCGGTAATAAAAATAAAATAAAATTAATAAAAAATAATTTTAAACTTTTAGTGAAGAAAATCAAAATATGCGAACCAATCCAATTCCAATTGTTACTGCCATGACAAATATAACAAATAAAATTGCAGAACGATTCCCTGATCGAGCAATCTCCATGGCTCAACATTTACCTTCAAAAGCTAGTCGACGACGTGATCTCAACTACCATAAGTCAAAATCTGTTGCTCAAGACATTACAAATTTTTTTATTCCTGAAAATCTTAAGGTATTTTCAAAAATATAAAATTTAAATTTTATGAGTTAATTTTAAATTTATTAACCTTTTTAAATGGCTTTTAAAGTTACCAAAAGCAAAGCTAAATTATAAAACTATACAATAAAAATATTTTCAGCTTTCTTGTGTACCACGGGATGATGGAATAATAAATCATTTGGTTCGGGATATGAATGAAACTGGTCTACCTTATATTGTCATGATGGATTATCACCTTATGAGAGCATTTTTTAATGCCATCCACATCGTCGTGGATGGTACATTTCAGTATAGTCCAGCAGGTTTTTTGCAAATCTATACGATTCACGCCGTTTTTTGCCAACTTCCCGATTATACTTCATGCTTCGTCATAGGTAATTTTAAAATAATTTTAAGCCAAAAAACGAACCAAAATTTTTAAGGATATGCCTTACTTCCAAACAAGCTCAGCGAAACCTACAACAGATTATTTAGTGTTATCAGACAAAATGTTGAAGCTGAATTTGGATCGATTGGTTATAATAAAGTTTTTCATATTGATCACGAAATGGCTGCTATTAATTCGTTGGAACGAATTTTCCCCGAATGTTTAATCAAAAGTTGTTTCTTTCACTTTAATAAAGTTAGTTTATTATACTTTAATTGAATTAACATCTAATTAAAATATTTTAATTTTTAAAACGATTTCAGAATATTCATGATTATAACCGAGTGAATGGTGCCCATGGAGCTACTGCCTTATCAGATAATCCTATTTTTATCAAATTTAAAAATGCTTTTGTTGGTGTGTTTACAAAGGACTTGTTAAAAGAATTAACCAATATGCTTTAGGTGGAGCTCATTTGCCTTTAAATTTACATCGACAACTTTGGGAACAAATGACTCTCCTTCAGAATCTTCCTCCAATTCCAGAACATTTGCAAGGATACTTTATTGATTTTGTAAACTATTTACGCCAATTTTGGTTACCAAAAATCAATATGGTTAATCTTGATTTGGATAATAGTCCTAGAACCACGAATCCAGCCGAAAGCCATCATTCAAAACTTAATAGTGTTTTCCAAGGGTAATTTTTTTTAAACTAAAAAATTCCCAAAGCTTAAAAATAAAAAATTAATTGCTTTAGTAACGTGAACACTCCAATGTCAAAAGTATATATTGAACTGCGACGACTTCTCACGGATTCAATCTTTAACTATTATCAAAGCCAAGAAGGTGTAGTTTTGGAACTTCGCCGTCCAGCATACCGTCGAAGTGAAACCAGACTTATGATTGCTAAACAAAAGTTGGCAGAAGCACTTGCAAATGGTTATTTACCAAGTTTTGATGAATTACTCGTTTTCTCAAGATATGTTCAAAGGCTATCCACACCGAATTATGATGAACAAACTATTGCTGCTGAAAATATGGAACTTCTTCAAATACCATTTTTAGGTAGGGAATAAAAAAATAAAAAAATAAAACAATTCGAACTAATTTTTACTTTCTTAAAGATCATCAAGAATTCCAAAATGGAGGCGATTGGAATGATGGTGGAAATGAAGGCGATTGGAATGATGGTGGAATGAATGAAAGAGAAGATCGTGGTTATGAAAATGCCAACCATTTTGATTTTGATGAGGAACAACTTAATTTGAATCGCGTTGCTATAAATCCCGACAATCAAATTCATTATGCTAATAGTGATTCGATTCCACCCAATTTTTCTAATGCTCATAATGATATGGATAACAATACCTTTGGTCAACATAATTTAGTAGATTTAGATCGTCAATCAAATGTTAATGAAAACCAACGTCATGAAATTCCGACTGAAATTCCAATAAACCTTAGACCAACACCAGCATCGTTTCAACAACATCCTAATACTCGTCAACAATTAAATCCTGGACAAAGAACTCAAACTCAAGCACCATTACAAAATGTTGGTCGACCATATCTTCAACCTTCTCCTATTCCAGCTATAACAAACAGCCCATTATATCCTAATCTTGAAGGTCTTTCTTCAACGCAATATCAACCACGATTATATCCTAATCTTGAAGAAGTTTCTTCCACCCAATTTCAACCACAATATCCTCGATCACAATTTAATTCCGGACAAACATTTCAAAGTCAAACAACCCTTCAAAATGAACGAATCATTCCTCAACCACGTCATCAAAGCCAACCTTTTAATTCAAATCGGGCATCAACACCTTTCCCCTTCACAATAGGCAATCATCCCACTCTTTATTCTGGTCGTATTCAACATGGCGCTCCAGTTTCACAACCTATGACTTCCGCACATCGTCGGCCTCAATATCCTCCTCAATTGCGTCATCTTGCTCAAATTAATGAAAATACTTTAGGTCAAACAAATCGACCACAACTTCGCCCATTGTTTCAATCAGCTGGACAAAATTCTTCAGTTTCTCATTCCCAAACAAATCGACCGGTATCAACTTTATCACAACCTATTGCTTCATCTGGTCATATTGGTCGTCGACGGAGTAATTCGTTAAGTTCAGAATCCACCACAAGGTTTGTTAAAAACAATTTTTTTCTTTTTCTAAAGAAAGCCAAATCTTTAGACCTGGCAATCGTAACGCTTTAACTGCTCGTAATAATGCTTCAAGAACCCGTGAAACGTAAGAAATATGTTTCAAAAGTGTACCAAATTTAATATTTTAAAAGTTTTAGAAATCGAAATCATCCATACCGTTCACGTCGCGATGTCGATGACATTGACATGTAAACATTAATGGGATATGTCGGAGCTATACCACCACCATCTTCCAACTTATTTTAATAAAAATGTATTACTGTTTCTCAAATTTAACATTTAATTAAACTTAAAAAATTTATTGTTTTACATTTAGTCATGTTACATTTTGTTTATTGGTAATAATTTTTGGGTAAAGATTAATAAACATATTTTTCCATTTATTATATTCGGTTAACAACAAAAACAAAAATTTGAATCAGCTAAAACTTTTATTCACTTTGTTATCCACAATAAAAAACAAAAAATGAATTAAAGAATAACAGCGCTTTAAAAACCAATCAAAAACGGAAGGAATACAAATCATCGAACGCATGTGCAGTTTTCGAATTTTATTATAGATTTTTTATATTTAAAGTCTAGTTTAAAAACCAGGTATGGGTTTAAAAAATTGATTCAAAACTTTTCGAAGTTTGATAATTATCTATGTTTTCGTAAAAGACAATTAAAATTTAAAAAAAATATAAAACAAACGGCTCGATCGTAACTTTTTGCGCCCATTTCTACTCTGCCATTTTTAGGCTGTGGAATACCAATAAGTTTTATTGATAATTCCAAGGAAGCAGGGAATTAATCTGCATTTTCAATTCATCGAAAAAACTTTCAAAAATCGTATATTTTGGGTAAAACTAAATTAATTATTTTAGGGTAAAATAAAAAAAACAATTTTTTAAAAGAAATTTTCATGTTTTTTGTATTTTTTACAATCCATTCAGAAAGAATTCCGACGAGTAATACAACAAACTATTTTTGCAAAGACTTTTTCTCTAAAACATCGCCGAATTAAAAAGCGCCAGTTTTTTTTACATTCAATGAAAAAAATTTCCAAAGCAAAGTGTATTTGCGCGCTTGAGAATAAATAATATTGATTGATACATTTTTTTGAATATTTAATAGTTACTTTTTTATTTTTTTCATTTTTTGTAAATATGGTGAATCCAATAATAACCAAGGTTGAAAACAATTGTGAATTTCTTTTATCGAAAACTTCAAGCCTTGAAAACAGAAATGAAAATGGAATTGGGGCATGCAAAATTAATTTATGGATTCGATAATTTGCCTAATTTGGAATCCTATTTATTCGATACTGAAAAAAATTCAAGCCTTGAAGAAAGAAATGAAAATTTATTCTGCTATTAGTCCGACAAGGAAATTAAGAGCTACATTGAAGGCGACAAACTAATGATAAGCCTTATGTTAAAGTTTCGTACTTTAACAATTTATGAAAATTAAGAAACTTGAACTCTCTATTTATTATCATACAATTAGTTAAATAAGCCATGGATCACATCAAAGTTATTGTCGTCGCAAAAAAAGAAAAGAAAATTGAAAAAAAGATTTTAAAATAAAGTAAAAAATAAATAAAGTCTGTTAAACTTCGCAAATTATTCTCAAAAAATGCGTTTTTAATAAATCAGAGTTTTTTTTAATAAAAAATCAATGACCTTATTATCTTCGGCCGGATTTTCTCGTCGGCCGCATTTTATCCTTGGTCGCATTTTCTCAGTGGCCGTTTTATACATGGCCGTATTTCTCTCGGCCGTATTTTACCTTCGGCCGTTTTTCTCTCGGCCGTATTTTACTTTCGGTCGCATTTACCTACCATGATCCATTTTCTGATAAAGAAAAAAGTCCATAAAAACAATAAAATAAACTTACAATTTCACGTTTAACATGAGTTGCTTCTTCAATAACATTCCAAAAATGTGTCCATCGTTCCATATCATCTTTATATAACACATGTTGGAATGAATTTGTAATAGTTTCAATTGGATCAGTACCAGTATCATCAGATCGAGATGAATGAACACCAGGAATAGTATCAACAGCAGTAGGAACACCACCATTTTGATAGTCGACAACAGAAAGATGATGATGAATACCGGCAGAAGCAGGAGGAGGACGAGTTGGAGTTGAAACTTTCAAATGTTGGACTTTAGCAACCATTAGTTATTGTTGTTGATTTGGACCATTAATAACTTTTTCTTTGTTGTTGGTGGTGTTGAGTTTAGTTTGACTTGCAACTTTTTTGACTTCTAAACCAGCAACAGCATTTTTGACATCAGTAGTTGGTTGTTGTTGTTTCTTTGGATCAATTGGATTCGTCGTTGTCGTCTTCTTATTGGCAGCACCAGCAACAGCAGCATTATTTGGAATTGTAGTTGTTTTGTTTGATTCAGAAGCTCGAGCAGTTTTAAGAACATTGTGATTTGAAGTTTTCTTTGAGAGAAATCTAAAAAATGATGAAGTTTTCTTAGCTGCACCAGATTGTTGTTTGGCTTTTTCACGGTCAGATGGATACAGATGAGTCATGTTTTCAATCAATCACATTCAATCACTTGAAACTGTCAATAATGAAAAACTTTGACATTTTGAAGTTGAAGGAAAGCTTCAAGTATGCAAATTTTCTTTTTTTCACATGATGCTCGGGGAAGAAATTGGAGAAGAATAAAAAAGTGAATGAATGAAAAAGTGTTGTTTTTTAGTTTTATTTTTGCGGACCATTTGCCACTGATTTGATCGTAATTTTTTATACCAAATTTTAGGCATCTTTTCATCATACTTTTTTATAACTTTTTATTCGTAATTTTACAAATTCTATAGAAGCTTGGAAATAACAATCAAGAAGCAATAATTAAAATTTTTAACAATGTCCACTATTATCATCATTAATTAAAGTTCCTTTAAAAGCATTTAAAATATCTTTTGACGATTTTCCTGTGCCATTTACAATTCTTTCTTGATGATTATTAGTCAAGTAGAGCCATATACTTTGTGAAATTGTTCCCTTACTATTATCAAGGACATACGCATTGGTTCCAGTTGAAACAATTTTTTGTGAAGCTGTTTTAGCTGCATTTGGATCTTGCATACTTCTAAAAAAGGATATGTATGTTTATTATTTTTTTTATATGTTTAAAAGCTAAATAAAAATATACTCCATTTCACCCATAAAAAATACGGTAATTTTTTGAGTTGGATGGTCTAACACTGAATAATAGATGGCATCAAGTGGCCTAAAATTTTGTAGTGTTCAAGCATATTACTTTACATGATTAGTAACTTACTTTTGGGCATAAGGAACAGATCCATCAGGGTCGCATAGTTTACTAATAAGTTGATTAACGGTAACAATAAAATCATGATATGATTGAAAACCAAGTGGTTGATAAATATTTATTCCATAAGTAGTAATTCCAAATTGTAAATCATCGATAGGTAATTGAGCTGCTATTAATAAAACTGACTCATAAAATGCTCGTTTTTGTGTGCAACTTATAGCTTTTGTCATTTCTCCAGCAAATGCAATGCCATAACAAGTTTTATTTGTGGGAGGGTAAGTGATAGTTGGAGATGGCCCTGAAAAACGGTGTTTTGTTAGTCATATTTTCTGAGACATGGAACTAATAGTTTCAAAAAATGAGCTTACGAGTAGTTGTAATTGGTTGCTGTGTTGTTGTTACTCTTATTGTTGATGATGATGCCCTTGTTGTGGTAGTCGATGTTGTTCTTGTGCTTGTGGTAGTTGTTGTTGTAGGAGGCATTGGAGAAGTAAAAGGTTGAGTAGTTAAATGATAAATGGGAGTTATACTTGCACAATTTCCCGGTGAAGGGGGTAACACGGGTTCAGATGGAAGTGGAATGGAAACATTTGGCATTCCACAACCAATACTTGCAAATTCAGGAATCATTTGTTGTTTAGCAATATTTATTAAATCTATTAAACTTGCATTCGAACGAATTATATGACCTGGTTGATTTCGAGTTAAAATTGAAAAAAGCCCAGTTTGATCTCCATTTCGACTATGATCCCAAATATAAATACTTTTATTATAATTTGCAATTTGACGAGCGAGAGTTGATGAAATTTCCAAATCTACGATAGTACTAAAAATTTGGGATTATTAAAACATATTTTTTCAGAAGATGGAACTCACTCTGTTTCACCTTGAATAAACATGGCAACATTTGGATAGCCATAATCTCGTAAAAGAATCAAAGTATTTGATAAAACACTAAAAATTATTTTTGAATTTAAAATGCAGAGAATAAATGACTTTAAGTTAACCTTTGATAACTAACATTATCACCAAATTGGCAATTATTACTTTCATCACTCTCAATCCATGGAGCAATTTTCCGCAACAATTCAAAAGATTTAGTATAGTTGCTACCAGGTAAGTCTGGGTTATTAAAGTTTTGATCTCCGAATTGTCGATAACTCCACATTGCACAATCATCGGGAGCATAATTAACAGCGAAGTATTTTAAAAATTCGAGGTACTGAAAAAGTTTTTTTAAATATGGTACTTTCTTTACTAATTTTTAAACTTACAACAATATTTTCTCGGCATGAACAAATACTTTGTTCTCCAGTAAAAATATACGACGTATTTAAGTAGGCACTTTCTCGCCCATTAAAAGCTTGGCCATTCTCAAGATTATTTAAGTTATTTGCTTCTGTAGAAATAATTGGTAATAAAAAAATGGAAATAAAAATCAATAACAAAAAACGCATTTTTAGCAGCCAAGCTTCTTAAAAAAATGAAAAAGTGAACAATCAATTGTCAATTAACTTGTTGATCATAAAGAAAATAAAATAAAATTTTCTGATAAACCATTATCAAAGAATTCAAGAAACAACACAACAAAAAATATGTAAGGTAAAATATAACGGAAGCTCATAACGTTTTGGAACTTCAAACATTTTTGATATTATTGATTTTTAAAAAAGACAAAAACTAAAAAGTAAATTTTAGAGCTTCTTTTATTCGATACTTTAGTTTTTTGTAAAGAAATTTATGGACAATTTCCAGGAATTAAAATCTCAAAAAATAAAATAGAAAAAAACTATTTTTGATGTCGATGAAATGATTTATAAAAACTTTTTATGCCTATCAAAACATTTTGGAGAAAGAAAAAATTCAAGCAAAGTTTGTAATTTTCAAAATCATAAGAGAAATTTGCATAGAATTTTTGAATGATGCTCGATTTTCGCATAAATGCATGACCAACGTATTATTTTTTCTTCATAGTTGTTTCAATTTTCGTCGTCGACGCTGGTCGCTGCTGTTCGTCAAAAATCATGAAACTCGTCATCGCTTCTTTGGTTGCTGTCTTTGCTTCTCTCATCTTTCACCTTCCATTTCTTGAAGCTCGTAATTGTGATGAAATAAGTGAATGCAAATCATCAAAAAATCAAGATTTTTCAGGTAGCACATTTTTTATTCCATTATATTTTTTATAATAATCAAATCCTTTATTTTAGATGCACTGAAAAAAAACCGACAAAAAAATGATCGTAAAACGATCATTTTTACCGGCATTGAATCAACAAATTTTGCTCCCAGTGGCTTCACCAAAACCGGGTTTAAACGGGGTAAAAAACCCTGAAATAAACTGTGGAAAATCCCTCAAATAAACGGGGGTAAACCTTTTTGCACTGATGACCCAGGGCATGGTACAAATTCGGGCATGGTACATAATTCTTCAAACGTATGAGTTTAACAAAGAAATTTATTAACTCAACAACAAACAACATATTAATAAAGTAAAGAATAAAACTTAACAAATTGATGTGATGGTGACGAATATTGCTGTCGATTGAGAAGTGCCGTTTGAATCCGGAAGTCAGTCGAAGCTTTACAGAGTTGTTAAATTATGACCATCCATAAAATTAGCTTCTGCCGATTGATTTTGTCCATAAGGAATATGAGTTTGATCTTGAAAAGATAGAGCATCAGAAGGCGATTGAGAGAGAACTTCTGAAAGAGGCACAGAAGGAGAATGCATTCCAATGGCTAGAAATAAGTAAAGCTTTAAAAAAAATAAAAGAATCACATACCTGCAGATGGTTTAAGAGAGTCATAAAGAAGTTGAAGAGCAGGAGTTGTTTTTGAACAAAATCCGATCATAAGTTCTAGGAACAAAATCATGGGTTTTACATCGGCATCATAAGAAACGTTAAAGACGCTTAATGCATCCATATAAGATTGGAGAGCATCTGCGAATGTTCCGTTGACCTAAAAAAAGATTTTAAAATAGCTCTAATAAAGGAAATTTCATACCTTAAGAGCTTCATTTCCAATAGCAATGAAGTATGATGTTTCTCCATGTGTACCGAGTGCTATGATTGTAGGAGAATTGATGCTTTGCTCATTCATTTTATGGAATCCGTCGTGATGATTTGTGGTCTTCTAAACATAGCGTTTAATGTTGCAACAAAGTAAATGAAACTTACTGTACAATCGATAACAAGACGATTCATGTTACATGCAATGATGGAGACTTTTGTGCATCACGTCACTATGAAAAAGAAGTTTGTTGTTATTACTTTCTTTTCCTTGTTACTTATTTTGTTATTTTAGAAAGTCCAAAAGAAAAATCATTATCCTAAATTTCCTGAATGGACTGATACAAACTGTGATTGGGAAGCTGCAATGAGTTCATCTAAAGGCTCTCCTGGATCAAGCAAAGTTACAACAACTTCAAATGGAACAAATGGAACAAAATATGGTGCTATGAAACTTCTTGGAATGATTCTCTTTGGTTGGATCTTTGCTCGTTTTTGGTAAACATATCTCGTCGACTCTGATGCTGCTTCGTGTTCTCCTTCATTAATAAAAGTATATGATTTTTCTTTCTATTTTTGTATGTAATAAAATTATGATTAATAAATGTAATAATTAAAACTATGTGTATATGTGTGTTATTTTTGTGAACAAACTTTTATCGGAATTGGTTGCATTTACATGAAGAAAAAAAACTTTGGAGGCTCAATTTTTTGAAGGTTTACAAGAAAGAACAAACAGCTGTAAATTTAGTGCGGATATTGATGTTTTTGAGTTTTATTTTAGTATTAATATGTTCGAAAAGTGGAAAGAAAAAGCAATGAAAGGTAATATATTAGCAAATCTCAAAGTAACAGAGACAGCCGAGTTAGTAAACAAATGACTTTTTGATGCTGAAAATTAACAGTTTTTTATGTATCGTTTTTTTTTTGTTGCTGTATTGCAAAAAGTATGCCAATAAAGATGAATTTATGCTTCAAATTTTTGTGTTGTTTCATTTTTTTGTTGAAAGACTATTTTTTGATTTTTTTTTGATATGACTTTTAGGATTATGAAACTAAGTTTCAAATGTTTCCTTTAAAAGTAAATTATTTAAAGAACAGAAAAACGACATTCTTCGAATTCTTTTGACCATTACCTCTTCTTTTTTTTTTGGAAATTCGATGATATACAATGTCGGCCCTTGAAAGTTAAATCAAAAATTTCTTTATAATTTTATAATCTCTCATAATTCTTCTCATCTTTTTTTTCTCCATAATCTTTCCACAACATTCTATTCAATCATCATCAAAAAAGCACATATGTTTCTTTGCCTTAAGGGAATCTAATTTTTTTTTGTGCCAAACATAGGCAAATCATGTTTCAAGAAGCATTCGACGCAACAATAAAGAAACGAAGAAAAATTTTTTTGAGATCGATATCTCCGAAGATGAAATAAACCCAATAATCTTTTGCGAATCGTTTTTATTTTTTTAGGTATGAATGAAAAAGCCCACTAGTTTTTTAACTGGATATATATGTATTAAAAAAATTATTTGCTTTCTCTTTCATATTTTTTTTTTCAATGCTTTTTTTCTTCTTTCATTGCTTTTTGATGGACGAGGAGGAGGAAAAAAGGATGAGGAGGAAAAGAAAAATGCTGCCTGTGCGTTGATAATCGGCCGCTATTGGACGTTTATGCACGTAGCAGCATCAGTTTTGCTTGTTTCATCTTCTTTTTATTTTTTTTGTGAGTTACTCAAAAAGCTGTTTCGGTTTAAATAAATAAATAAAAAAGCGTTAAAAGGCAATGGAAAAAACGGATTAAACATGTAATTACTTAATTTACGATTGCATATAATGCTTTTGCCTTTATTTTTTTTTTGAAAGAAGTGGATGAAAGAAGAATGTTAATTGCTTAATTACCAACATTGAATGGTTGAATATTTTATTTGTGACGTCACAAATTCTTTTGAGAGAGTCAAAGGAATACTATAAATTTGATGTTGTTGAATGAATAAATTTATTAAAAATTCAAATTAAAAATATCCACAATTTTTAAAGGACATTCACGAAATGGGTTTTGTAGCATTTTTTTTTTGGCATTTTGAAGTGACCACTAAATTTAATTAGTTCCAATGAAAGATGGAAGCTTGAAATGAAAAGGCACCCAACAATAAAAGCTTTGGCATGGCTTCTCTCTACTGATGGTCGCTTTGTTGAAGCCCCACAGTCAAAGGAAAATAGCAATTTCTTCAATCTTAATAACAATTTTTTCTAAAATGAAAAAAAATTTAATAAATCAAAAAATCAATACTTTCACACTCTCATAAAAAATCTCTGTTATCAAAGTATAAAACTCCTTTTAGCATCTTATTCCAAAATCCCGAAAAAAAGACCTCATTAATCTTTTACCCATATTATCAAAAGCAGCTAATCTCTAAAAAAAACTTACTAAAAAACTAAAACGAAGCATTCCAGTCTTTTTTTTTTATTTAAGGATTTTTTCTTAAAAAAACACGTATAAAAAAAAGAAATGAAAACTTTTGACACCTATCTTTCTTTATTTTTTTAAGAAAGCCGACGTAAAAATATTTTTTTAAGGATGAAATAAAAAAAAAGTTGTTTTCCTGCTGCCTTCTTTTTTTTCTTCTCCAGAAAAATTGAGGATACTACTAAGAGGTCAATTAAAGAAAAGAGGAAAATGACTGACTGACTTAATTTATTTTTATTATTATTAAAAAAAAGGAAGAGAGAAGAGAGACGAGAGAAAGTTTATTGCTTTTTAAAGAAAAGAAAAATAAAGATTTCATGCTTTGATTTGATTTTAGATTTTTTTTTTTTGAATGCGGTGGTGGTATTCAAAAATGCTGACTGGCAGTTAAATATTTATGACCGTTCGCTGTTTGCCGCTCTTTCTTTTGTCTTTTGGTTGTTCCAAATAAAAATGATAAATATTAATTTTTTTTGTTATTATTGATCCTAAGAAAAAAATAACTGAACAAAATAAAGCAGCATTGAGAGTAGAAGATTTTATTTTGTCATGTACGAATCGAAAAAAAAACTATAAGCTTTTCAACTTTACAAACGAAAATAGTAACGATAGTTAATAAAAAAAAAATGGACAAAGAATATTAGTTTATTGAAATAAATAAAAAAAGGTGATGACTAAATTTTTTTTTCTAAGATCATAAAGCAAACAAACAAATTATTAAACTCAGCAAAAAAAAAACCATTTATCATTTTTAAAAATATTTTTATTTTTCCTATTTTTTTATGGTTTAAATTATTTGATGAGCATTTATTTATTAGTCATTATTTTGACCATGAAAAAGCTACGTCACACATTTATCATCCATTAATTATTATAAGAATTACCACCACAACCACCCAAAATTTAAGTTTTCAAGTTTGAAATCCTGGATGAAGAAGATGGAAACAAAATTGGATAATAATTTACTGACTCTCTTTTTTCCTTTTTTTTCTTCGAGTCATCATATAAAAAACTTTGAGGAATTTATTTTTTGTCGGCGTTCCTTTTATTTAGGAAAAAAAACTAGAATAATAAATTTAAAAAATTTTGAAGACAAAAAAAGAAGGCTTACTGGAATATTTTTTAAATAGCAAAAAAAATAAAAATGATAAATGGCATTTTTAGGAATTTTATGAATCTTGCTGCACCTGAAAATAGAGAAATAATTGCCATAGAAAATTACAAAATACGAAGATTAAATTTTGTGTTTTTCTTTAAATAAATTTTTTTGAAAGTAAAAAATTAAATTTTATAAGACTACGTTTAATGCTCGTAAACCGAAAATTGGCACCAAATAAAAAAAATTCTTACCAAACTGAAAGAGTTAGTTTTCCAAATAAATTTTATTGCAACTCGTTTTACAGAAAATTTTAAATATTTTTCTCTCATAAGATTAAATTTCTAATGGGTTTTTTACGGTGTATAAAATAAATTTGCAGAACATTAATATCGTTTTTTTGTTGATAAATTTTCTTCTTAAAAATCACAAAATTCTTTCATTTCAATCAAGCTTTTTTTTGCGATTTTTTTTTTGCCAACCATTTTGACACTTTTTTGTTTGTTGTATCTCCAAAATTGTTGACAGCTGTTTTTTTATTTTTTTATTCATCATTTAATATTTGTTTAAACAACATTCCTCAGATCATCATCCTCACACAAATCATCATTAAACCTGTTGTTATAACCTCATATATTTATTTGACCGGATACAGGATATATATTATTACATATTGCACAAACTCCATAATAATC
The DNA here is from genome assembly GCA_028622995.1 of Panagrolaimus kolymaensis. NCBI lineage: Eukaryota > Metazoa > Nematoda > Chromadorea > Rhabditida > Panagrolaimidae > Panagrolaimus > Panagrolaimus kolymaensis. Next base: position 239,063 of record JAJQJQ010000090.1, on the reverse strand, counting down.
CCTTGAGGCAATAAATAAAAATTTTTATTTCCAAATTCTTCTAAATAAAGCATTTGCTAATTTTTTTTGTTTGATATTTCTTTTGCAAAAATTTTTTTTTGTCATCAAAAAAAGAAAAAATCATGAAAGAGGAAGATGATATATGATTAAATGCCATAAATCATGTTTATTTAAGATTTTTATCAAAAAGAAGAGATTATGAAAATCTTGCTTAATCCCTTTTTTCCTAATGACTGATTTTTTTGATTTGGAATCAAAAAAAAATTTAGTTTATGGGTGTCAAAAAGCCGACGACAACAAATTAGAAGCAGGTTAAGAAAAGAAAAAGCCGGTTAATTGAGTGTTGTTAGCATGAACATTAAAAAAAATATTATATGTGAGTCTATCTCTCATTTGAGGATGTGTATGTATTACATTCCATCGGAGGAGGACGAATACTATTATTATTACCAGAGAGACATAGATAGACAACGACGGACATTCCATTATTCTCAGCTTTTCAGATGGCTTTTTTGACCAAGCAACGGCGGCGGCATCGATGGTAGTAGGCTTCTAGAAAATACACGTAACGACGACTTCTTTCTTTTTTTGTTTTGTTTGCGCCACCATAGTTGCTGCTGCTTTTTCCTGCTTCTCGCTTCTTCTCATAGGCGGAGTCCCATTTTTCTTCTTCATGCATTTCTATATTTTTTTTTTCATCTAATAAAAATAAAAATGAGGATAAAAGGCGATATCACTTTGACCAACTTCTTAGTAGATTTGTGACTTTCTCTGCCTCTCGCAAAAAAATATATATCCAGCTGTGAGGAATTTTTCTATGTTTTTTACTTTTTCCATGCACACACGCATTTTTTCTTGTTTCATGCTTCCTTATTATTCTTTTTCATAGATTTAATATATCCGCCATCCGCCACCGATATCCACGAAGAAAAAAAAGCTTCTCCTTTATTATTATTTTTTTCTCGCGCATTTTTTTTATAAATAACTTTTTTTTCCTCATTCTTTCGTTTCTTTTATGAGGAATGGAAAGATGAAGATGACCGGTCAAGATTAGCGATTAGCGGCACTTTTTTTTATAAAATTTAGTTGTCTCTTTGCTTGTGCATGCATGCCCGCATTTTTGTTGTTGCTGTCGTCGTTGTTCCGGATATTTTCTTCTTTCGCCCACATAGACACACCGAATCCAAATCCAAAAAAAATCCTAGATTTTTTTGAGTAAAAAGTTGGAAGTAAGTAACCGAAGAAGAAAAAAACGGTTTATTTTTTATTTCTTTTAATTGGCTTCAATTCATCCCCATCTTCATCCTCCGACGACTGACTTTCTTCTTTCGAATCCATAATTTTATTATTTTTTTGTTGACGTGGTCACTCTCTTCTCTCACTACAGGAGGGCTTCCATCTTTTCTTTTCTTCTTCTTCTGAAAACTTTTTTGACGATAGCCATCGACTCACTCAAAGACGACTGACTAGTTGAGGGTTAACCTAAACTAACTAAATAACTGAAAATTGACCAGATTCCGTGAAGGAAGAGGAACAAAAACAGGAGCTAGAGAAAAGAAAAAAAATGCGTTCAATAGGTTTTTTGATTTTCAATAATTTTTGTATTCAATTTTTATTTTTTGTCGCGTCATTAAACTTACTTTTACTTTAATAATAATTTTTTAATAATTATAGCTTTCATCAGCCAAAAAAAATGAGTTGTGAGAAAGCCCAACTCATGGGCGAATTTACTGAAAAAGATCTTCGCCATTTTCGGCGTGTAGCTTTTGTAGCTGTTGCATTATCAACGGTTACAATGCTTGCATGCGTGGTATTACTTCCTCTATGTTATCAATATATTCAACAAATTCAAAGTTCGATGACTCATGATCTTGAATTTTGTAGGGTTAGTTTTTTGCTTTAAATATTTGGTGGTTTTTACAGATTTCTAAATTTTTTTCTTGGGATTTTAGAGTCGAAATCGTGATTTATGGTCGGAAGTTGTTACAGTTCAATTGGGTAAAGGTCAAAAAGAACGCGCTGAACGTTTCCGTCGTTCTGCTACGGGTAATAGCAATGGTCGATGGTTGTTTGGACATTTCATTCATACTCATGCTGATCGACAGTAAGCCATCCCTTAAATTTTCATACATCGAATTCCATTCCCTAATTTTTAAGATCCGCAATTGCCGCCCATCAAAGCCTTGCCACCGCTCCCGAAATTCGCAGACAACAACCTTATGCTGAATCTCGAGCTGAAGCAGCTGGAGGATATGATAGTGGCGCCGCTGCTGCAACTACAGGAGGTTCATCATCCACTGGTGGTACTTCTCCCAATGCTCCTTATGATGCCCCTGCAGCTGCTACTGGTGGAGCTAGCAACAACAATAATAATGAAGGTTCATGTTCATGTGCATGCTCAGTAGGACCTGCTGGACCACCAGGTGAATCTGGAAATGATGGACAACCTGGTAAAGATGGAAATCCTGGAGAAGATGGACATCCAGGACAGGATGCTCCTCCACTTGCTAAAGGTGAACCTTGCATGCGTGAATGCCCAACCGGGCCACCTGGTCCACCCGGATCTCCTGGAGATAAAGGCCCCAAAGGATATAAAGGAGATGCAGGAGAACCTGGCATTGCTGGAAAACCAGGTCCTAAAGGACCTGAAGGTAAACAAGGCCCTGCTGGACCTCCCGGGCTTCAAGGAAGACCTGGAGAAAAGGGAGAACCTGGAAAACATATTGCTGGAGTTGCTCCTCCTGGACCTCCTGGAAGACAAGGAGAAATGGGACCTCCCGGAACACCTGGACCACCTGGAGAGAAAGGCAAACCCGGTGCTGCAGGACCTAAAGGACCTGATGGAGAACAAGGTTTGTGTATTTTTGATTTTTATTTTGGAAAGTTTTCAACATCATAAAATTTTTCAGGAAACCCTGGACCTTATGGTAAACCTGGAGCTCCTGGAGTTGCTGGACCTGATGGAGAAAAAGGTAAATTTCACTTTTATCTATTTCGAAATGAAAATTTATACTTTCTTTCAGGCGCCCAAGGACCATGTGATTCATGCCCTAAACCTCGTCTTCCACCAGGATATTAGTCATTTTATAAGTCAAATTCAAAAAAATATTTTTTTGCCATTTATTTTCATCATCATCGTGTGTTATTTTGTTGATCGATTTTTTTTATTTCAAACGAAAAAAATCGAAATCCCCGTCGTCTTATTCCCTTCACAGCAAGCAATATATATATGTTTAAAACAAAAACAAAAAAACTAAATTTGACTTTATTATATTTTTTAAGTTTTTTAACTACTAACCGCCATGACTAATCACGCGGCTTCCTTTTTTATTTGTTGTTGTATTAGTGATTCAAAAAAAAGAATTTAACTTTCCCTTTCTTTTTTTAATTTTTTTTTGCTGCGAAAAATAAAGTTTAAAATAGTCTTTGAAAAGAGAGAGATTGAACACCTGAAATTAAATACAAAGAGATAGAGAAAATTATTTATCTTTGAACTAAAAATTAAAAAGTGATAACAGAAAAGAAAAGAAAAAAATATCAATGAAGAAAATCCGGGTCGAGAAAAGGTATAAAAAAATGAAGTAAAAATTAATTAAAAATGGATTTTTCACTTTTCGTAGAGAAAATGGAAAGCAAATTGCTAGGATTTGTTGTTTTCATTATTTTAAATAAATTTTTTATTTGTGACGTTAAAGGTAAGAACACAATTTTTGTTTTATGGAATTTCCACAGAAGTAAATTTGCCGTATTCTAAAACAGTGAATTTTGTTGTTTAAAAATAAAAATTATTTTTATTTTCCTCAAAAAATAAATTTTGCCAAATTTTGATTAATATTATTAAATTTCGACTCTTCCTTTGGAATTATTTTTGTTGGTTATTTTAGTTGCAAATAATTCATTTTGTTTTCAAACTTGGAACAGTGGAATTAAGTATAACAACAAATTTAGGCGATCCTATGCGATTATGGAATCCCAAATGGGCAGCTCAATTTGCGCCCAAAACATATGAACGAGATTTTTCAAATATTCGAGCTAGCAGCAATTCCAAATCTGGTAATCTCACTTTTTTTAAACTTCTTTAATTTTTCAAAAATAAAAATAAGTTTTAGAATTTGATTCAAAATTTAATTCCATAAATTATTCCCCTCAAGGAATGAAAGATTTAGCGGAACTTCAAGATTTGGTTGGAAGTGCCGATCCTGAAACTCAAAGTTTAATTCGTCCATGGTATTCATTAACCGAAATGACAGCAAATGGAAATCGACAAGGGTTTGGTACATATCTGCATGTTCTTCCGGATGAAGAAGAAGGCGATAAACCCATTTACAGCGTTGGTGGATCTCTTAGTGGTGGACTTGAACCTGCTGGAATTAAGCAAGGTTATATGACGAGAATGTTTGTTTAAAAATGAATTTAAAGTTTCTATGATCCTTAAAGTATTAATAATTTAATAAAATAAAGTTTTCATGTATTCTTAAATGTTAAAAAAACAGAGGATCCAAAATTTGTATACAGATTCTTTAAGGTGCTTAAAAGTCTTTTTAAAAAGCAGTTTGGCTTTATTTTTTAAAAATCTTATAACATTTATTGATAAAGATGTGATCGCTTGATAATGGATAAATATCGTCATAATTAATAAATTGGATATTTTTTAAAACTTTTATTTTATAAAATAATGGAAAATGAGCGTTAATTTTAGATTTAACGTTTTTTTCCTTGAATATGCATACATAATAAATAGTCGAACCTTTTCGTCAGCTATTAAATAATATTTTTTTAAAAACAAAACAAAAAAGAATTAAAATATTTAAAAATTAAAAAAGGATCTAAAACTTAAATTCAATGAGCTTAATGCTCAAGTGAAGAAGTAAAAAAAGAATGACATTAAAAAAGCAACGGCGATAAATGCATGTTATTTTCTATCTTTCGATTTTTAATATCAATGGATAAAAAATTTTTTTTTGCTTGCCTACACTTTTCCTTCGTCTTCAAAAAATCAAAACATTCAAAGAGCGAAAAAATATATAACATGTTTTTCATTTTTGACCTTTTCGAACCAAACGTTGTAATACTTTATTTAAAAAAATGAAAAGAAAAAAAGCCAAATTTTTATAAAGCAAAAATACATAGTTTCAAAATAAAAATGTTTATTCGTATTTTTTGTTGGCTTCTTTTTTTTTACAATTTCTTCTGTATTCTGCAATTCTCATTTTTCCTAACGCAAATAGTTTATTTTTTATTTACACATGATCCATCAACAAAAAAAAACTTTTCCATTAAATTTTTGGCCTTTCAATTTTTATATTAATTTTTTTTGTCCACGTCATTTTTAAAAAAAAAGAAGTTAAAAATCATTAAATACTTATTTCTTTTTCTTTTTTGTAGTTTTATTTTGCTTGCCGCTTATTATCAATTACCACTAACGAATACGCAAGCAATAAACAGCTTATGCCATCATTTTTTAATCCTTTTTTTCTTCTGACTTTTGATAAAAGCTTATCAATCTTTTGTCAAACTTTTTCTTCGGTTGCTTTTTCCATTTAAATTGTTTGTCTTTTAAATACATACTTGACTTTTGGTATTTTTATTTATTTCGACTAAACTTAAAAAATAAAAAGAAAATCAGTGGGGTTTTTGATTTTATTTCTTTAGTTTATTTCTTTACAAATAAATATGCGTTTAATTTTAACAGTAATTCTTTCAATTTTGTTATTGCCGATTTTAACCGAAGCTTATAAACAACGTCGCCATCATAAATTGAATTTGCGTCATTTTGGTGGCCATCAACGCCGCCATGGCTCTGCTGCTGCTGCTGGGGTAAAGAAAGTCCATGAAAATGATAAAGTTACAACGGGATATATTTTTACTGGAGAACAAAGTGTTTGTTCATGTCGAGAAAATATTGTTGTAAGTTCTGATCTGAATTTTGGGAAAGAAACATTTAAATTTTTTTTTCAGTACCTCGAATTTTTAAAATACTTCGCTGATAATTATGCTCCAGGAGATTGTGGAGTTTGGAGCTTTCGACAATTTGGGGATAAAACCTTTAATGACACAAATTTATATACTGGCTATAGTGATTATGATCGACTCATGTTTTACATCGTTCCATGGATTAAAGACGATCAAAATAATAATTGCAAATATGGCGATAATGCGAGTTATCAAGCGTAAGTTTAAAAATTACTAAAAATAATTTTTTAAAAAATAATTTTTTTTAGTACTTTGTTAAACGCTTTGAGCCTCATACAAAATGGTGGCCGCCCAAAAGTTGCTATGTTTATTCAAGGTGAAACTGAGTGAGTTCCATCTTCTGAAAAAATATGTTTTGATAATCCCAAATTTTAGTACTATCGTTGATTTGGAAGTTTCATTAAGCCTAGCTCGAAGGATTGCAGCATATAACCCTCGATTATATGTTTGGGATCATAGTCGAAATGGAGATCAAACAGGGCTTTTTTCAATTTTAACTCGAAATCAACCAGGTCATATAATTCGTTCGAATGCAAGTTTAATAGATTTAATAAATATTGCTAAACAACAAATGATTCCTGAATTTGCGAGTATTGGTTGTGGAATGCCAAATGTTTCCATTCCACTTCCATCTGAACCCGTGTTACCCCCTTCACCGGGAAATTGTGCAAGTATAACTCCCATTTATCATTTAACTACTCAACCTTTTACTTCTCCAATGCCTCCTACAACAACAACTACCACAAGCACAAGAACAACATCGACTACCACAACAAGGGCATCATCATCAACAATAAGAGTAACAACAACACAGCAACCAATTACAACTACTCGTAAGCTCATTTTTTGAAACTATTAGTTCCATGTCTCAGAAAATATGACTAACAAAACACCGTTTTTCAGGGCCATCTCCAACTATCACTTACCCTCCCACAAATAAAACTTGTTATGGCATTGCATTTGCTGGAGAAATGACAAAAGCTATAAGTTGCACAAAAAAACGAGCATTTTATGAGTCGGTTTTATTAATAGCAGCTCAATTACCTATCGATGATTTACAATTTGGAATTACTACTTATGGAATAAATATTTATCAACCACTTGGTTTTCAATCATATCATGATTTTATTGTTACCGTTAATCAACTTATTAGTAAACTATGCGACCCTGGTGGATCTGTTCCTTATGCCCAAAAGTAAGTTACTAATCATGTAAAGTAATATGCTTGAACACTACAAAATTTTAGGCCACTTAATGCCATCTATTATTCAGTGTTAGACCATCCAACTCAAAAAATTACCGTATTTTTTATGGGTGAAATGGAGTATATTTTTATTTAGCTTTTAAACATATAAAAAAAATAATAAACATACATATCCTTTTTTAGAAGTATGCAAGATCCAAATGCAGCTAAAACAGCTTCACAAAAAATTGTTTCAACTGGAACCAATGCGTATGTCCTTGATAATAGTAAGGGAACAATTTCACAAAGTATATGGCTCTACTTGACTAATAATCATCAAGAAAGAATTGTAAATGGCACAGGAAAATCGTCAAAAGATATTTTAAATGCTTTTAAAGGAACTTTAATTAAAGATATTAATAGTGGACATTGTTAAAAATTTTAATTATTGCTACTTGATTTAATGAATTTGTAAAAATTACGAATAAAAACTTTGATGAAAAGTTGCCTAAAATTTGCCATAAAAAAATTACGATCAAATCTGTGGCAAATGGTCCGCAAAAAGAAAGCTAAAAAACAACACTTTTTTCATTCCATTCACTTTTTTATTCTTCTCCAATTTCTTCCCCGAGCATCATGTGAAAAAAAGAAAATTTGCATACTTGAAGCTTTCCTTCAACTTCAAAATGTCAAAGTTTTTCATTATTGACAGTTTCAAGTGATTGAATGTGATTGATTGAAAATATGACTCATCTTTATCCATCTGACCGTGAAAAAGCCAAACAACAATCTGGTGCAGCTAAGAAAACTTCATCTTTCTTTCGATTCCTCACAAAGAAAACTTCAAATCCAAATGTTCTGAAAACTGCTCGAGCTTCTGAGTCAAAGAAAACAACTGCAATTCCAAATAATGCTGCTGTTGCTGGTGCTGCCAATAAGAAGACGACAACGACGAATCCAATTGATCCAAAGAAACAACAACAACCAACTACTGATGTCAAAAATGCTGTTGCTGGTTTAGAAGTCAAAAAAGTTGCAAGTCAAACTAAACTCAACACCACCAACAACAAAGAAAAAGTTATTAATGGTCCAAATCAACAACAACAACTAATGGTTGCTAAAGTCCAACATTTGAAAGTTTCAACTCCAACTCGTCCTCCTCCTGCTTCTGCTGGTATTCATCATCATCTTTCTGTTGTCGACTATCAAAATGGTGGTGTTCCTACTGCTGTTGATACTATTCCTGGTGTTCATTCATCTCGATCTGATGATACTGGTACTGATCCAATTGAAACTATTACAAATTCATTCCAACATGTGTTATATAAAGATGATATGGAACGATGGACACATTTTTGGAATGTTATTGAAGAAGCAACTCATGTTAAACGTGAAATTGTAAGTTTATTATTTTATTGTTTGTATGTATCGGCTTTTTACTTTGGTAGAAATTGGATGTTCCTTAAACTTGTGCTTGTTTGCTGATGCTTTGCAACGTATCATCCTTTTTGTGCTTTCATTGTTTTGCTAAAACTTTTTCACTTTTATCCATTATTTGTTTTTTAGATCGCTTATGCATTTGCTGGAATATTCTCTGCTTTGATGATCTGGAATAACCTTGGAGATTTCGTTTGTACTCTTATTGGATTTGCTTATCCTTCAATTGCAACATTTAAAGTAAATTTTGTTTTCTTTTTTCTTGCTACTTTTACCATCAATGTTTCAGATTCTCAATCCATCATCTCGTCGTCTTCCACCATCAAATGCTATCAAAGATCATTGGTTTCGATATTGGAGTATCTTTGGATTTGTAAGCTGTATCGATGTAACTTTTGGTAGATTATTCAATGGTTTTCCACCATATCAAATGTGCAAGGTTGGTGCATTCTATCTAAAGATCATGATGTTAACGGATTCTTCCATGGATTAACAACTTAGTGGCATCGATTGTTTTAACTTTTTATAATACTTTTGTTTGTTTTTTAGGTATCACTCTTTTTGGCTGCATCATATCCTGATTGGAATGTATCTTCTATCGTTCATTCATATCTTGTAGCTCCCGTTGTCAAATGGTTATCAAAATTCGTCAATAAATATGTATTACCAACCAAATAAATGATGAAGCTTTGGATTATTCTCTTCACGCTCTAATAGAATTTTGATAGATTATTAAATTACTATGTAAACTGATAATATGTATATATGGAATAAAGTCTTGTCATTTTGTATTGTGTTTTGTTTCATGTGTTTTTTTGTTTCGGTGGAGTGGTTTTGGCTTTGGAGCAATACTATTAATTTTCCTTCTGAAATTCGCAAATACTTATTTCTTGCATTAAACTAGTCTCATAGCACCTCCTCGATCGAGGCATTAATTCAACTTTAAATTCTCCACATTTTGTATGTACAATTTATTTTGAGCTTACTAAAAGCTTTTTTGTTTTAAAAAAGTAATGAATAAATCATTTTAAAGATAGAAAAGAAAGTAAAACCGGAAATAAATAAGCGAGTCAATGGAAATAAAAAAGGTTATGTTAAACAATTATATTTTGCAAGTTTCCTCAAAATTAGTTTTATAAGGAATGTGTTTGAAAAATATAAAATGCATTTGCCATTTTTCAAAGTTAGTTCGATAACCTCAAAGTTGGTGAGAGTTAGTCTTCGCGAAGCTTCCATAGAAAAAAATTTTCTCTGCCTCCACTCTCATTGGCTGTGAGACGCATTTAGCCCGCATCCATTGCCTTCGAAAAGCTTCCCTCATTTTTTACACTTTTTACAGCTCTTTGCTTTCTTCGCGTTTTATGCCATTATTTTTATCCATCCATCCTCAATATTTGTAAACTAAAATAATCCATTTTCCTATTTTTTCAGTTTAAAACTTCTCAATCATGTCTGCAATGGGTCATATTATGTTTGATGATACTGGTGCACCATTTATGGTGATTCAAGAACAACAACATCAAAGTCGTCAAGTTGGTATTGAAGCAATCAAAAATCATATTCTTGCTGCTCGAGCTGTTGCAAATGTAATGAAAACTTCTCTTGGTCCTCGAGGATTGGATAAAATGCTTGTTAGTGCTGATGGAGATGTTACTATTACCAATGATGGAGCAACAATTATGAAAAGTATGGACGTTGAACATCGTATTGCTAAACTTATGGTTGAATTATCTACTGCACAAGATGATGAAGTTGGTGATGGAACAACTGGAGTTATTGGTGAGTATTAGTTTGTTGATGTTTATGCACCATAAGGTTGTGCAAGCGTTACCTACTTTATCTTTGAAAAGGATTATAATAATCTCTTCGTTTTTCAGTCCTTGCTGGTGCTTTACTTGAACAAGCTGAAGCTTTATTGAACAAAGGAATTCATCCCACCAAAATTGCTGATGGTTTTGATATTGCTTGTAAGAAATCTCTCCAAGTTCTTGATTCCATTGCTGAACAATTTCCTATTGACCAACGTGATCAACTTGTCAAATCTGCTGTAACATCTCTTGGGTCAAAAATGTTTGTTTAATATTGACTTTGTTTCCATATTTTACATTCTCATGCTGCCATTTTTAGTGTCAACAAATGTCTCAATCATCTTGCTGAAATCGCTGTTGATGCCGTTCTTAGTGTAGCTGACAAAGAATTACGTGATGTTAACTTTGATTTCATCAAAATTATTGGTAAAACTGGTGGTCGTCTTGAAGATACTATGCTCGTCAAAGGTGTTGTCATCGACAAAACTATGAGCCATCCACAGATGCCTCGTGTTATCAAAGATGCTAAAATTGCCATTCTCACATGTCCTTTTGAACCACCAAAGCCAAAGAATACTGTTCGTCTTGATATTGCAAGTGAAGCTGATTATGAAGCTCTTCGAAAATATGAACGTGATACATTTGAAACTATGATTAAACAAGTCAAAGATAGTGGTGCAACTCTTGCTATTTGCCAATGGGGCTTCGATGATGAAGCTAATCATCTTCTCTATCATCATAAACTTCCTGCTGTTCGATGGGTTGGTGGACCTGAAATTGAATTGATTGCTATTGCAACTAATGGTCGAATTGTTCCTCGATTTAGTGAACTCAAACCTGAGAAGCTTGGTTCCGCTGGTACTGTTCGTGAACTTTCTTTTGGTACTGGACGTGATCATTATCTTTGCATCGAAGATTGTCCAAATATTCGAGCTGTTACTATTTTTATTCGTGCATCAAATCAAACTGTTATTGATGAAACTAAACGTGCCCTTCATGATGCTATGTGTGTTGTAAGAAATTTGGTTCGTGATGACAAAATTGTTTATGGTGGTGGTTCTGCTGAACTTGCATGTTCTATTGCTGTTTCAAAAGAAGCTGATAAGGTTTGTTGCATTGATATAGCTTGCCTCATTACATTGAAAGCTTTTTAGATTCCTGGTCTCGAACAATATGCTTATCGAGCTTTCTCTGATGCTCTTGATGCAATTCCAATGGCTTTAGCTCAGAATTCTGGATTTTCACCTATTGATGCCGTTACTCAACTCAAAGCAGCTCAAATTGAAACTGGAAACTTTGCTATGGGAGTTGATGGAATGAATATGGGAACTAATGATATGCGTTCACAAGGTGTTATTGAAACCTTAACTGCAAAGAAACAACAATTATCCCTTGCCACTCAGGTATTATTTTAATCCATTCGGTTGTTTATCATTCTCTCATATTCCTTTTGTTTTAGGTTGTTCGTATGATTCTCAAAATCGATGATGTTCGTCTTCCCAATGATGAACAATACTATGGAATGTGAAAGATTGCAAAAACTTGTCTACAACTCAATCATCTATGATCTGATATGCTTTTTCTATTTTCTTTGTTTTTCTTTGTGTATTGTTGCTTAATGTTGTTTTTTTAAACTTTGCTTATTTTGATAATAAATAATATGATTGTTTTGTCCTGGAAAATAATACTCATAGAGTTACATTTATCACATTTATTAGTCATTCAAATACATACAAAATAAGGAAGAACATGAAGCAATACACGTGAAGACGAGGTTTACCAAAGCTGACCACAAGCAAAAAAGAAGACGATCAAACCAAAGAGAATCCATTTTGTTTTTCTTAAGTATTGGACCACGAGATGGAGAGCTTTTCTTACTCCGCTGTGAGAGCAAGCATTACCGAAGTTAGTCGCTATTGATCTCTCAAAGGTTGCTGTCATTTTCAAAGTTTTATTTAAAGCTTTCAAAAGTGTAATAATAAACGCTTATTCAAAACAAACTGTGTTAAACGAAAATACATAAACCTCCTCCAAAATAACACACTGACGACCGTAACCAGAGCGAGTTAAATCATTATTCTTCTTTCTTTTTTTGTTCAATGCTTTTGAGCTCAGTAATTTTATTCTTCTTTAAATCTTTCATTTATCTTAAAATTAACTTTTATTTTCTTTCGAAATTATATTTTTGGATAATTCCATAAGTTTTGTTCGATCATAAAAATTTCAAAAAATCCTAACTTTTTATTTTTTTTTTCACAAATGAAGTTTTGTTTTAACCAAATTGTAGCTAATTCGATTTACTATTATCTGCTTTAAAAAAATTAAAAGTCGCAAACTTAAAAAAAGGTTACAGCCATTTTAATTTTTTTCGATCGAATTGAACTTATGGAACCACCCAATATGTACTTGAGTTTACTACGTGTACTTTTTTATGAAATTAAACTTTTTCATATATATAAAAAAAATGCATCCATCATATTGCTTTCTTTTTTTTTTTTGTTGTTGAGAGAATTTGGAAAATTATATTTTAATTGATTGATTCAAATTAATTAAACTTTAAAGTTAAAACGAATAAAAAAATTTATCAGTCGTTAGTTAGTCAATTTCCGTCCGTCAATCAATGAAACAATTGTCTTTGTTGATCAAGGAAATAAATTTTTTTTCTTTTTTTTGCTTATTGAACTCGTTTTTTTTTGTTGGTTTATTTATTTATCAAAGACATTCAACGTCAAAGAATTTCATGCCAAGATTACTGTAATTTTTAAATTTTGTCATAAAAAAGTTGAAATGGATTGATTTTGAGTTATTTTTCTTTAAGTTTAATAATATTTATATTTATTTTATTTTTTAATGCATAAAGTTAACAATATTTATTGGCAATAAGAATATTGGAAGAAATATAAAAAATAAAGAGACCAGAAACACAATATTTAAAAATTATAAAACTGGAAAAAAAATAACAAGAAAATATTTGAAAGAAAGCCCATCACAAAATAAAAGTCAAAAGATAATACTGTAATTAATTTTTATTGATGTGAGGCTCCTATTGGCTTTTGCCACGAAAGTATGTATAGTAAATATAACAAAAAAGTAAACTCATCAGACATTTTTTATTATTAAAACAATGATTAAAAAGAACAAAATAATATTTGGCACAATTTTATATAATTAAAAAATGTTTGAAAGGCAATCAAATAACATAAAAGAAATGGAAAAATAAGATTTTGGATAAAAAATTTTTCCTTCTTTTTTTAAACAAGAAAATCTTCTGATTGTTCCACAATTGGAATAGTGCATGATTCACAAATGCTTTCCCTACGATAACCGGGTTCAATTTTTTGTGAAGTAATAATTTTAATAAACATTTGTCCGATGTGCACACAAGGCCGATACCCCGCATCTCGTTCAACATTAGATCCAAGATGTTGTTGAATTTCCAAATCAGCTCGATTACCAATTAATAATTCTTTTGTTTCAAATCGAATAGCATGATGAGAAATGCGAATATGATAATGAGTATTTTTAGTTATAGGATTAATAAAAGGAAAAAATTCTATTGGAATATTTAGCAGCGAATATGATTCACCCGTTTCACCATCTGTAACAAAAAAATCTCCCAGCGAAGTGGATGGTTCAGTTGAGGATGTGTTACTGTGAAGAACGCCATTGATACCAAAATTATTGTCGCCTTCATCTACTAGACTTCCCTGGAAAATTAAAAAGATTTTAAATAAAAGCCAAAATATTTTTTGAAAAACAAAAGTTAAATTTCTTATAAAAAAACTTATTTCCTTTTTTTCGCATCTTTTAAAAAGCTTAAATAAAACTAAAAAAACTTTTCTAAGATTACGGTAAATTTTTATGAATTCGACTTTCTTTTTTTAAAAGTATGCTTATTTAAAAAAAAAACTCCTGACAATCAAAATTAAAGAGAACAACAACAAAAAATGTTTCAATTTTTTTTTGAGAATGAGACAGACTGCCTTATCACTAGCATCATTTAAAAGGCACCTGATCGAGATTTTTATTTATCGTAACCTTTTGAATTTTAATAGAAGCTTAAATTTACTGTATTGTTCCTCAAACTTTTAATGGAAATTAAAGAAAAAGATTTTTTAAAGAAATTTTTTTACATCCAAAATAAAGCAACAAAAAAACTGTATTAAAATCAATCGGGTTTTTTTTTCAGATATGCTGACGTTAAATTTTTTTATCTCTTATCGTCTCTTTTTAAAAAATATTTATTATCCTTCCCAAAAAACTTCTCAAAGCTTCTCAATAAAAAAAATTAATCAAATTTCTTACCTTCATTATTCCATTCGCAGAATTATAAACAAGTCGAGCAGTTCCATTACAAACAATGGATGAAACAATTCCTCGAGGTCGATGATGGCGACTAGAAATTACGGTTGTATTTTCGCATGCTGTAGCCATCATTTTTTATTTAATTTATTTAAATTTTAATTAAATATCTTCCGTGATATTTCAGTATTTTATGTATCTAAAAAATATAATAAGTTACGAACCTGTATTTTATTTTTGGTTTAGAATTATTATTATTATAACAAGATGACATATTATTATTAGTTATAATTAAATTTGAATTAAACACATTCAACATTTGGAAATAAAATAAAATAAAATAAAATAAAATAGAAACAAATGGAAAAAAATTATTTATTTGCTCAATCGAAGCTGACTACTGACGGACTGCCTTTTGACGTAGAAATAAAAAATAAAAATGCGGCGAAGAAGAATAATGAATATAAAAAAAAAATCACGTTTTTTCTTTTCTTGGTGTGTGATTGTGTTTTAGAAATAAATAAAAAATTTAAAATGAATGTGAATGTGTTTTAGATAATAAAAAAAAGGCAGAAGCTCGCTCGATTGTTGCTCGACACGTTGTTCCTAGACAGATGATGCAGCTGCCTTACTACAAGACGACAACAACAAAGGGATAGGCAAATACGACAGACCACGAGGAAATGAAAATGATTGAAACACGCAAGACTCGAAAGAAAAAGTAAGCAAAGAACCACGCGGATAGAGCTGTTAAAAAAATCGAATCGAATTGAAATGAAGTGAGAGGCGCCAAAAAATTTGCAACAATCATCAGTCATTCAAAAAACTAAAATAGAAAAAAATCAAGTAGGCTATTAATGATAGATAGGGAAAAAGAGGAAGAAGAAGACCACGTGGTGATAAATGTCTTGTCTCGCTCACACCATATTTTTTTTTAACATAACGATTATTTTATTTATTTCTTCAAAGTACAAATTTAAAAGCTAAATTCATCAAGCAATCATTTTTACCCGATTGGCCAAAAATAAAACTCAGTGTAAAATGTAAGGAGAAAAAAACTGGAAAAGAAGAGGAGCAAAAAAAATGTCAAAAAAGTAAAAATTAACTCAAGGAAGATGAAAAGTAAAAAATGATCAACGTCGGTCGTCGTCCGGCGGCGACTAATTCCAACAACGCCCACTTAAACGAAGATCAAAAAGTGAGACGCGATGCGATGGTTTTTGTTTTGTTACTAAAATTAACCAACAACGCCCATTAATAATAATAAAAAAAGTAGTAAGTTTTGGTTTTGGTTTAAATGGTTCTATTTTTAAAAAACACAGTTTTTTTATGGCGCTTTGGTTTTTCTATTTTAGGAATATTTTTTTTTATCTGAAAGGTAAAAATAAGATTTTTTCTTTTTCTCTGTTTTACAGGTTTCATCGTGAACAGAGATCAGAGCGAGCGTCTATCAAAAAAAGCCATAAACAAAACCCGATTTTTTTTTTGTTGTTGTCAAACACACATTGCTTGATTAATTGAGACGCTTGACGTAGGTATATCTATTTAAAAAAGCGTCAGAAACGGTGAGCTTTTGAATTATCGGTAAAAAATTAATTAAACTAAAACATTTAAAAAAATTTGTTATTGCAGACAGATGAAAATCGATAAAATTTGAATAACAATTTTTAAAAACAAAAAGCTTAAACAGTTTTTCGTGATGAGACTTAATTTTATTGCCCCTAGTGAAAAGCTTTTTTTCTTAGTTGTTATTGTTGCTAGAAGAAATGCGTCTAACGCATTTTTTGTGTAATGGCCAGTGGCTAGCAGCAGAATAACTAAACTAAAGGAGGAGAAGAAAGTGCTATCTAAATAAATAAATTTAAAGAGCGCAACAACAAAACTTTTTTATTTTTATGCACTAAAAAAAATGCATTTACGCGATTGCATAAAATAATAAATTATTAGGATAAGTTTAATTATGAATCAAACTCACTTTGAGATTTTGGAATTTTTAAATAAGTACAAAAGAAAAAATAAAAATAAAAACAATTACACTGGCTAATGCCAAGGAGACATGCCTCAATCATGTGAACTTTAAAATTATTCAAAAAATTAACCCGCATTCAAAAAGCTATAAAATATCCAAAATTTACTTGAAAAAAGCATTAAAGCTTTGAAAAAAATATATTATAAAATTTAATTAAGAAAAAAAGCTTTCCCAATCAACCAACCTAGCAAAACAACAACCAAACAACAACATTGAGAGTTCTCAAAAAAAATTTGTTGAAAAATAAAAACACATCTTTCCAATATCAATTTTTTTTTTCTTCGGCTACTTCTCTTTCACAAACGTAGTCGTTGTCCCAATTTTTTTTTTCATAATAAAAGAAAGAGCAATGTTATATTTTTTTTTTCACATGCATAAACAAAAACAACCAAAATATATATATATTATTTTTTCAATGATCAAAAAATAAAACTTTGCAAAGAAAAACAAAAAAAATCTTTTTTTCCTTTCTTTTTTTTCTACGTGCATTTTTTCTCAAATGAATTATTGAAAGTATCGTCGTCGATCGGTAAATTTTTTTATAACACTTTTGTTACTAGGAAATTTTTTGTTTTGATTTTGTTCCCAAAAAAACAATGTTTTGAAAAGGTTGAAAAGACAAAAGCATAACGATGAATCCCAGTATTTTTTTCTCTTTCGATGATCTTTGCTTTGCTGCTCACCAACCACTGATTTTTGTGTTGGTTGGTTCGACTTGGGTAAATGTAAAGTACCTAAAATCTCAAACAAATAAAAAAATAAAAAAAGAGAGACGAACGAATAAAAAGAAGCAAGCATCACTTTAAAGAAATAAAAGAAGAAGAAAACACAATAATATTATTTTCTTTCTTCGTCTTTTTTTTTATTCTTTCGTTTATTGAAATGATCATCTCTTTTATATAAATTAATAAACAGTGTTTATATATTTTTATAAAATCTTTTTTAAAGGAACCAAAAAAAATATTTTTGTTGGGGTTTGTTCATTCATGTGAACAAAAAAAGGAGACTTTGATTATAGATGGTGAAAAAAAATTTATTCATGTGAAAAATTGATCTTCTTATTTATTTTACTGTAACACCAAATATATATCAAAAAATTACTAATGTAATGCAACAACAAGCTTTGGACTATCTTTTATTTTTTACATTTTTGCCTAAGACTAATTACTTTAAACAAAAAAAAAGAAGTTTTGTGTGGGTAGGTAGACGACGATAACGACATCTAACAAATTGTTTTTTCTCTTTTCCAAAATAATATTTTTCTATATTATTTTTTTATCTATTCTTTTTGCAGTTGTTTTGTTGTTGTTGCAAAAAGTTTCAGAAAATTATATTTTTGTTATCAATTATTTTTTATGGTTCCATTAGACTGTCTCTTAAAAACAATTTGGTTATTACAGTAAATGAAGAAAAAAAAACTATTATTTTAGGTAGAACAAAAAAAAAGGTTGCAAAAAATATTTGCTTTGACATTTGTTTGAAACTATGTTCTTTGATCATGCAGGAGAAGAAAAATCAATGGGACTAAAAAAGAGAGAGAGAAAGGTGTAATTTTTGGGGAACGATAGATAGATAGAAAGAAGTCAAAGGTTAAAATTTTTTGTCTCGATTTTTATGTGATTAACTGATTAACTTATTATTATATTTCGTCTGACAATAACAAAAAATATATGCTTTTGAAACAAATGGGTAAACAAGTAAAAATGTGAAAAGGACAGATAAAAAAAAGAAAGTATATGACTAATAAGTTAAGAAACGATAATTTTAAAAGCAATATTATGACTTTAGCTCTTACAAGGAAAATCAAAAGTTTTTTGATATTTTTTATTTTAATTCACGAAATAAATTTAAAAAATAAATGAAGGTAATTAACGCGCGACGGCCGGCCGCGGCTTTTTATGACGAACACAAATAGAAACGACTAGAACGCGACGGTCATCAAAATTAAAAGTTTATAGAACTTTGCTCGAACAAATAACTTTCTTTGGAAAAAAAAGAAAAAAGGGAGAAAACTTCCTCCTGTCTCGTCATAAAAAAATGTCAGTAATATTATTTTTTTTTCGTTCTCTGTCTTTTCTTCATTAATTCACCCTAAAAAAAGTGACGGAGCGATGTTTGAAAAAAGGGTTTATGGCTATGATCAAAAGAAGAAATATAAATGCAAACGAATAAGAGAGGTGATTCAAAAAGGAGAAAGAAAATTATAATTTTCTGGTAATTTCTTGAAAAAGGGGAAAAAGAAATTATGATCGCCTTTAAATTACACGAAACAAATAAAAACTGCCGAAACCTTCGTGTTTAAAGAAACTGCCTACGTTCGTCAAAAAAAAAAAATAAACCTATCTGGAAAAAAGGAGGGACATGCAAAAAAAAATATTGTAAATTTTGAAAATCGCCAATAATTGCAACAGAGAGACAATGTCGTCGAGCAAAGACAACAGCTGTTGTCTTTCTTTTCTTCAATCAAAAAATGTCGAAAAAGCAACCGATGACTTTTTTCCTAACAACAACAAAAAAATCAAATGCCCACTCTCGATTTCCATTTTTTTTTCTTCATTGATTTGTGAGAATAATAAAAAAATAAAAGGTTGTTGTTTATTGATTAAATTAAAAACGAACGAAATCGTTTTTTTTTGTTTGAAGAAATAATTATTTATTTTTTGCTTTGATTTTGTTGGTTGATTTGTGAAAAACAATCAAACTTTTTGATTACAATAATAATAGTAAGCATGAAATTTTTAAGAAAGTTAAAATAAAAAAAAAAACATATTTTAAAATAATTTGTCTCGAGACTATGTAGCTACAAAAAAATAAAAACGCATGCTTTTTTCGGACACAAAAAAAAATTATTTTGGGAACGAAAATTTCAAAACAAATGTTTCTTATCCTTGGAAAACTTTCCATATTTTTTTCCAACAAATTTTTTTGATATTGAAAAAGAGAGTTTTTGAAAAAATATCTTTATTTAGAACACATAAAAAGCAGATATTCGTTACAAAAGTTTATCAAATAAACAAAAAAATGGGTTAGAAATGAAAGACAATTAAAAAAAACCTGCATAAATAATTAATCTAATATGTATGTTTGTGGAGAACGAAAAAAAGACTAACAAAAGAAAAGAAAAGAAAAAAATGTGAAATGAGCAGTGGAAATTATTATTGGAGGAGCTAATACTTGAACCAATAAAAAATACATATTATTTTGACAAAAAAAACTTAATTATTATTATTTTGTGATAAAAATACACGCATAAAAAAAGTGAAGGAAAAAAAGAGCAAAGTTTAAAGTATTTTCTAAAAATATAAAAGCAACAAAAAAACGAGTATCATTTAGGTTTAAAAAAAGGGGAGGGTGAGTAGACAGACATAAAAATAACAAAAAAAAATTATGATTGATCAACTTTTTTTTTGTCGAACTAATAAAATAAATTTCAAAAATAAAGATAGGAAATTTTGCCAAACAACAAAAAATAATTATCAAAATAAAATGCTGATCCAATTTTTTTAAAGCAGGCAAAACTAAGGCAATAACAAAAAATGAACTTAGAGAATTTTGTGAAAAGATTTTATTGATATGAATTCAGAGAATATTGTTGAGAAGGTGGAGGATGCCTTCTTGGCAATGAAAAATCCTTCTCCGTTGAATCTCCTGTTTCCCTCGAAAAAGAATCTGTTGCTTCCCTCGAAGAATCCAAAAATTCTGTTATCATATCATCAATTTCTTTTTCATCTGATTTCTCTTTTTCCATTGACTTAAACGACGAAGAAGAAGAAATAATGGGTATTGAATCTTTCCATCGCTTTGCTGCCATATCCACATCCTCCACGTCGTCATTAAATTTCATTAATAAATTATAGCCCTTTAAATTTTTTTTTAATTTACATAAATTAAATTTTTTTAAAGAAAGAGACTTACTTTATTGCAACAAATATTTGAGCATTCCGATAATGAATTAAAATTATTTAAATTTCCTCCACATCCAATAAAAGAAAATTGTTGGCATGTATCCGTAAATGGATTATAACCAAATTTGGTTGAGGGAGATGGAAAAATAATTTGACGACAATCCCCTGGATTGGGTGGTTTCAAGCAGAAATTTTCTGCAAAAAAAAAATTGTTACTAAATAACACAAAAAAAGCAAATTAAAAAGCTTGTGATACACTAATCAAAATTTTAATATTTATTTTTTTAATTAATTATCTTTCGGAAATTTGTTGGTCTCAAGTTTTTTCCTTTTTTTTGGCTTTTGAATGTTCAAAAATCACGTTTTGCTTGTTTTTCTCTAATTTTATTTGATATATAAATAAAAGCATGCAAAAATAAAATTAAGAAAACCCTGGCGAGAATGCTACAAGTTATATTTTTCAATGAAACTATAAAAATAAAAATAGCATTGATCAAGAGAAAAAAAAACGTGCTTTTTTCAATATAAAACTAAAAATAACATTTTATCGGTCATTTTTTTTGTTTTGATTAGAGTGTTTTCCTGTTTTTCTCAACAATTTATTGCTTCAATGCAAATTCTAAAGTGACGTGTCGTCTTTCAATATTTTTTTTCTGCCTTCTGCTATCATTGCCAAAAATATTTGCAACAACAAAAAAAGAAGCGTAAAAAATTGAAAACAAAAATGATTGAAAAAAGAAAAAAGAAGAGCTTTTCCAAAAAAAATTGCATCAAAATAGATTTTTTCTTTTGCAAGATTTATCACAAGTTCAATAAAGCCTTTGTTTTTTTTTGTCTAGACTTGTTTTTCCCTAATTATTTTTGCAATACACAAAAACACCTGCCAAAAAATATGTAACAGCAGCTACCAAATGCCCACACGCCTCAAAAAATAAAAAATAAAAAACTTACTTGGATCAGGGCAGCAAAAAGCTTCACCTGCATGATTGATATTACATACATAATCATCACGTGGACATGGATTGTTGGTTTCATGAATATTACATGTTACAGCTTCGCCATTCATGGTTATTAATGGTTCACCTTGGGGGCAGACTTTTCTTTGATGATGAGTTTGGTGGGGTATTTGAGCCTCATTCACGGAACTTATGAAATTGGATTTTTCATTAATTTTATGCATTCTCGAATTAAATGGTGAACGAATTATTAATGGCGCAATCATATTTTGTGGTAGTTGTTGTTGTTGTCCTTGACAATTTTGTCCATTATTATTATTATTGCATGATGACGTTGACATAACTAAAAATGGAAAAAATGGAAAATATGATAAAAATGTGTTCTTCACTATTTTATTTTTATTTTTCAATCTTTGGTGAATGAAAAGTTGAAAACTGTCGTTGATGGTCAGAAATGAAAAACAAATAA
The DNA here is from genome assembly GCA_028622995.1 of Panagrolaimus kolymaensis. Classification (NCBI taxonomy): domain Eukaryota; kingdom Metazoa; phylum Nematoda; class Chromadorea; order Rhabditida; family Panagrolaimidae; genus Panagrolaimus; species Panagrolaimus kolymaensis. The sequence continues at coordinate 217,001 of JAJQJQ010000090.1, read as the reverse complement.
AAAAATGGTTTTTGCAAAGATTGTTAGAGATAGAAAAACAAATAACAAAGTTTAAATTTATTTATTGTTGGTCATTCGAATAAAAAAGTGACCAGCCGCAACAGCTAAATGGCACGGGAAAGATAAAAGTTAAGGGAATTTCCCGTGAAAAAAAAAACTTTGGTTTTTTAATAATAAAAAAACTAACATGGATGCGAAGACATTCCACAAGAATTAATACAATCATGCATGGAAATAAAATTATTTTGATTTCCACCTAATCCAGAATACACGAAAGGAGTGCATTGGCCAAATTGAGAATTATAATAATATCGAGTTAATGAAGCTTTTCCAGTTCCAACCGACACTGGTAATTGGCATGGAAGTTCATGAGCTAAAAAAAGTTCAATAAAATTTAAAAAAAATTAAAAGCTTTTGGTTTTTCAACGATTTTAGAACCAAAATCAATTTAAACTTTTTTTTGGGATTTACAACGACTTACTAATAACAGGGCAACACACAGTCGAAATACTATCAATCCCATAATGGCAATAATAATCATGTGGGCATGGAGTGGATTGATCGCAATGGAATGTGGCTCGACCATTCGGTTGAAAGGGCATTCCTCCGCTTGAACAAGGATTATTGAATTCTGAAAATCAATTTTTATTTTTAAAATTTTTTTATTATGCGAAAATGAATATTTAAAACCTGGACATGCTTGTTGACAAGCTTCCAAAGAAATAAAATTATTTGCATTTCCTCCAGAACCAGAATAAATAAAATGTTGGCATTGTTTAGAGAAATGATTAAAATAATATCGAGGTAAAGAAGAACTTCCTCTGCCCACTTCCATCGATAATAAACAAGGATTTATCGCTAAAATATTTTTAAATTTTGATTAAAAATCAATTCTCAAAATAAAGATTTGGATTTTTCTATTTTTTTAAATAAAAAAAAAACACGAATTTAAAAAATTGTTTTACATCAAAAATTATTTCGTAGCTTCTAGACTTTTTTTAATTTCATAAAAAAAACTCACGTCCCGGGCAACACACAGTTGAATCAGCTGCAGCTCCAACATGACAAAAATACCCACTTGGGCAAATGAAACGATTTTGAGGTGAACAATATGTTACTTGACCTCCGATACTCGTCAAAGGTTGTCCATCACCACAGGGATTAGAAAATTCTGGGCACGCTTGAGCACAAGCAGCTCGACTAACAAAATTATTGGCATTTCCAGTTAATCCAGAATAAATAAATTCTTGGCATTGGCGACTTTGAGAATTAAAATACCATCTTGGAATTGAATGGGATCCCGTTCCAATAGCCAAAGCTTGGGAACAAGGGTTCTGAAACAAAAATAATAATTTTTTTTATATAAAATCACACAAGTTTTTTAGAAACTTTAAAAGCAGACGATGGAAATAAATTAATTAATAAAGGACTCACTCGATTATTATTTGGACAACAAGCAGCGGTATCAGAACTAGCTCCAAGATGGCAATAATAATTTTGTGGACAACCAATGGACCTTTTTCGATTATTACAAGATTTAACGAAACCTGTTAGCTTCGAGATTAAGGGTTCACCAGTAAAGCATGGATTTACAAATTCTGAAATTTTTTTTATAAATCCAAAAAATTAAAAAAGTCATTTTTAAGTTAAATAAAAAAAAGATTTATTCTTTTCCGTATTTTATAAAAAATTTTTTTCACAAACCTGGACATCTTTGAACGCAATCTTCTTTCGTCAAAAAATTATTTTCATTTCCTCCATAACCGCTATATTGGAAGGGCTTACAAAGTCTCGTAGTGAAATCAAAATAATATCGAGTAAATGGGCCAATATTATTATCTATTCCTTGACTAACTGATAATCGACATGGATCCGAAGCTCCTGGACAACAAACACTTGTGTCTGATGTGGCACCGATATGACACCAAAATCCCGAGGGACAATTTTGAGCATTTTGAGCACTGCATCGAATTATTGTAAATTGATTATTATTATTGTTGTTGTTTGAAAAAGTATTGGGGCATGGATTTTTAAAGACTGGACATCGAGCAACGCATTCGTTTTCAGCAACAAAATTATTTGCACTTAAAAAATGTAAATATGCAAATTTTTTTAAAAATAAATCTAACTTTCGAAATTCGAAAATACTTACTTTCCACCCGTGCCCGAATAAGTAAATTGCAAACATTGTCGAGTATTTTGATTAAAATACCAACGAGAAATTTTAGCATTTCCTATTCCTGGTTGCATTGGAGATAAACATGGATCTCCAGCATTTGGGCAACAAACAGTGGAATCAGATGAAGCTCCAATATGACACCAATAAGATGATGGACAAGTTTGTTCCGTTGCAGAACAAAATAAAATTCCACCTGATGGAGCTTGAGCTGGATCTCCAGTGGAACAGGGACTTCTGAAGACGAAGAAAATTTAAATTTAAAAATAGGTCCAAAAATTACCAAAATATTAAACTCACTCAAATTCCGGACATTTAAGTTGACATTCTTGTAAAGTCAAAAAATTATTATTATTTCCAGATAAACCAGAATAAGTGAATTTTGCGCATCGACGAAGATTGGAATCAAAATACCACCTCGTTAAACTATGTATTCCTTCTCCGGCGGCTGATGGCATGGAGCAAGGATTTTCAGCTCCTGGACAACAAATGGCTTCCGTCGCATCTGCACCTATGTGACACCAATATCCGGCTGGACAAACATTTGGTGAATTTGAAGAACATGTTAAATAAAGTCCATTGGATCCAGTTGCTGGATCACCAGCAGCACATGGATTTTCAAGGGCTAAAAAATTATTTTGTTTATTTTGAAATTCAATTTATGATTACAAAAATCGCTTTGAGATTCACAAACTTACTTTGGCATGTATTTTCACAAGATGCACGACTCAAAAAATTATTTTGATTTCCTCCATTTCCATGATAAATAAAAGGCAAACATTGTTTTGTTAAAGGATTAAAATAATATCGTGGCAATGAAGCCTCTCCAGAACCCGAAACTCTGGGTTCCTCACAAATGGTTAATGAAGCTCCTGAACAGCAAATGGTCGTTTGTTCCGTGGCTCCTATATGACACCAATGACCTGGGCTACAAGTGGAATTATCTGCAGCTGAACACGCAATAGGCATAAGAGATTCATCCATTTCTGGAGCTCCCGCGGCGCATGGGGAAACAAATACTGGACATCTTGCTTCACACGCAGCTTTAGTTAAGAAATTATTTTCATTTCCACCTAATCCCGAATATCGAAATTGATTGCAGGATCTTGATAATTGGTTATAATGATATCGAAGAAGTTGAGCATTTCCAACACCTTTGGAAAGTTCTTGATCGCATGGATCTGCGGCGCCCGGGCAACAAACTGACGCTTCTAAAGTTGCTCCAACATGACACCAATATGTTGTAGGACATATTGAAGGATCCGTGGCACCACAATGAGTGATTTGACCACTCAAACCTATATGGGGTTGACCTTCAGGACATGGACTTCTAAAAGTTGTTAAAAATATTTATATTTGCTTTTCTGCATTTTTTAACAATTTTATATAAATATAAAACATACGCATATTCTGGACAGCTAGATAAACATTCTTGCCGCGACATAAAATTATTTTGATTTCCACCTCTTCCAGAATATACAAAGCTCACACACACTTTGCTTTCAGTATTAAAATACCATCGATTTAGAACTGATGTTCCAGTTCCTTTACTCATGGGTAATCGACATGGATCACCCGCGCCCGGGCAACATAAAGTGGTGGATTGGGTATTTCCTATATGACACCAAAATCCATGAGGGCAATCATCTTGATTTGAAGTGGAACAAAATTGTGGTTCTCCATATGAATCTAAAGATGGGAAACCCGTGATGCAGGGATTATCCAAAACTGGACAAGATATTTCACATTCAGTTTTACTTATAAAATTATTTGCATTTCCACCTAAAATTTGGGTTATTGTTTCTTTTTTTTTTTTTTTAAAATCCGAAAAATAATTTATTTCCTCAAATTTTTAATCCTTCTTTAAAACCCAAAAAAAAATTTTTATACCTTTTCCAGAATACAAAAATGGAATACATGTTCGAGTTTTAGAATTATAATAATATCGAGGAAGTTGATTATTTCCAATTCCCAAAACAATAGAAGCTGAACATGGATGTCCAACCGAAGGGCAACAAACGGTAGTGGGACGAGAATCACCAATATGGCAAAAATAATTTTTAGGACATGTTGGATTTGCTGAAGTACAAAATGATACACTTCCATCGGATGGATTTGTATGTGGCTTTCCAACAGAGCAAGGATTGTCGTATTCTGGAATTTTAATTTATTTATTATTAAAATTTTGGCTATTTTAAAAACACAAAAAGTAAGGCATTAAACAGTTTCGATTATAAACTCATTTTTTACTTTGTTGATTTTTAAAAAAAAAGTCGTTCACCAAAAATTTATAGGAAAAATATTTAATATTTCTAAACAAAATTTCATCTTTCGTTTTTGAAGATTATAGATTTTTTTCAATTTTCTTTGTTTAATTTTTATAAAATTAACCTGGACATGCTTTTCGACATTCTTGAACCGTCATAAAATTATTTTCATTTCCGCCCATTCCAGTGTAAGTAAAAGCTTTACAACTTGAAGTAAGCAAATCAAAATAATATCGATGTAAAATGGATGAACCACTTCCAGTTGAAAGGGTTAATAAACAGGGTGAAATTCCAGTGGATGGACAACAAACATTTGTTTGTTGCGTTCCTCCAAGATGGCAATAATATCCATTTGGGCAAGTTGTCGAGGAGGATGAAGAAGAAGAAGAAGTGCTGCATCGAAGCATTTGATTTTCATCCACCAAAGGTGAACCAACTGAACAAGGATTTATTGTGGCTAAAAAAGTATTAATAATTTAATTTCAGTGAAGCTTAGAAGAAATTAAGAGAAAAAAAGATGAGCAAAAATATTAATAAAATAAAAAGTTTGTATATTTTTAGTCTGAAAGCGGAAAAAGTTTTTTTGTTTGAATTTTTAGTTTCAGAAAATAGCAAACTTTTAATTTCTTTGTTTTGTTAATTCTATTTAATTTAAAGTTTAGTAAAAATATTTAAAAAAAAAATTTTTCTTCGAAATGCTCAAACAAAATTTTTTATAATAGTTTCGTTTTGAGTTTCCGTAGTCTTACTTAAAATTAAAAAAATTTTTTTTGAAGACTTACCAACGCAAATATTAATGCAATCACTTTTAGTTAAAAAATTATTTGAATTTCCTCCATTTCCATGATAAACAAAACTCATGCAACTTTTTGTTACGGGGTTATAAGCCCATCGATTTAAATTCATTCCACCTGTACCAGGTGAAATTTTCATTGAGCATGGAGATGAAGCAGAAGAAGAAGGAATATATTTTCTTGAACCCTGTCGCGTTCCAACTAACGGGGAAATGTGATTTTCATTATTCGTGGAATTGAAATTTGTGTTTGTGTTTGTTGTTGTTCCATTAAACATTGGACAACAAACATTTACATTTTCTGAAGTGGCAGCAGAATCTCCATTAACATGGCAATAATATTGTGGAGGACAAGTTGATGACGATGTTGGTGAACAACTTTGTGATCCCTCAAGACTTTCAAATCCATATGGAGTTCCATAATCACATGGATTTTTAGCTCCACATTTTCGTCGACATGATTCATAAGTTAAGAAATTGTTTTGGTTTCCCTATAAAAATTTTTATTTGCTGTTTTCGAAAAATAACGAAAAAAGGATATTTTAGCTTTAATTTTAAAAAAAATCTAATGGGTTTTTGAAATAAAATTTTTTTAAAAAAAAACCTGCTTATTTTTATGTTTAAAATAAACTTTAATTATGCAGGCAAGGTTCCAGAATAAAAAAAAAGCTTACTTGATATCCTTTATAAACAAATCCCCGGCATTGTTGAGCGATGGCATCAAAATACCATCGCCTCAAAGATGATGTACCCATTCCGGGAGCTTTGATTTGCATGCAAGCATCCACACCTAAAAATAATTTACTCTATCTTTTTTTTGTTTCGCCACGATTTTTTTTAATTTACCAAAGTTTGGGCAACAAACACTTTGTTGAATACTTTCACCAACTTGACAAAAACTTCCTGTTGGACATAGTTGGCTCCAAACGGCTCCTCTCGCGGGAAAAGTATTTTCAGGTCGGCAACTTTGAAGATAATGATTATTTGGAGCTGGAATGAGGCAAGGATTTTGTGGTGGGATTCCAGTCGACATCGTCGCCGCCGTTGGAAAGCTTGACATAGAATTTGGAAAATGATTTTGATGATTTTGATTTTGGGAATTAACAAATTTAATAATATTTTGAAAATTTGAAAATTGATAACTTCCATTTGGTTGTAAACCATTTTGCAAAATATTATTTAAATCAATAATAGTGGATGGAATTGGAATTGGAGTGGTAGAATATTTTTTAAAATGATGTTGAAATGGTGAAGCTGTTGAAGTTGGTGTAGGAAATACAAACATTCCATTTGGAAGTTGTTGAGGTTGAGGTAGATTGGGAACTAAAAAATTTTATTTTATATTTTTCAAAATAAAAAATAATATTATTCCATTTAGGAATTGCCACGACGCACGTAAATTAAGAGATTAGTAAATGAAGATTGTTATTTGGCTTCTTGACGAAATAAATAATTTTTAACATTATTTAGTGTAATTATAACAAAGTAAAAAAATTTATAAAAAATACAATAATTTTTTTCTTCTTTAACTTTTAAATTTTTTTGGAAAGTTTCGCATCAAAAAAATCTGATTTTTAATTGAATTTTTAAAGTGTTTCAACTCAGAAAATAAACACAAAATATCAAAACTCTAAAAATAAATTAGAAGAAATTCATGACAGTCATTTATTTATGTACTTTTGCTCCAATATAAATCTTTTTTTAATTTCGTGCGTAAAACCCATCTTAAAATTAATTAATTTTTTAATTTTAAACTTACTCGAATTATTTGGATTATTATTATTATTATTATTATCATTTTCATCAATAATATTAACAAGAGTAGGAAAATTAATATTAGTTGGAGTTGTAGTTATTAAAGAATAATTATTTTCTATTATTATTATCGGATTTATATTTTCTGTAAATGGATCGTTTTCTTCGGAATCAGTTGTTGACTCTTCTTCGTCTTCATAATCAGTGGAATTTTGATTTCGAGGGAATTTAGCGAGTGGGAATTTAGCTTTTCGGATTAAATTTGTGGTTGATGAATTAATTTTAGGTTCAAATGGATCAGGTGAAAATTCGGTTATTTCATTTTCAGGAATTTCAAATGGATCAAAATCTGTGTCTTCTTCATTTTCATTTTCAGAGAGGTTTGAGGAAGAAGTCTTTGTGAGAGTTAAAGGTTGCAGTGTAGTAGCAGCAGATGTTGTTATAGGTTTAGCGGGTTTTAAATCTTTTGGTAGAATTTGTTGAAATGGATCTGGTCCATTGGTAAATTTGTTAAGATCAAAAATGCCTGAATTTTAGGTAAAAAATAATAAGTTGCTGGGTAAGCATAAGCATGGATAAAAATAGGCATAAACAGCACAAAAAAAATTTTTATTTATATATTTGAAAAACAGACAACTTTTTTAAGCAGTTTTTTAATTATTTTTGGAGTCATTAAAAAAATTGCTTCAATAAAGCTTTTCATAATTTTTTTGATGCTGATTATGCCAGTTTAAAATATTTTTGGGTAAAAGAGAAACATACTTTGCACAATATCGGGAGTAAGCGATAAAGGATTAGGATGTAAAAATGGGAAAATTGTTGTCTTCGATGTAAGACTGGAATGATGATTTGTGGTCGCTGTGGGACTTGCTAGCGTAGTTATTTTTGAGGGAGAATTGATAGTTGTTGTTGTTAAAGGTAAAGAATTCTTAACGGTTAAAGGTTTACGAGCATGTGAATGGCCAGCAACTAAAGTCAAGCAAAAAAAAAAAAGAAGCATAGGGAATAAATTAAAAAAAAATTTTTTTTAAACTTACTAGTTTTTTTAATACAAATTTGTTCACAAGTTGATCGACTTGCAAATCGATTATAATTTCCACCATAACCTTTATAAGTAAATTTTCGACAAGTTTTTGATTTTTCATTAAAATAATATCGAGGAATTAAATAATCACCAAATCCTGGCTCCATTGGAAAGTTGCAAGAATTAAATTCATGTGGACCTAAAAATTTAAGAAAGCCCGTGTAATTTTAACAAATAAAAATCCGATAAAAATATTTCATGAAGAAATCAAGTTTACCTCCTCCACAAGTTTCCAAGCATGAATCTTCATGCAAAAAATTATTTGAATTTCCTTTATTTCCAAGATAATAAAATTGTATGCATCTTTCAGCAACCATATCAAAATACCATCGAAATATTCTTTCATTTGATGTGGCTGAAGAAGCTTTTTCACCTTTATCTGGGGAAAGATTACATGGGTTTGTAACTTTCTCAGAAGCTTTAGATTTGTCTGATGGCGGCGGAGCTACGGTAGAGGAAGGATATTTTCGAAAAATCATTGGTGTTGTTGCTGCAAGAATCGGTCGATTTGTTGTCGTTACCAAAGGTGTCGAAGTGAAAACTTTTGGTGGTGTTCGAATTGTTGAATCTGGTTTTTGATTTTTGCTGCTTGTAGTTGCCGATGGTTTTCTTTCGGGTGACAAAGTGGTCGATGGTTTAGGTGTTCCAGCACATCGCTTTTCACATTTATCTCTAATCACAAAATTATTTTCATTCCCTCCATAACCGCTATAAATCATTTCTCGACAAAATCCTGATCTCCAATCATACCAATATCGATTTATTTTATCTTTGCCAAATCCACTATTTGGTGGTAAATGACAGAGATTTGGAACTAAAAAAATCAATTTAAAAATAAAATAAAAATGGAAGGAGAAAGGTCAAAAAGAACTAACTTTTTCGATTGGATGGACAACAAAAAAATGTTGCAGGCGTATTTCCAATATGACACCAAAATCCATTGGGGCAATCAGATTTAATGGAATTTGGATCACATTTCTTTGGTTGATCTCCTTCCTGGAGAAGTGGAACCCCTTCAGAACAAAGTAAAGAAAAATCTGAAAGTTTTCTTTTAAACTTTAGTAAATATTTTCAATTTCATTGATTTTCCATAATTAATTTTGTTTAAAAAAATAGAAAACACGAACCGATATTTTCCAATGATTTTACCAAAGTTTCATTCAAGGAATTATTATTATTTTCAATTCCATTAAGCAAAGGATAACTTTTTTTATTCGAATTTATTTCAGCAATCGAAGCATTTTTAGATAATGGAGCTTTACGAGTTTCAGGCCAATCATCAATAAATATTTCTTTCATCTCTGATGGAGAACTTACATTTCCAGTATAAAATTTTGCTCCTGATATTTCATCAGGCAAAAATAATAATAATATTAATATTATCGAAGAAGACTCCATGAGCCAAATACGTCGGCGGCGTTTTTGGAATTTATGCATTTAAAAAAAATTACCGTATATCTTTGAAATTATTGGAAATGGGTTGGTTGCCTGAAGATTAAGATAAAAAATTAATATTTAAAATTACACAACAAAACACTAAAAAAAGACACAGCGTTTTTACGATTTTATTTTTCGATTTTAAAAATAAACGAAATTGTTTTTTGGAAAAAAGAAGAACACTCCATTCATTTTTTTAAACTAAAAACAAGGGAAATTAAATTTTTATAAAAATGTAAAATATAAATGGCGCCAAAAAAATAAAATTCAAAAAACTTGATTTCAAACAAAAATGGGAGTTAATAAATAAAATTGTGAACAAATAAATAAAGATGCAAATTTTCAAAAAACAAATTCAGAATTTAATAAAATCACAAAAATGGTGGGAAAAATAATATCAAATTTAAAAACGATATAAAAACCCAGCTTTCTTTAGTTTAGGTGAAACTCGATAAAAAGTTAAAACAAAAAAAACATGCAAGCAAAAAACATCCATGATTTTTAACAGATTACTTAAAACACTCACGGCGGCCACACGAGAAAAATAGAGATTAGCAGCAACGAGCAAACGCGCATATTATTACGGGATTTTACGAAAGTGAGAAAAAAACTTTAAATACAAAATCAAACAAATTATTTTTTTTTTACGCGAAAATCCATTGCATAACGAAATAATATTTTTGGTTTTAATCATAAATAAAATTAAACCTTAATTTCAAGTATTTAAAGTGGTGTATCAAAATCATTAGGACTTCGTTCAACAACATACAAAAAAAATTATTGTTCCGGCTTAAAACTTTATAAACCAAAAAGCAGTATAATTTTATTTATCGTCGTTTGCGGCTAATAAATAAATACACAAAAGCATATACTTTTCACTTTCCTTTTTTTTCTTCGGGTCAGTCAGAGTCACTCAAGTGACGTCGTAATTGACTCTCTTTCATTTTCACAGTTTTTATATTTTTGTACAATAAAAAATAAATAAAAGAAAGCAAAGAAAAAAAAGAGTTTAAAAAAGTAAGAAAAAAAGGAAAAGCTAAAAGTCCGATCGGAAATCAAAATATCGTAAAATCATTCGTTCGTAGTTATTTTATTTTATTTTTTTAGTTTCACTTTTTTTCTTCTTTTCCTTTTCCTGCCATCATTGTCATCAAAATTGTTGTTCATTCTCGTCGTCATTACCTTTTGTCGTCAGTCACCTCAAAATGGCGGCGGCGGAGATGACAAAAAAAAAGTTGACGTGAGCCTTTTTGCTGCTTCGTCTTTCATCGTAAAACCGTAACCTGTCAAAAAACAAAAGAAGCCCTTTCCCTTCCTTCGTAAAAATAAATTTTTTTTGATTATTTGATTTTTTCGTTGAGACTTAGTTTGGTGGTCAAAAATAAGAATGCGAAAGAAGCCTATCTGACTTTTAATTTTTTGACAGTACGAAGTTAATAGAAAAAAATTGACAGGCTGAAAAAAAAATAAAAGAAGCGGAAGAAATTATATTGTTTCCTTATTTTTGTCGACTTTCATTAAAAAAAATTTTGAAATAATAATGACAAAAACAATAAAATAAGAAGAAGAAAAAATTAGGTTTAATAAAAGTAATAGTTTACGTATTTAATTTAATTTATGGATGAAAAAATTTTTTAAAGAATAAAATACATATTTCTAAATGCATCAAGACTATTTTAAATGTTTTTTCCTTGACATTTCAAAACCTTTCAGTTAGGTTTATCAAAAAAAAGAGGAACTATCGAACAAAAAACTTTATTTTGAATTCAAAAATGCGTTCGTTATTTCTTTATTTCATCATCTTTACCATGTTATCAGCTAAAATTTAACTACTAAAAAAGGGTTAATATACACAAAACAAAAATTCTTTTTTGGAGGACCTTATAAAAAAGGAATGCTATCAAATGAATATGGATATGGATGGTTAAGAGCATTGATGGCATTTGTTTCCAAGGCGGTTTAGCAAAATAAATATTTTTATAGTATTTGTTGTTGAAAAAACGAAAACAAGGATTTTGTCCTTCATTTTTAAAAGTTTTAACAAGTTTTTTGTTTAAAGAAAATTCTGATATTTTTTGAATATTGGTTGTCAATTTTTTTAACCTTTTTGTTCCAATATATCGCTACCTTTAAATGGCTGTTTTTAATCGAAAAAGATTAAAAATGGGAAAAATAAAAACAAATTGTTTTTGTAACAAAAAAGATTTATTTATGATATTGCGAAGAAGGAATTTTCCATGATGGATTCGATTAAACATGACCCAAAGTGTATTTCTGGCTGGTGTGCCAGCCAATAAAAAGGGGCTAAAATAATTATTAAAATTTTCAGTACTTTTAAATTTATTAAAACTGTAAACAACAGAGATGTTTTGTAAAAAAAAACTGATAACAAGAAAGAAAGGAAGTAACAAACAAAAAAATAATTTAAGCTTTTAGCTTTTCTTTTTTTTGTCAAGAAAAGGTTTTAAATAATATGTAAAAATAATAAGATTGATCGATCGATCAAAATGTTTTCTGTCATTTATGGAATTTGCGCAGCCGCTTTTTAAAATCATGCAACACTTTCAATCGATTTCTCTCTTTTTTGTGATCCGGGCCTTTTTTAAAATTTTGATTGGGTTTCTTCACATTCGTTCGAATCCTGAAAGTTTTTTTTATTAAAAAATTTTATATGCAAATTTTGTGATTTAAAATATGAAATAATACTTCAAAATTGCTTACAGATTGAATTTCATTCGAAAATTTTTCTGCTCCAGGTTGATTGAATTTTTGAATCAATTCTTTACAATCAATGCTATGTCTCATTTTTAAAAAATCGGTAGTATTATTCATTTTAAACGATTCTGAATCATTCCAAGCAAATTTCATTAATTCATTATTAAACTTTTCAGCTTTTTCCCATTGAATTCTTGCTGAATAAGTATTTGGATTTTTTGGTGGAAAAAATGGATCTAATTCATCTTTTCGATGTTCAAATGCCTAAAAATTAAATTTAAAAAATAATTTATACCGTAACTTTTCGATTTTGGGTGATCAAAAAAAAAGAAAAAAGGCTAACTTTTTTATCAGAAGAGTTTAAGGTAAAAAGTAAACGATAATCAGCTGCATTATAATTGTCTTTGGGGTGGGAATATAAAAATCTTTTAGGCAAATCATTAAGATCAATAAAAGATTTGTTGTTATCATCATCATTATCACTTTCTGATGACGATATAACATTAACTTCAAAATCACTTTCAGAATCATCATCTTCAAAGTTTCTAAAAAAAGCTTATTTTTTATTTTTTTATTGAAAATAAAAAAGACTTCAAAGATTAATAATTAATAATTTTAGTAAAAAAAAATTTACTCACTCATTTAATGATTTGTATTTACTTGATTTGGAACTGCATGTTTGATTTATATTATCTGAATTGTTTGTACATATATGTTTCTTAGGCAAATATAATTCTTTATTAATGAAGCCACCAAATAATTTAGATTTCTAAAAAAATTTATTATTTTTTCTATTATTTTTTTTTACATAAGGCTAACTACTAGTAAAGACAAAAATGTTTATACATATTTATTTTTACTTATTGCAAAATTGATTTTTTTTGGGTTCAAGCAATAATTAACAAAAAAACTCACTTTATCCCACAATTTTGAACATTTCGCACAAATCCATTTTTTTCCAAATCTTTCATATTTAAATCCATTGGCTTTTATTATTTTTCTTTCATAAATTACGTTAAAATTATGAACTTTCTCATAATTATTTTCATTATTAAGGTAAATATAAAATTCTCTAAAAATTTTAGAAAAATTTGTTTAATGAAATTTTTTTAATGATTTTTTTTACTTTTCTTCAATTTTTCCAAATTCATTTATATTTTCATAATCTTTTTGCCGCTGATTGATATAATTAATATTTTTAGGAAGGCATTTTTGTTGTTTATGTTCAAAAGGCGAAATCCAAAATTTTTCATTTACAATTTTTCCAATCGATTTACATTCAATACAAAAATATTTGTGTTGAATCCATTTAAATTCTCTGGCAAATTCTTTAGAGTTTTTTTCAAAAATGATCAATAAATTTTCGAATTTTCCATTATCATCGAAGCCAAGAAAATATTCATCATCCGATAATTCTCGATAATTACTTAAAATTTAAATTTTTTGTTGTTATTTACATAAATATTTTTAAAAAGCTTTCTTAATTATTTCCTTGTTTTTAAATGTTTAAAATATTTAATAAAAAAAAGTAGGAAATTTAAAATAAAAAATTTTGTTCAAAAAATGTTTGAAAAATAATAAATAAATTATAAAATTTTTTAATACTCTGGAAAAAATGCAAAAAAACGGATTAAAGCTCCGAAAAATTAATTACCTGTTTTTATCTGCCATGAATTTTAAATATAATTATTTTCTTGCTGAAACGATGAAAAATTTTAGATTAGAAAGTTTTGGTAAAAAAAAATTTAAAACTTGTTTAGAAATGGGACAATGAAACTAAAATTTAGAAAAACAAAAGCAGATCCTTTATTTTTTTATCTTTATCAGAAGTAATAATAAAATAAGCGAGCCGCAGGTATCTAATAACAAAATGCAGTGTTCGCGAAAAAGACGAAGAAAAAAAATGCAGAAGTAGTAGAATCAAAAAATGAAGATAAAATAATTTTTCCATCAATCAATTTATTTAATTCTACAAAAAAAGAGAATAAATCCCTAGAGTCTTTTCTCACAATTTTTTTAACATCAATAATGTCTACTAATGTGTCGTTGGGAAAAAGGTGAATCAAAAAGACCGACTTCTTTATTTAAACAAAAAATAGTCAAAAAAAAAGGCGCGAAGAAAAAAATGGACACTTTTTTTGATAAGAAAAAAATTTCGTCATCGTTCTTTTTTTTTTGTTGGCACCCATCTCGTTTGAAAAAAATTATACATAGTTCTATAGAAATGCTTTAAAAAAGGTTCAAGAAGAAAAAGAAGCCAAAAAATTTCATAATATTCGACTATGACAAAAAAAAATTTAAGTTTAGAAACAAACAAAATATACAAAAAAATCATGTTTTCATCATTTTTTTTGTTAACCATTGAAAAATAAATTTATAGTTCGATAAAAATGAATGATAACAAAAAAAGATGCGAAAATAAAAAAAGTAAGGAAAAGCAAGCCATGATTTCATTGGCACTAATTTTTTTGAAGAAAAAAAAATATGTTGATAGTTGTCGTCGTCGGAGAAGAAGAGGGCATCTGCCGCCACATCCAACAACAGCAGCAGGCAGGCAATAATATTAGTAGTAAGCTTTTAACCATAAACCTGGATCAAAAAAAACCGCCTTTATTTTCGACGAACGAAAAGTATTGAAAACGCAGTTGCTCACTCACTCAGAAAATGTTTCGGAGAGAACCAAACAAAAACAAAAACAGATTTGCGATGAAAAGCAATTATAATTCATTCTGTTGTCAAAATTCTAACAGACAGATAAGAACAAATATAAGAATATTTTTTTTTATTATAGATGGATGGATTACTCGGATTAAAGAAAGATCTTCTTTTCTCTATTCTACAGTAAAAAAAAAGAGCATAGCAAAATAGTTATATTGGCAAATTGTCTCTAATATCTTCAAATGCATTCTAATGCTTTACATTTTTGTTTGAAAGAATAACTTTTTTATTTTTTGATAGCTGTGTTACTTCAATCTAAAACTTTTCTTTATTTTTCAATGGCATTACGAAGATCAGGATTATTGTTGTTTCGACAATCAAGTGCTTATCATCAACCATCAACTTTACTATCAAAAAGTGGCTGTGAATATTCAACTTTATTTTCAAACAATGCTGTCGTCGTTTCTTCATTTCCTTTAAGCCTCAATCATGTTCGACAACTTTCATTCACTCCCGTTTGGTATAATAATGTAAGTATTTGTTATCGATAATAATAATTTACTTTATTAATGACTTTTAGGCATCAGAAAATCAACCAACACAAGAAGATAAAAAGCAAAATGCAAGTGAAGTTCAACCAACAGCCGAACAGAAAAATCAAATGGCTAAAGAAGCTTTTAATAAATTACAACAAGATTTAGAAAGATTGCTTATAAACTTTAATGATCAAGTGGTTAAATATTTTGCGTCCACACCTCTTGAAGATTTGGATGTTACAATTACGATGGAAGATGGAAAGGTATGCTTTATAAATAAACATACTTACATATTTGGCGTGTTGCTGTTCTCACGTATATAAACATGTTCTTCTTTTTTCAGGAATGCAATGTCAAAGATTTGGGACCAATAAAATATGAACTTCCATTTTTTGCTTCTCATGATCTCAATCATAATCCTTCTATCATTCCTGAAGTCAAATTAGCTCTTAATCGATTGGATAAAGCTGTCAAACAGCAAGGAAATGTCTTACTTTTTGAACTTCCAGCGAAATCTAAAGATGAAAATGAAATGAATGAAACAAGAAAAGAACTGTTTAAAACTTTTATAGAAGAAAGCAAAAGTGTGAGTACTCCTTTTTCGGTGTATTTGAATGTTTGATAAATCTGTGTTTGGTTTTTAGATCCTTTCAACTTATGCTACAACAGCAAGGTCGTATGGATTAAAACGAGAATTTCAAGCAGCTACAATGACTGCAAGAATTGAAACTCGAGCAGATTTAATTTGGAAAGTATGTGAATTTGGTCAACAAGTGAACAACGCAAGACTTGCAGGAAAACCATACAATATTTTTGCTGTGAAAGTGAAGTTGCTGTTTTTACAATACAAAAATGTTGTTATCAATTTCCTCTTCATATTCTGCTGTTCGCTTTCTCTCTATCATGGCATCAAATGGCTTTTTTATCGAAAACCAAAAGCTGTCAAAGAACAACAACGAAAAGCTGATGAACAGTCGTTTTCTTTAGATGATTAATGTTGTTGTTACATAATATTGAATAGCATTATTTAGTTTTGTATGTATCACTTTGATGCCTTATTTCTTTGTTTGATTTTGTAGTTATAAAATTATCATATTTACAAAGAATTTGTGTTTAATATTGTGGCAATGTCATAAGCATTTGAGCATCTGGCTATCATGCTGGTACATAAACGTCAAAAGTTAGTAATCATCTCTCACATATGTAACTATGGCCTTTTGTCTCTAGTATTAAGTATGCGGCAATGAACATTTTTCAACTGATCAAACTAAACCCTTTTTTCGATCAATGAATCTTGTTGAATCCAAAAACTATTGTTATTTGTTGTTTGTTTTTTTTCATCAATGGCATCTCGAAGATCTGGATTATTGCTATTTCGACAAATTAGCGCCTATCATCAATCTTCAACATTTCTTTTAAGAAATGACTGTCAACCATTAACTTTATTTTCAAACAATGCAGTTGCTTCTTCATTTCCTATTAGCCTTAATAATGTTCGTCAACATTCATCCAATAATGCTTTACATAAAAGAGTAATTTTTTTTCAACAATTATTAGTTAAAAATTATTATATGTATATTAATAATTTTAGCAACCATTAGTTCAAAAATATAACGATCATTTGAATGAAGATATAAAAAAAATGTTAACTATTTTTAATAAAAATCTTGTTGTATTTTTTTCTAATTCATATTGGGAAGGTGGAGATATCATGGTTGATTTGGATAATGGAAAGGTAAAATGTTATTTCAGTTGCAAAAATGTCTTCTTTTTTTCTTACCCCATTTGGGTTTGAAAGTAATACTATTTACAATTATCAGGAACGGAAATTAAAAGATTTGTGTATTTACACTCAAGCAGAAAATAATCCATTTATGGCTTCAATTGATCTCAGTGATAATCCTTCTTTAATTCCTGCAATCAAGAAAAACTTTAATAAATCAAAAATATCTTGGAAACAAAAAGGAAATGTATTAGTTTTCGATCACCCTCTCCATTTCATTGGTGAAGATGATATGGCAAGAGGAAAGAAAGCAGCATTTCAAGATTTGGATGAATATTGGAAGAAATTGGTGAGAGCTTTCTTTTCTTTTTAAGTGTCAGTGAATATAATAATCTTTTTTGTTACTTTTATTTTTGCGATCTTAGATTGTTGAAAAATTCACTAAACCAATGATACTGAATGGGCTTCGATGTGATTTTGACAAACTTTATAAATATGTTCATAAACCCCAAGCACAAATAAATTGGAAAAATTGTGAAATTCAACAAAAATTAAATAATGCTAAATTGCGAAAAAATCTTGCAAAAGTTTGGATTATCAAAATAGAAAAATCCTTTATTAAAAATCGAATAAAAGATATTAAAGAAAGGAGTGCGCTTCAACCAAAATTAAGTAACGCTGAATGGGAAAAAAATATAATTAAAATTTGGACCATCAAATTACAAATGCTTTATTATCAATACCATCGTTTAATTGGACTTGGAATTTTCACTACTTTATTATCTGGTACAACATTATATATTTTATTGATATGTACAAACTTAATGTAAAGAAAGGTTTATCATATATTTGTAAAAAAAAATTAAAAGGATAAAAACTGTTTCAAAGCTTCTTCATTTTCTTATTAGACTACAATTATAATAAAAAAAGTTAGCTAGCATTACATAATTTTGGCATTTTGTCACTAATATTAAGTATGCGGCAATGAACATTTTTCAACTGATGAAACTTAACCTTTCTTCAATGAATGAATCTTGTTGAATCCAAAAACTATTATTATTTGTTGTTAGTTTTCTTTCATCAATGACGTCTCGAAGATCTGGATTATTGCTATTTCGACAAATAAATGCTTGTCAGCAACCTTCAACTTTACTTTCAAAAAATGCTGTCGTCGTTACTTCATTTCCTGTAAGCCTCAATCATGTTCGACAAATTTCTTTCAATCATGTTTTATATGGACGAGTAAGTTATTTTCACGATACTAATAAGTTTCCACAACATTCTCATTTTTAGACTACTGATCGAAGAGCTGAAGAACGAAGGAGGGAACTCGCAAAAAAATTTGAAACTCAATTAGAAGAAGAAAAACAAATATTGTTTGACAAGTTTAATGGTTATCTTGCTGATTATTTTGCATCTGTACCTATTGACGAATTTGATATTACAGTTACTTTGAAGGATGGAAAAGTGAGGCATGTGAATGTAATACAAATGTAACAGTGTTATTTTAGGAACGAAAAATTAAAAGTTTGGGTACTATAAAATATGAAATTCCATTTTCTGCTTCACTTGATCTCAATCATAATCCAGCTATCGTTCCTGAAATCAAATTAGCTCTTATTAGATTGTATAAACCTGTCATACTACAAGGAAATGTCTTACATATTTCACTTCCTATCAAATTCAAAGATGAAAGTCATAATGCTGAAGCAAAGAAAGTATTGTTTGAAGAAATTGATGAATATGGGGAAAATGTATGTTTGCAAGCTTTCAGTAGTTTATTTGGAAATGGTTTAATTATCATCGTTTTAGATTGTTATCAAATTCAATAAAGCTGCAACTCTCAATAATATGGCTTTTGATTCCAAACTTTATTATACGACTATTAAACCTAAATTGGAACTTCTATGGAAATATTTTGAATTAAGACAAAAATATAACAATGCTTATTTGAAAGGAAATTCTTTGGAAACTTCTGTAATCAAGATCAAGCTGTTTTTTGTCAGATATAAACTTTTTTTAATTCGAAATAAGCAATCATATACTCGTTCTATTAGATTATTTGGTTTTGTAATTTTTGTATATACTTTGTTTAGAACTTTTATGGTTTCTCGAAATCGTAAAAAAACTACTGGTAAATAGTTTATATTGTAGTAGATTTCATTTTTGTGTTATGTTAGTAGTATTGTTGTTGTTGTAGACTAATATAAAGTTTTATTTTTAACTTGTTGGTAATGTGGATAATAAAAAACAATGGTTAACAAAGCCAAAAATTTGCTTTAACTTTTTGTTGTTGTTGATTTATGTTTGTTATTGCGTCATTGAATAGTTATAGGAACAGAGTTGTTGCTGTCGTTGCTTCATTCATTAACCATCCACGATCGACGGAGTTATCTCTTCTTCTGTTTTCCAACGTATATTATTATTACTACTTGAAATTATCTAATTATAATGTGGCAACTTATTGCAACAAGAATGTGTATGTTTGCTTAAATTTCTTTTCCAAAATAATATTTATTTAACCTCTCTTTATTTTTTAGCTGCTCGTGCGGCTGGTTATGTTGCATTTCCTCTTGCTATCATCGTTGGAACCATTGGTGTTTATTTTGAACAAAAATATTCTGGAAAAAGAAAAGAAATTCCATATTTAAAAAAATCTATGATTCAACAACGAAATGAAAGATTGATGGCTGAAGAATATAAAGCTTGAACAATGTGATCCTGAAATTGATTATATCTCGTTTTTAACGTTTATTTTGTGCCTTTTTTAAACTAACATTTGTATGTGTAATTTTGTAGTTTATTTATCAATAAATAGGAAATTTCTGCATTTTTTGTTAGTGAATTGGAAAAAGTTTTATGGAATGAATGTTAGATATTTTTTGGCCTGCTTCTCATCGTCGCTTTTTGATTTTTTGGAAAGGGTTTTTAGCAAATTTTTGAAGTAAAATTTAGCTGGATTTTTAATAATTTCGTTTCATCGTTTGCTGCTTTTAGAAATATTGAATAAAAAATCTCTCGCTGCCATAATTTTAGTCTTCCCTTCAACCTCCAATTTCCCGCTTACTGATCTTATTTTTTTACTCCATTTTTTTTGTGCAGTATTTTCTGATTCCAAATAGTCTAATTTGTAATAATCAAATTGATTGATTATTGACTATTAATCAAAAATCAACCGATAAAAACACAAAGAAAAAAATTGACTAATCTTTTTTCCTCCCAACAACGCTTTGTTACTTTTCACTTTGTTATTGTTGTTGCAGCCACCATCATCAATAACAAAGCCACCAATATCATAAATAACTAAAATATATGTACATATATGCTTTTGAAGCGATTGCCAATGAGACATAAAGCCACAAAAAAAGTGAACAAAAAACTCTTCACTTTTTCTTTTAAAACCACAAACCAAAAAAAAGAAAATGTATTTGAATTGCACATTTATTTTTTTTTGTTGGTTGTTTGTTGGAGAAAAAAAAACCCTGTGGCTGCAGCTTTGCATTAATAGCAGGAGGGAACAAAGATGACGAAAAAAAAATGATCATCATCATCGTTTATATATGTGTATGTGTATGTTTGTTGCATTTTGAGGTTTTTCTTCCCCTTATTTTTTTTATATATATTATATATTTATTGATTTAAAATCCATAAACTCAACAAAAAGAAGAGAAGAAAAAAAATCAACGACCAATATATTTATTTTTTTCTTTCTTCGTCCCAAATTGCTTTTTTTTTGTCTTTTCCCACTTCGTTCCATTTTTCTTTTTCTCTTTCCTTCTTTCTCCCTATCACTTTTCTATCTGTATTTTTATTTTTGAACAACGAGCGAGAACGAGAATGAGAGTAGTAAGTAAGTAGCAAAAAAAACTACGACAAACGTCGACGATGGCGAAAAGGCGACCGACCAACCAACCAAACCGGAAATTGAAATGTGATGATGATGAACTAAACTAACTAACGGACTGAATGAATATATGAAAAATATAAATAAAAGAAAGAAGAAGAACGTTTCGTTTTTCTTTCAAATATTATTTTTTTGTTTGTTGCCTTTTGTCTTTTTTTTCTTCCCCTTCGACTACTCGATTATTATGTTTTTCTCGCGGTTTAATAGTTTAGTTGTTGTTGATGCGCGCTTTTCTAAAAAAACTTTTAAACTTTTTTTGTTTTTGCAATATTTATTTCTTTTATGTTTAAATAATGATTGCTTACTTTAATTTTGGATATATTTATTATCGCTTGTTTTTTTTTTTGAAGATATCTTTTTATATATTCTTTTGTTTAGAATAGCCATTTTGGAAAGTTTATTTATTAACGGATGGCAGAAATGGAGGAGCAGTGGTGGCAATCATTCCTTTAATGGCTCTATTTAATATTATTTCCCAAAAACTTTTTAATTTAATGGTCCATTCATAAAAGTGAAGCTCATAAATTTCGAACAAATAAAAATGAAAGTTTGATATATTATTATTGAATGAAAATGCTTGGCTATTTGGCGGGCAGGCTGACACTCTGGAATTGGAGGCTGATTAGCAGCTAAAATTATGAAACTCAGATAAATGAATATATAAAAAATATTACAAACTAAAATGGTTAGTTAGTCCTCAAAAAAATGTGACCCTGAAGAAATTGCATTGAATTTTTTAATACTTTTTTTTGTACAAAACTTAATCTCAAACTAACTAAAAAATTATTATTGTCAACAGTTCAAAATTCAATGACGAAAGTTTAAAATCACTTTTTTTTACTCTTTTTTGCTCTTTCAGTCGCATTCATCACCACTTCAGCCGACCAAAAAGAATTATTTTTGGGACGTCTGATGAAAAAAGCAAAAAAAGGGAAAAAACTAAGGTATTACGCATTTTTATATTTTATTTTTATCGTCATCAAAAAAACCCATTCTTTTTTGTCATCGTTGCTTTTCGCGCTTTTTTTTTTACCCAATCAACCCAACAACCAAGCC
Organism: Panagrolaimus kolymaensis; assembly: GCA_028622995.1. Taxonomy (NCBI): domain Eukaryota; kingdom Metazoa; phylum Nematoda; class Chromadorea; order Rhabditida; family Panagrolaimidae; genus Panagrolaimus; species Panagrolaimus kolymaensis. The sequence continues at coordinate 194,897 of JAJQJQ010000090.1, read as the reverse complement.
CGATCATGAAAAAAAAAACCAATAACAACAAAAACGACGACGACAAAAGTAGTTTTTGTTTATAGTGCGCGAGCAGCGTATCTAAAAATAAATATAAAAAAAGTATTTAAAAGTTTTTTGACCTCTTAAAAAAAACTAAAAAAAACTAAACAACCAAAAAATAATTCATATGATTTTCAGAGCCTCCTCTCGCTCTCAATTTTTTTTAATATTATATTTCTGTGGACTTTTTGCAATCATTGACGCGGATGGTCACGTCATAAATATAATTCAGAAATAGAATAGAAGAGCGCCAGCCGAGAATAATATAAATTGAAATTATTGACGACAAATATATATTTTCCAAATAAATAAAAAAATCAAAAAAAAAAGCGTCATTTTTATTTATTTTTTTTATTATTATTGCTTTAATTAGATTTTTAAGAGTTAACTGACTTATTTATATTTTTTTATATATAATTTTATAAAATTATTTGGTTTCGAGTAAAAAAAAATAATTGTTTTTCCTTTTTTTATTCGTGGCTTAAAATATTTTTGATTGTTTTTTGTTTTTTTTTTTGTTTGCGATTTATTAAAGTAAAAAATTTGGATATTTATTTACATTTTTTTCTGTGACTTTTTTTCATGGGTTTCAAGACCCCAAAAAATTATCTTAACTCGACTGCTTTTTTTTCATTTTTTAATATATTTAATTTTTTAGCCCCGAAATTTTTTTATATATATTTTATTATTATTTTTTTACTCATAAAAAAATAATATGAGTGCCCCATCAGAAAATACTGGTGAAGAACCTATAACTACGACTCCTCGAGCTGAAGGAGGAGGAGGAAATGAATTTAATTATGATCAAGCAGCTCAAGGAGGTTTATCTTCAAAACATTCTTCAACCGCATCATTAAAAGATGCAGCTGGGTTAAATACTTCATGGCCTTCTAGAGCTGATGAATATGAACTTCAAGGAGTTATAGGTGTTGGAGCTACAGCAACCGTTCATAAAGTGAGTAATTAATTTTTTGGGATATATGGAAAGCGAAGAGAAGCTTTTTTTGGTTTTCGATGATAATTTTTACCGTTTTGAGTTTATAAAAATCCGAGTTTAGAATTATTTATTTATCCTAATTTATTTTTTATATTCTTAAAAAATTTAAATTTTATGCCTTTCAAGTTTTTATGTTGTGAATCGAAAGGAAAAATTAAATTATTTTTTGTTTTATCAAAAAATGGAAAAAATAAAAGCAAAAATTTCTTTTCGCTTCTTCGGATCTGACAGAGAAAAAAATTTGATTTCTAAACGCTCGTTTATAAATATTTTGTTATGTTATTCTTCGAAATTGTGTATCAAAAAAATCAAATTTCTAACATTTTTTAACTTTCTCTAATTAATTCTTTTTCCAGGCATATTGTATATCAAAAAATAAAGGATGTGCAATAAAATGTATAAATTTGGAAAAATGGCAAACATCCGTGGATGAATTATCCCATGAAATTCAAGCTATGTCATTATGCGCTCATCCAAATGTAGTTAATTATTATACATCATTCGTGGTTAAAGAAGAATTATGGGTTGTTATGCCATTATTGGAAGTTGGATCAATGTTTGATATATTAAAACGTAAAATTAAAGTAAGCTTTTTTCTTATTTTTTTCCTTCGTTGGAGAATCAAGAAAGAGAAAGCCACATTTTGCTTTCCTAACTAAAAAAATTATTGTTTTCGATTCGAGTGTCAAAAAAATTATTCTTTAATTAAAAATTCCAAAAAAGCAGTTTACTTTTTAATTCTTTAAAAAAATTTCGAGACCAAAACAAAAAATTAATTTTTTCTGCGAAATTTAAAAATTTGGTTTTTGTTCTGAAAAAAATAAAGTTTATTATTTCGTTTTAAGACAAAATAAATTTCTTTTTTCGTTGTAAGACCCAGTTTTTTTTTAATTCGACACCAATATTTTTTTAAACAATTCTCAAAAAAATTTGATTTTAGTTAATGGGTAAAGAAGCTGCATCACATGGAGTATTAGATGAAGCTACAATCGCCACAGTATTAAAAGAAGTTTTAAAAGGATTAGATTATTTACATAGTTCCGGACAAATTCATCGTGATATAAAAGCTGGAAATATTTTAATTGCTAAAGATGGGGCCGTACAAGTCGCGGATTTTGGAGTTTCTGGTTGGTTGGCAGCAAGCAATGGGGATTTAAGCCGTCAAAAGCAACGCCATACTTTTGTTGGAACTCTTGGATGGATGGCGCCCGAAATAATGGAACAAGTTTCGGGATATGATTTTAAAGCAGATATTTGGAGTTTTGGAATTTTATGTATTGAGTTAGCCACAGGAACTGCGCCATATCATCGATATCCTCCAATGAAAGTTTTAATGTTAACTTTACAAAATGAACCACCTAATTTGGATACAAATGCTGAAAGAAAAGATCAATATAAAGCATATGGAAAATCTTTTCGTCATGTTATTAAAGATTGCTTACAGGTAATTTAAATTAACTTTTATTAAAATCTTGGAAGGAAATTGTTGCAAATTTAGTAATTTTGGAACCTTAGCTTTTTGAGATTGAGAGAAAGATTTTTAAAAGGCAGGATAGGTTATTTTTTGATATAATTTTTTTAAAAGTAATCAACAAAAAAATTTTGATGGACTGAAGGCAGAAAACCGTAGTTCATTTTCAAAGGCTTTTAAAGTAGTTAAAGATTTATGATTAAATATTTTATGCTTCAATGAAAACTAAAAAAATTTCTATTAGAAAAGTTTTAGGATTGAATAGTTTTTTTTTTCGGATAAAAATTACTTTAATAATAGTCTATGAATCCAAAGAAAATCTAACACTCATAAAACTATATTTAACTTTCGGAAGCCATTAATCAAAGTATTTAGCGACGACATAAAAAAATTATAAAAAGTAAAAATCAATTTTTAAATGGAACTTAAAATCTTTTTGAACCCTTTTTTAGAATAAAGTAAAATAATTTCTGAGTTCAGAAAATCTCATAAAAAAAGTTGCGATTATATTTCTGAAAATTAAATTTAAAAATTTAAATAAAATTTGCATATTTTTTTCAGAAAGATCCCGCCAAGCGTCCAACCGCAGGAGAATTATTGAAATATTCATTTTTCAAAAAAGCCAAAGATAAATCATTCTTAGTTCATTCATTAATTGAAAATCTTGGTGGAATTATGGGTCCAACGGTTTCTAATTTAACTCCTAAAAAAGTTGCAAGCGGTAAATTAAAAAAGGATAAAGATGGAAATTGGGAATTTGAATATGATGATCCTGATGACGATGATGATGATAATGCAGCTCCAACCCTTAAAGCTTCAGAAGGATTAGAAAAGATGACTCTTACGGGTCCACCACAAATGCCAGGCGGGACATTGAATTTGGTAAGAGTTTTATTTAAATTTAATTGGAGTCTTCTTGACACGTATCTTGGTTGAAAAATTATTGGGTTTCGTAAAAAAGAATTTATTTTTGGTTGGAAAATAATATTTTGCTTTAGAAAAATAGATTTTGCAAAAATTCTATTTTTTGACTTGAAATTTTTCGAGAAGTTTCGAAACAAAAATATTTTCTATAGCACTTAATTTCTTGATATGGATTTTTTAATTGAAGACTAAAAATTATGTTTTTGTTCAAAAAAAAATTTGTCTTGACACGAAGTTATTTTTCGATGTCTTGGAACGAAAATGTTTTTTAACATGAAAATAATTTTTAAACCCATTAATTAATTATTTTAATAGGTTTTACGTGTACGTAATCAACAACGTGAATTAAATGATATTAAATTTGATTATACACCGGGTGCGGATACATTTCAAGGGATTGCAAATGAATTAGTTACCGCTGAATTAATAGATGGACATGATCGAGTTATTGTTGCAGCAAACTTACAAAAATTAATTGAACTTTCTCAAACAAATTCCGATAAAAAATCTTTGACATTTGCATTAAATTCGGGCGTGGCACCTAATGAAATTGCTGATGAACGCACTCTCACTGGATTTGCTCAACTTTCTCTAGTCGAATAAATAAAAATAAAATATATTAGGTTTTTGTTTTTTAATAATTACAAAAAAAATTTGTTTATATTATTTTTTCTTTTAATAATTATTATTTCTCAAAAAAAAAATTTTTTTATTAAAGTCCGTCCGCAGCTGTTTTTATTTTATTATTCTTTAAATTCCTTCAGATATCGTCGCTTTCCATTTTTTTTGTTGTCTGCATGGTTCTGTTTTTTTAATACTTTTTGTAAACTTTTTTCTCAAATGAATTATAATTTTTCAAAATTGATTATAATAACTTTTTTGAAACAAAAAACAAATAAAATAAATAAAATAAAGTTTTTATTGATAAAAATTTTTGGGGGCCAGTCTTGTCTTATATTTGCATCCAACTTCCACAATGCTGCACAGCTCTTTTTTACACATGTACCAGAAGTCAAAGAAAAGAGTTTGTGATAACCATAAATATAAAAACAATAAAATCTTGTAATCATTCCTAAGAAACAAAAGTTGATAAAAATTTTTAAATCCAACAAGAAATGGGACCAAAAACTGTAATCTCAGCTATATACAAAAAAATGCAAAATTTATAAACTACATTTATAAATTTTTAAAACTTTTTTTCTCATATTTGGTTAGCTGTCACCGTTTTTTGGTTATACTAGAAGCTACGCCGGCCTTCGGCCGGCCAAGAAAATAAAAATGAATTAGCATAGCTCTTATTACTGTATCATATCCCTTTTCTGAATACTATCTACAATTTTGATCTTGTGCCCTATCTCGATCCCATGCCGTCTCCGGATGCTATCATGTTTTTTTCAGCTAACGCATCCTTCACTTTATTTTGGTCCTTGGATCCTTCCGCTGATATTTATTTATTGGATCCTTCCCGAGATAATAGCTCCATGGATCCTTGTCCAGCTATTAGCTCAATGGATGCTTCCCATGATTTTGGTCATTAGATCTTTCCCCTGATATTATTTCTTTCTCTGTATCCTATCTTTTTTTCTTCAGCTAACGGATCCTTTCCTTAATATTAGCTTCATGGATCCATGTCCTGCTATTAGCTTAATGAATTCTTCTCCTAATAATAGCACCATGGATCTTTGTTCAGCTATTATTTCTATCAATCCTTGCTCTGATATTAGCTCCATGGATCCCTCCCCAGCTATTAGGTCCTTAATGCTTCCTCAAAAGAAAACCGTCACTCATCACCATTTCATTTCCATGAAATGAGAATGCAAAATCCTTTTCTTCTCTTTTTCATTCTTTTTTTCCTTCCTTTTGCTTGATAGAAAATAGAAAATTTGCATTGAAACACGGACGCACGCACAGACAATGAAAATTGTAGAGAAGGATTGAAGATAAAAAAAGTTAAAAGCACTCATTCAAAGTTTTTGTAAGAATAATTAAAAATTTTAGTTCTAAACTTAAAGAAAAAATAAGAAAAAAAGTAACATAAACAATTCCCAAAATATAATTATTTGGTCAACAATTACATTCATTTACATAGATAAACGTTGGAAACAAAAACACTATCAAAATTATAAAATTGAATTTTAGAATTTAAAAAAAAACGAATTCTAACACGCAGTTTCTTTTTCTGTTTATTTTTTTTGTCACGTTAATTTATCTTTTCTTGAATGCATTTTTTCAAATCAACCATTTTCAAAAATTTGCATCGATTCTTTTTCATTTTTATCGATGCAACGCTAAAAATTCATAAAAGCAATGCCTTTTCATTTTTTCACTCTCATTTTTTGTTCAATCAAAAATCATGATGCGTGCTCGCTGGTGGTTGCTCGTTTTTGCTCTCAGTTGTGTTTCAATCAAAGTTGCTGAATCTGAATCAGAAGATACGGTAATTCCTCCGTTGCGATGGTTTATTGCTACAACAACCTTTGATTATTTGAAAACTAATGAAGAAGGTGTCGATGAAATCACTCAACATAATGATCATATCTTAATGGTTTCTCTTGATGGTAACATTATTGGTCCTGGTCAAGTTCAATGTCGTCATATCAATCCTCCAAATGAACAAATGTAAGTTTTTCTTTAGTTTTGTGTTAGCTATTCATATCAAAATACATTTTCAGCGTCAATATCGCGTCAACAACTGAATATTCGCCTGTTCCAAGTGGTAAAAAAATTGACTATGAAAAGAAGTTCACCTATCCAAAGCAATGTTATCAAGACACTTATGGTTGTATTACACTTGTTCATAATTTTTGTGTCATTCCTGTATGTTTTAATATATTCTATTCAGCTGTTTGATATTTGTGAAGTAATTATTATTTATAGCATCCTGATATTCATACAGATCATTTTCAAACACACACAAGTACTGTTCTCAAAAAGCATTCTGTAAAACCAACTGTTGGTGAAAAATTGATTGCTGTTGTTCTTAAAGGAGTTGATCCATCTACCGGTAAAATCACCATGTTTGCACTGAATCTTGAAGTCGTCAACTTTGAAGAATGTAAAAATCTCTTTGATCCTGATAATGTCTATGGCGTTGATCCAGAAGAGCAACTTTGTACTGAACGCATTTTCATTGGGCTTGATGTTAATGATCCAATTGCACTTCCTTCTGGTTTACTCTTCCGTAAAGATGGTGAAAACTATGAATTGGTTGGAATTGAAAGTAAGGCTAAAGAAGGATTTTGTAAGTTTACTTTTTCTTTCTTAGGTCCAAGAATTTGTTCAGCCCAATAACAGCTCATTGTTGCTTCGTGTGGCAGTTAACTGTATTTATGATCATCACTAATGTTACTTATTTTCAGCTCTTTCTACTTGGGCTCCATACCAATGCCGTCATGAAAATGTTCTATGCCAATAAAAAATAAATGTTTTATTTTATTTTGTATGTTTTAATAATAAATGTTTTTAAATGTGTATCTAGTCTTTTGGATGAAATGAAGAACCTTAGGTGTTTGGAAAAACTTAAATGCTTCTTTAAACTTCAACCTTTGTTGTCAACAGTTATGATGGACTTGGAATTTATCTTTATAATCAACTAGCAGTAGTTTTATAAACTTATTACAAGCTTGTAATCATCGTACAAAAAATATAACAGAGTGCAAATATGTATATTTACTGATTGGCTTTGGTAATGACTATCAATTGTAAGGAAATTATTGTAACAAAGCAAATGACTTCGATATAAGACGCCGATATTTAAAAAAATTTTGTGCAGCACAAAATTACTCACTTTTTTGAAAAAGTGTCTCTTTTGCCAAAAAAATCAATTGAAAAAAATGGCAAAAGAGACACTTTTTCAAAAAAGTGAGGAATTTTGTGCTGCACAAAATTTTTTTAAATATCGGCGTCTTATATGCACCAACAAATTGGCTAATCAAATACCCAAAAAGAAAACAATTATTAGTCCTTAAAAAAGAATAAAAGTTAAATTTATAAATGGAAATCAATGCTTTTTAGAAATACAGTTGTTTCTTCTTCTTCAAAATGGTTGGATTCGTTAATATAGTACATCTCTAATTGATGCGTTCTTAATTTTTTTAAAACAGTTTTTTGATTATCAATTTGCTAAATTCTTCAAATAAAAATATCCCGCTATGCAAAAAAACTAAGCCCACAATTGGCGATTTCGATTTTTGGCGCCGTATGACTGGATCTTCCATTTTTACTCGAAGTTGAATAAAAAAATGAGTTCAAACAAGCAGTTTCTTTGTTATTTTTGTGTCTCATTGAAACTTTTTTTCTTACATGCCTTTTTGCAAATCATCCATTTTCAAAAAAATTTGCATTGCTTCTTTCATTTTCATCAACGCATCGCTAAAAATAAATAAAAGTCAAGCTCATCCATTTTTTCTCTCTCATTTTTTGTTCAATCAAAAATCATGAATCGCTGGTGGTTGCTCATTTTTGCTCTTGGTTTTGCTTCAATCAAAGTTTCTGAAGGTGCTGAAGAATACATTCCTGTTCCTGCCTTGTCATGGTATATTGCTGAAACAACCTTTGATTATTTGAAAACTAATAATGAAAGTATTGATGAAATTACTCCGCATACTGATAATATTTTAATGGTTGGTGTTGATGATGGTCATATTATTGGTCCTGGTCAAGTTCAATGCCGCCATATTAATCCTCCAAATGAACAAATGTAAGTTAATTTCTTTAGTTTTTGCACTCCTCGTTGATTGTTTATGTTATCAATTGTTATTCGGTGGATGTCATTCTCAGTTGTTATATGCTCTATATACCTGTAATCAAAATTTCATTTTTCAGTGTCAATATCGCGGCCACAACAATATATTTTCCTTTGTATGGTGAGTATGATGATGAAATTATTGGAACAAAAAACTTCACCTATCCAAAGCAATGTTTTCAAGACACTTATGGTTGCATCACGCTTGTTCATAATTTCTGCCATATCGATGTATGTCTTTTTATTGTTTTCTTATTTATAGCTTTATTCCGTTTTTAGCATAATGTTCCAGCAGATTTCGAATATCCTGACCAAAATGCTGTTTTCAAAAGGGATACTAAAAAACCAGCTCTTGGTGAAATAGAATTGAAAGCTGTTTTCTTTAATATTACTGGTAGAGGTATAGAATTGCTTGGAAAGAATATTAAAGTCGTTGATTTTGAAGAATGCAAAAAACTCTTTGATCCTGATAATGTTTATGCTGTTGATCCAGAAGAGCAATTTTGTACCGAACGTATTGATACTAGACTTGATGATAATGATCCAATGGTACTTCATTCTGCTTTGGTCTTCCGTAAAATTCATGTTGGGTTTCAAACGTTTTTTGAATTGGTTGGAATTGAAAGTAAGGCTGAAGGACAATTTTGTAAGTTTACTTTTTTATTTCTTTGATCGAAGAATTTGTTCTGTCATATAACTACTCAATATTGATTTGTGCATTACTTATCCGACTTTATGATCATCACTAATGTTACTTCTTTTTTTAGCTCTTTTAACTTGGGCTGCATATCATTGTCACGACGAAAATGTTCCCTGTCAATAGGAAAAATTGTATTATTTTATTTTGTGTGTTTTAATATTAATAAAATGTTTTAAAATATGTAACCGTGTCTTTTTTTGGATGAAATTGAAAAACTTAGGTGTTAGAAAAAACTTAAATGCAGCTCTCAAACTTGTCTGTTAACGAACGGCTAGGATGTATCTTGTTGGGACTTCGGCATTTGAGGTCAACTGAGTGTTTATGCCTTTTGTTTGTGACATATTGAATATAACTTCGATGTTATTAACAATATCACACGAACAAGACAAATTACAATAGTGAAACAATAGAAAATTACCTTAAGCAGCAATAGATTAACTTCAATTATTTATTATTATGAGAGACACCAAATACAGCTACAAATATGCAAGAACAATTAGACAGACGAAGACACAACTACGACAACAATGATGATATGGAAATAAAGGAGAAAGAGCATTCCTTGGCCAAGTGTTATAAAATAGAATGAGAGGTTCAGTGAGTTTGATGGCGCATTGTTTGTATATTTGATGAACACCGATAGGAGCAGCTAGCACCTATAGGACTTGCCCTGCCCACCACGAGCTCGACGTCCCCGGCGATTACCATAGTATTCTGGATCATTGAGGCCATGCAGTTTGTTTGAATAACGAGCATTTATTTGTGATCCATGTCCATGAGAAGTTTCATGATGTTGTTGAGCATATCCACGATGTTTGATTGAATGGTCTTTCACGTTGATGGGTTCTTCCATAGTATTATTGAGTTCATTTGATTTCAGAGCATCTTGTTTCCGTTCATTTTCATTAACATAAAGAGCATTTGAGGCTTCTATTTGAGTTGACGATGTTTGATGATGAGCATAATTATCCATTTCAGCAATACTAAGAGTTTTGACGACATCAGAATTAGACGTTTCTTGAATATATTTTAGTTGAGGATTTGATGAGACATCTTCCATAGCATCGTTGAGTTCATGAGTTGTTGCTTCAGTAGCAGACGAGGTTTTTTCAATGGATAAACTATCTTTGTTTCTAATACTAATGAAGTTATCCCACCATGGCACACTAATGCTTTTAGTAGTTTCTTTACTACCGGTAAAGTCAGCTTTAGCTTGGTTCACTTTTATTATGTTGGATTTCGATCCATTAAGTTCTTTACGAACAGTAGGCAAACTTTCTAGCCTTTCATTAAATAACGAGCTTTTAGTAGCAAGTTCTTTAACCGAAGGTGTAAGAGGTTGTTCTCGGTAGATGCCAATTTGGTTATTAATAACCGGTAATGTGTCTGCATCCACATTTAGACTTTTATACCATGAACGATTATCTTCCCCATCACCTTCAGACATAGCAGTTCGCAACGTTGACGAGGTTTCATCACCTTTCACATGCTTTCCTCGGGAGCTTTTCCTTTGCAAATGCAAGGCTTTTCCCACAATTTGTTTGCTTTTTAAAAGCACTTCTCTATCCGATGTGTTTGTACAACTTAAGCTACAATAGCCATCATAGAATGTACCTATGCGTCCAAACTTTATGTTTTTTACAACATTTCCAAGTCTCGCTGCACCATCATCAATCGGAGCCGTTACAATAACGTTGTATCTTTTATTTGGTGGAATGACATAATTTCGTATGACATGAACATTCTGACCTTTTCTTTCCTTTATCATAAGTGTCTTTGGGGTTTCTCGGTTATCCCCAGCATTTCCATAGCTTCTATTCCCGCTAGCGTAATTACTACTGTTACGACCGTCCTGGAATCGAGCATTATTTCCACTCCCGCTAGCGTAATTACTACTTTTACGTCCGTCTTGGAATGGTTGGTTTTGTGCATTCTCGTTCACATTATTTCCTTCAAACTTTGGATGTATTTGTCGTTTATTAGCATCAGCATGTTCAGAATATCGTGGCATTGTAGTAAGTTTTCGAGTAACTTCAGTACTTAATATGAGCTGTTTAAGCGTCAAATAGGTCTCAGCAAGCTGTGGTAAAATGATGTTGTAATAACACATGTCACGATCATTTTGTGTTATACGAATGAGAATTTTCTTTAATTCAACATCGGCACTTTTCTTTTCACCCGCAAAAGCTTCTGCTACCTTATCTTCAACTTCACGAAGGAATTCAGCATATGACTGACTAAATGATTTCCGTAATCGATCAAGTCCAGCACGAGCAGTGAACATTGCTACTGAGTTCTCAGAGCCCAATACATTAAGCAAATAACTCTTTACATTTTCGTAATCATGAGTTTGCATGAAGATGCTATAATGATGTTGTTGCAAATCGGAAGGTAAATAATGAGCTAAAAGTTCAGACTTATCATCACCGTAAATTCCATTACGAACAGTTGAACTTTCAAAAGTTACAAAATAACGTTCCAATTCTCCACGAGTTTTTCCTGTGAATCTTGTTGGCATGGGCCACTTGGGTCGCAATTGTTTATCAACATTGGATTTATCCGAATATGAAGCATGAGGTTCATCTTTGGGAATCATGTTTGCATCATTAAACTTTGGTGTTACACGCATATCAACAAATGATGTATCAAGTGGATAAGGTGGATAATCGACACTAGCTTTACAAACTTCATGTTGAACACTAGCTTTAGGTACTTGTTCTTTAGTTGCGGCTTTTGCTGCTAACTTCCAAATGTTTACTTCAGCCAAAAGATTATGATTTTCCTTTTGTAATGAAGCCATCTTGTATGACAAATCACGAACAGTTTCACAATCCCAGAAAGCAAGATCAAACTTTTCAGAAAGTCCGACTTTTGGTTCATGAGTTGAGGTTTCAATATGGCTCACAAGCTCATTTATCTTTTCCTGTTTTGCATTGTCGTTATCAATCAACGCTGAAATTTCCGCATGGTATCCGTCAAGCTTTTCAATGCCATCAAAAATCCAATCTGCCATTACCGCTGTTTTTCCAACAAGCAGTTGTTCAAGTACTTTCATTAATTCATGATCAATCTGATATCTTTGATGATTAATTGCTGCCAAAGCTACGTTTGCTCTTTTAATGCTAGCTGATAACTCATTAAAACAGTCTTTGCTTGTTTTCAAAATCAACTCGATCTGTTTGCGTTGCATTTCACGATGCTCAGCTGCGAGTGCAAATGTGTCGATACCATCAGCTTCATGTGATGTTTCGATAACCTTGGGTGTAGTTGCAGTTTCATTACTAGCATTTATAGAAAATACCTTGAAAGCAGTACCAGAACTTCGATGTTCAGTTGCTTTAACATCAGCTACCTCTTTTAGATGCTCCTCCTTCATTGGAATTGCACTATCGCACTGCCCAACGTTTAAATGCATTCCAGCAGTAACGTTACCACCAGAAGCGGTGGGCCCTCCATATCTTGTTGGGACTTCGGCATTTGAGGTCAACTGAGTGTTTATGCCTTTTGTTTGTGACATATTGAATATAACTTCGATGTTATTAACAATATCACACGAACAAGACAAATTACAATAGTGAAACAATAGAAAATTACCTTAAGCAGCAATAGATTAACTTCAATTATTTATTATTATGAGAGACACCAAATACAGCTACAAATATGCAAGAACAATTAGACAGACGAAGACACAACTACGACAACAATGATGATATGGAAATAAAGGAGAAAGAGCATTCCTTGGCCAAGTGTTATAAAATAGAATGAGAGGTTCAGTGAGTTTGATGGCGCATTGTTTGTATATTTGATGAACACCGATAGGAGCAGCTAGCACCTATAGGACTGATGAACTTGGAATAAATGTATGAACCTTTTATTTTGATTACTAATTAAAAAAAAAACACTGCTTTTTGTTAAACCTAAAACCAAGGACTTCCTCCAACTACATTATTTTCAATTTTCTCATAATCAACAACAGAAAGCGTCATGGATTCATTCGTCAAAAAGGCCACTAACTCATTTTCCATTCTCATTTTTTTCAAACCTGTTTTTTTTTTGTCATTAGTAATTTGATTGCGTGGAACGGAATAAAATATAACCTTTTATTTTTAACCACAACAAATAATAACGGTTTTTTCTGTTGGTTATTTTGTTTAATATAAAAAAAGATTGTCCAAAATTAAATGTGACATCACCAATTTTTTTTTATCAAATAAAAGTTTGTCGTCTCAAAATAAAATAACTTTTTTTTCTTGATCATCATTATTGTTTTTGAGTTTATTGAAGACGAGAAGGACGACGACGACGACGGCCACGAAAGTCTATAGTTTTAGTTTGTCGTCTTCAATATATTTTTTTTGCTCTTCAACCTTCAAACTTTTTACCCATAAAAAATGGCCAAAATATTAATATTATTTTTTTTATATTTTTTAATTGTGGTCGTTTTTGGACAACGTGGAGGTGGAGGCTTATTTGATGGTTTACATCAACTGGGGTTGGATTTACCCAATCCTCAACAACAGCAACAACAACAAGGTGGTGGAGGAGGATGGAGAGGTCGAGGAGGAGGAGGCGGTGGCGGCAGCCAAGGTCCTGGAGGATTAAACATTGGAGAAATGATAAATGGTTTTACCGGTGGCCGCGGCGGTGGTGTTGGAGGACCACAACAACAACAACAATTTTTTGGTCCACCTCCTCATTCTCGAATTCCCCCACATGTATTTCGAAGAATTATGAGATTTTGTACTCGTCATCCTGATCATCCCCGATGTCAAGGCCATCCAGAATGGATTATGCGAGGAGGTGGTCGAGGAGGCTTTTTACCTCCTCTTCCATTTGTGGGTGGACAAGGAGGTGGTGGAGGCGGCGGATTTGATTTGGGAAATATGTTTCCTGATTTAGCAAACTTTGTATTACCTCCCATTCCTAATCTCAATCTTCCTGATGTTTTAAGAAATGTCCCAGCTGTTCTCAAAAACTTTATTCCCGCTCCCATTCTTGGGCAATTAACTGAAATTGCAAGAAACGCCATTCGGGTGAGTCTGGGATTAAAAAATTTTAAATGAGGATTTCATAAATTAAAACATCCATTTTCAAACAAAACTATAAAATTATTTTCCTCTCAAGGTTTCTTGGATTTTTGTTTTGAAAAAAAAAAAATTTTGTCCCTTTAAAACTAAACAAAAAATATGAACTTATGAAAGGAATTTTTCGCTCAAGTCACAAAAATTCTAATTAACCCAAATTGTTTAAAAGTTACTCGCTTTTTATTTAAATTAAACAAATTTTGTCAACAAAAAAAATAATCTCTAAAGTTTTTATAATTAAAAACCTTTTTAAATTTTTAGGCAACTTGCGCCCATTCCCGAAGTTGCAAAGAACAAAGCCCTGAAGCTCAAGATAAACGAGCCAGCATTGCTGAACATGAATCCGCTGTGCATAAACTTTTTGATAAACAAAAATCTCAAGAACAAATTGATAAAGAAATTGAAACCCGTCTTCAACGTACTCAACAAATAAAAAAAGCTTTATTGAAAAAAGCTAAACTTGAAAATGAAGTTCGCTTTTTTAAATTTTTTTATAAAATTTTTTTTTAATATTTAATTATTTTTTTAAGATTGAACCAGAAAATGATGGAACATTCCAAAAAGATATTCTTTTGACTGAGGCACAAGCCAATACAATGTTAAATGAAATTAATTCAGGGCGAGAAGCTCAAACTCCAAGTGTCCCGCCAGGTGCTGCTGCAACTGGAGCAGGAGGAAAAGGAAGTCGAATGGCTCGAAGTGCATTATTTCTTGAATCTACTACAACTCAACGATGGCCTAATGATCGACCCATTCAATATATGTTTGATCAATCTTTGAGTGCGTTTTTTTTGATTTTAAGGCTAAAAAAATTTAATTATAAATCCATGATTTTTTTATTTTTAGATGAAAATGATCAAGGCGCCGTTCATGCAGCCATCAAAGAAATTGAATCCAAAACTTGTGTTAGATTTAAATTTGAAAAAACAAAACCATCAAATTCACATATTTATTTTATCAAAGCTACTTCATCTTCCATTTGTGGCTTGAGTTATATTGGACGCGTGGATCTCGTGAATCCAATTTATTTAACTTTTGCTTGCGGAAATGTAAGTTCTTTTTACATCGTAAATCCCATTTTTAGTGGTTTAGTTTTTAATTTTAAAATATGTGCATAATTTTCTCAAAGAAACAAATACTTTTTTTTTTCAAAACAAAAATAAATTAATTTACGCAAATAATTATTTTTTTAGCCCACTGGTGTAGCCATTCATGAAACCCTCCATGCTTTGGGTTTAAATCATGAACAACTTCGTGGAGATCGAGATCAATTTATAAAAATTAATTGGGAAAATGTAAATCCACAAAATTATGATTTCTTTGCCATTGCTGATTCCAAACAATTTACTTCTTATGGAGTTAAATACGATTACGGTTCAATCATGCATTATAATCAATTTATTGCTTCTCAAGTTTCAAATAAACCCACGATGACAGCTAAAATAGATCCAACTAAAAATAATCCTCTCATGGGTCAACGTAATACTCTTTCAGCGAGGGATATACAAATCATTCAAAAAATGTATTGCGTTCCTACGTGTGAAGATAAAAATGTTTATTGTGGTTCATGGGCTTTGGGAAACTTTTGCACCACTCCAGCTCAAAAAGGATGGATGGAACAAAATTGTAAAAAAAGTTGTAATCTTTGCTAAATAAAAATTAATTAATTAATTTTAAATTAGGAAAATGAATAAATAAATAAATCCTTCCTAGTAATTTTCATTGTTCGTTCGTTCGTTCGTTCGTGCGCACTTGGAAATCGATCATGGGAAAATTGTAAAGAAAGAAAATGAAAAAATTAGCATAAATCTAAGGAAACGCAAAATGAACATTCCCAAAGTGCAGGCAATGATTTTTTTGCTTACTAATTTTGCATGCATAAAAAGCTAATAAATGCGCCTATGAAAGGATCTAAAGGATTTAAAAGATCCAAATACCCAAAGGATCTAAAAGATCCAAATTACCGAAAGAATCTAAATATCATATCTTGAACTCTTTTGTTGTAAAATAGAAAAATGTACAAAAAATTAGCATAAAAGTGAATAAAGCTAAAAAAATTTCCCATACGCAATGGAATGATTTATGTTAATTTTGCATACTTGAAAAATCAATAAAAGGCAAGTATGATAAAGAAAAAGCTTCAGATAAAGTTTGCAAGCTTGCTCGAACGCTAAGCAATGGAATTGGTTTTTTTTTTTGCCATTTTTTTCCACAATGCTGCAGGGCCATTAGTTAAACTTACATAGCCCCTAACAAACAAAAAACCTAGTTTGCCACATTGGATGATCATAAAACCATAGCTTCCAAGCTTCAATAATGATAGCTTTAGAGATTAAAAAATTATTTATGATAGTTATGATATCTGCTATGGAACCCATAAAATATAGGAGAAAAAATGAAGAAATATAAAGTTTATTTTTTTGTATATATTTTTGATAAAATATTAAATATGTTCAGAACAATGAAAAATGAATAAAACAAAAATAAAAAACCATCGAATCCAATCTTCTGTTGTTACTGCCATTTTTGATTTAGAACCACTGTATTCTCTCGGGGTTTATATATTTAGAAATACACCTACGTCTTTATTTTATTTATTTTTATGTAGTTAGTTACTTACATTGGATTTTTATAAATAATTATAAGCTTTCAATTGTCACAAATTATTACTTTTGGAAATGTTAAAAGTTGAAAATTATCGGGTGTTTTTTTATTTTATAAAAAGCAAGAAAATACAATTTTTGATATGATTATTAACTTTAGATTGTTTGTAACAAAAGCTGAAGGAAAATTTGCAAAATTTGTTCTTAGGTGCCGCCAAAAAATAAAATTTGCAGAAAAAAAGAGCTCCAAAAAGGAACAAGAAATTCGGGATCTCCTGAAAAAAGAAGCAATCAAAAAACTAGAAAAAAACAATTTTTATATTTAGGAAAATAGTTTGCAAAAAATTAATTAATGTGAAAACATTTGTTTTGATGCCTGTCAAATTTAATGTATTTTTGGTGCCTTTTTTATGTGCTTTTCATTTTTGTACCAAGCTTTATTATTACCAATACCTCAAACATCTTATAATATTATCTTGATGTCATTTTTTCTTCTTAATAAATAGCTTTTGGCGCCAGCAATTACCAAAAACAAATTGCACAAAAAATCATTTTAAAAAAAATATTTGTTTTTTGTCTTTGAAACTAATAATGAACATCATTATCTTGTCATCCATAAAAGTAGTTTCTTGTGTGAATATAAAACAGAGGAGGCTTCACTCGTATTTGCTTACATTTTTTTAAATTCAAATTTTGCAGTTTTTTTTTTTGAGTTAAAAATTTGTTGAAAAAATTGACTTTTTTTATTTTACAGGGTTATTAACTTATCACTTGATTAGTCTAATTTTATTTCCAAAAATGTCTTCCTCAATTTTTACCCGACGTGATAGTCTCGTTTATCAAGCAAGTTTTGAAAAGCAAGAAAATGAAAAGCTTCGAAGACAAAATACTCTTCGAAAACGAAAGGAACTCAGTCGACAAGTTTCATTTAAAGATGTTGTGGAAAAACTTAATGATGATGGACTTGAACTTATTCGTTCCATTCGTGATGATTCGAAAGAGATGAAACTTAATTTGGTTATTAATGCTATAAGTAAGTTTTTGGATTTATCACAAAATTTGAAAATTTGGCGCAAAAAATAACCTGAATTTTAACCTATTTTTAATTACCGTAAATTTAATTTTAGGCGACAGTAAACAAGTCTTGATCGATTTAATCCAAAAATTATCAGCAGCCGAAATTCCTTTGAATCATCTTGAAACTCGCCCAAATCAAGCTTTTCCAGGAGAATTAGAAATTTTAGCTCAAATTGAAACAAAAAAATCAAATTTAATGGAAGTTTTGGATCATTTAGTTGCGGATAAAATAGATCGAATTGAAATTAAACCGATTGAAAAAAGCGAGAAAGCGATGATCGGTGACAAAGAAATTTGGATTCCCAAACATATTTCTGATCTTGATCAATGCCGACATGTTCTGGTTAAATATGAACCCACAGCGGATCCCAAACATCCAGTAAGTTTTATTTTTATTTTCCACTGAAAAATTTTGAAAACGAACAAACTGAAGTTTAGAAATCTTTGATTTTTTAGGGATATGGCGATGATTATTATATTGGTCGAAGAGCAGAATTAAATATAATTGCAAATAATTTTCGTTTGTAAGTAAATTTTAAATTAGATAAAATGGAAATATTTTTGTCTGTGATTTTTTTTTCAGTGGCGATATCATTCCCGATATTGCTTATTTGCCATGGGAGCATGAAGTTTGGAAAATTGCTTATTCCAAATTAAAAGAACTTCGTGAAACTCATACTTGTTTGGAATATCGAAAAAATATTAAACAAATGGAAGATATTGGTTTAATTACTCCAGATAAAATTCCATCTTTGCAAGCCATCGATAAATATCTTCGAAGTAAGGGTATTTTTTATGGAATTTTAAAATGAAATTTATTTTACGGAATTTTCTTAAGCAAAAAATTAAAGCTTTTTTTATTTTTTTAGGTAAAACTGGATTTCAACTTCGTCCATGTGGTGGCTTACTTTCAGCTCGAGACTTCCTTGCTTCACTTGCATTTCGGGTATTTCAAACAACTTTATATATGCGACACCAATCCAAACCCAATCATTGCCCTGAACCGGATATCATTCATGAAATTCTAGGGCATTGTGCAATGTTTGCTGATCCAATAGTAGCCGAATTTTCTCAAGAAATTGGATTAATGTCCATTGGAGCCACGGATGAACAAATTGAGCGATTAGCTACACTTTATTGGTTTACAATCGAATTTGGAATTTGTGAAGAAATCGAAAATCAAGAAGGCGAAAAAAAGCTTAAAGCTTTTGGTGCCGCGCTTATTAGTGCTTTTGGTGAACTTCAATTTTCAGTTTCTAAGGAACCCAAACATAAAATGTTTGATCCTGCCATCACAGCTCTTCAAAAATATGAGGATCTCGATTATCAACCATTGTATTTTGTTTCCAAATCCATTGGAGACGCAATGAATAAACTTCGAGAATATGCAATGAGTTGGAATCGGTCGTTTATTAATGTTTATGATTCGTATACTCAAACAGTAAATCAACTTAGCCATGAAGCCTATGCAAAAATAAGCATTAAAAATGTTAAAGAAAATATGAATCAGTTAAGCCAAATGATGGGAACTTGCAAGATTCAGAAAATTTAATAACAATAAAAAAATTTATTTTAACCCTTTTTTGTTTTTAAATAATTTTTATTAAGCTTTATTAATTTTAAAAATCAAAATTTATGCTTTGCTAGTTTTAAAAAAAATTTAATTTGTATTTCATTAAAACATAAAATAAATAAATGCAGCACAAAAAAAAAAGAAAATTTATTACAAAAAAAAAGTAAAATCAAAGTAATTTTTTTTAATCAGCAAAAAAAAGTAAAATTAAACTATTTATTTTATTTGTTTACACTTTTTTTTTATTTATAAAATAACTAAACTTTATCTTTTCATTCAAAAACGACAGTAGTTTTAATAGTAAAAAAAAAAGGGAAACGGTGGTGGCTTTAACTATCTTCAAAAGATGTGGATAAAAAAAGACCTGAGTCATTAAAACAAGTTGTTATATTTTTTTATATGTATGTATATTAGCTATTTACCTGTCATATTTGAAAGAGGAGAAAATAAATTTACAATTTTTAGAAAAAAACAAAAAAACAACCGAATCCAAATTCTAATTCGTAATCTTTTTTATGGATAGAAGTCATATTTTTATAGCCGCCGTAAATTTTAAAAAAAATTTGGAAAAAAATGTAGTAAATTTGCTCACACAAAAAAAAGCAATTTATTTTTTTAATTTTTAACTTTTTTTTGCATTCTATTTATTACCTACATTAATTACAGTTAGAAAAATGGAAAAATCCTAAACATAAATTACAATTATATAGTATTTAACATTTTTCGCCTCAGACAGACCAAAAAAATTTAAGGTTGTGTCATTATTTTTTTAAAACTCATGTTTTATTATTTTACCTGATTGTAATTTTAAATACAACACATTTTTACAAAGATCTCATAATAAAAATTAAAAAAAAATTAAAACTTGTGCCAACGACAATAAACAAATTAACGCAGCGCAAAAAGTTGCTTTATTTAATAAAAACATATAATAAAATTAATTTAATTAATTAATTATACCAAAAAAAGCCAACACTATGAAAAAAAAAAGTGCGATACGTGACTTTCCACTTCCTTGAATAATAATTTTAAATTATTATTTATTCTATAAAACAAAATATTGCATACGCCAATTGTTTGCTTTTTTGGTCTCTGTGACCACAAAAAATAATTAAAAATGCAATGAACTAGAATCTTTTAAAAAACTTTACTTAATTTATTTTTTTATTTTTGTTGATGTATTTTTTTTTTAAATTTCACACAAAATAAATATATAAAAAAAATTGTAGCAAAAATGAGTAATATTTTATTCCCAAATACATATTACGCAGCAACAGCTAGCATAAAACTTTTTTTTGTATGTTGAAAAATGAAAGAAAAAATCAAGAATTAATAATTTAAAAAATACAAAAAAGGCAAGTTCTTATATTTTCATTTTTTAGCTGGAATTTCTTAGATGTGTGGGAAATTTTATTTCATTTATAAAAAAATAACCAAAAAACAAAACTATTCAAATCAAAGAAATTTTTAAAACAATGTTTTCGAATCCAATCGTATATTAATAATAAGATTTTACATTGACAAAAAGCTAATTTATAAAATTTTCTGCCTCAATAAAAATTAAGTAAAACAGTTTCACAAAAAAATTTAATGCATTAGAAATTAACGATTCTGATTTTCTGTATTTCATAAAAAAATAAATTTTTCAAAGTGTTTTTATTTGTAAGATTTGCTAATCGTTTTTAATAAATTATTTTAAAAAACCTTTTTTGTTTTGTTTTTTCAATTTACTTTTTTTAACAGCAAAAATTTAATTTGGTTCGACAACATCAAACCATTTAATTCGATCTCATTTATTAATGACAGTTCTTTTTTTTATTCTTCTCTTTCCAAAAAAAGGATCAAATACAAAACAACCTAAAACAGAGCACCATTTTTTTCTTTCATTTAATTTTAAATTTGACCCAAATTGTTATTTCCTTTTTTTTTCTTTCTCCCGTTTTCCAAAAAAAAAGTTTTTACTGCCACCAAAAATCGAGAGCGACGAATGCGAGTGAAAAAAAAAAGATTTACAGGTAAAAAAAAGTGGGATTAAAAAAACTTTCTTTCATTCGTTTTTTTTGTTTTTGGGTGTTAAATAATTAAAATTTCAGGAGGCGTTTTTGATTTAAGAAAAAAATGAAAAACCTGGTAACCTCATTTTCCATTTTTAAATCTAAAAGTGAAGGAAATTGGGTGATAATAAAAGGGAGAGTAAATTCTCCATTTTTACTTCTTTTTTTTTTTGAAATCAAAGACTATCGAAAAAATAAGTGTTTTGTATTTCTGTGAAAAAAATGGGTAAATATGAATTTTATTATAATCTTGCAATTGGTAGTTGTATTATTAGTGCTATTACAATTGTAACCATTTTAATGAGCGTTCCAATGCTTTATACTAAAACATCATGGGATCATATTGAATTTTCAGCTCGAAGTGAAATGTTTAAAGTGAGTCTTTTTTTTCTTTCAGTCGATAATTATAAAAGAAAACATTTTAATTTTGGGCATTTGTTTGAGCTAAATTTCTGGTTTAAAAAAAGTATTTTGGAATTCCAGCGATAAAATAAAATGAGAGGATAAAGTCATTAGATCGTAATAATAAAAAACAAAATTTTCTTTTTTAGAGTTAAAAATATCTAAATTAAATTTTTTTAAATATCCAAAAAAATAATGATTCTAACACAAAAAATATTTTTAATTACTAAATTCGGACCAGAAATAAAATAATTTAGTTAAAACAGGCACCAAATAAAAAATAAAGTCCAAACCTGAAATTAAAATTTCATTTCTGTAAAATTAATATTTTACATAAAAATTTTCTTCTAAAAAAACTTTGGATTATTTGATTTTTATGGTTTTTTCATTTTTAAAAAAATGCTTTGAAAAATATGTTTGAAAATTAATAATCCAAATTTTTTTTTCTAGGAAAAATCCAATGTTATTTGGGAAGCAATGCAATCCATTTTGAGAGGACAATTTCCATCTGTTCAATATTTCTCGCGTGCTGTTCGTTCACCTTCATGGGCGAAAGGCATTTGTTCGGGTTGCACTCAACTTGCATGTCCAACTGGGCCATCTGGAACGCCAGGAAATTCAGGGGATGATGGAATTCCTGGAACTCCAGGAAATACTGGTCCGGCAGGTGATGACGGGCTTGATATTGAAATTGATGATGGAGCTTTGGAATATCCATGCGTTATTTGTCCCGGTGGTCCACCAGGGTTGAGAGGTCTTCAAGGTACATATTTAGATTATTTTGATTCAATTAATTTTTATGAATGAAATTTTTAATTTTTTTAGGCGAACGTGGATCTGCTGGTTATCCTGGGCATCCGGGCATGCCTGGGCCATCAGGCAATCAAGGACCTGAAGGACCTCCAGGTGATTTAGGCGCTCCTGGTGGACCTGGATTAACTGGGGCATTAGGACCTGTTGGAGTACCAGGAGGTAAGATATTCTTTAAAAACAAAGCATTTTTAATACAACAACAAAAATATTTCGATAGTAACTCAGTTACACCGATAATTTGCATTTTTTGATTACTATTTTTATCCACTAAAGAAAGTAAAACATTTCTAACAATATTTTGCAGATTTTTGTTATTATGTTTTTTTAAACAATTTTTGCTCTTTTCACTTACTCAAAAAGATTTTTTCTTTCAGGAACGGTATTTGCTGGAGTTGGATTAAAAGGACCTAAAGGCCCTCCAGGTCCAACCGGGCCCAAAGGGAGACCAGGAATTCAAGGCAAATCAACTCGAGATGCTGGATTACCCGGAAAACCTGGACCTCAAGGCCCACCTGGACCATCAGGAAATTCAGGACAAATTGGTGAAGCAGGAGGATGGGGCCCACCAGGGGAGCCCGGAGTTCCAGCCCAAATGTGTCCATCCGATTGTGGAGTGGCTCATATTTATGTTCCTGCGATGCCAAGTGAAATAAAGCAACATCAAGCTGAAGAAGTGGAACCCAGCACTGGAGGAAATGAAAATGGTTATCAACGTTAAAAAATAATTCGCTGCTACTTCTTTATAAATATTAGTGATTCTTGACTCTTTTTGAGTTCAACATAATCTGGATTTCATTAATCAAGTAAACACATAAATATTTATAAAGCATAATATTTATTTTATTATAAATTAAATTAACTACATAAAATTAAAATAATAAAAAGTTTTAAAAATAAATATTAATCACTGCTATTTTTTTTGTGTCTTTTAAAAATAAAAAGCATATATTATTTGAGAATCTTCAAATTTGTCTAAATCCTTTCAATTTTTAAACAAAATAAAAATTCAATATTGATTCAACTTTTTTGCTTTATTTTGGAGGAAAGTAATGGTTTTGAACCCATTTTTTAGTGTCAAAATAAATTGTTCTAATCATAAAGTGTGGTGTCAATTCGCAATGTTTCTCAATTTGTACCGCCACCAGTGTCATCAATTGCAATTTGCAAATTAAATATGCCTTTCTTCTTTCTTTTTAAACTTAAACCAAACATCACTCCAACCAACCAAAAAAAAGGAGGCGAAGAGAGACTTCACAAACATTTTCAAAAAAAAAAAATTTCACGAACACAAACATCCCATTTCTCGTCAATAGATATATTCCACAAATATCCATTACATCAGAAACAAACCATAATTAGTTTCAATCATGGCATGAAAATAAAAGAAAAATGGAAAAGACACATCTCTAAAAAAATTTTTGACGCCGCATACGTATTTTTATGAGACTCCTTTTTTTCTGCTTCTTTTAAAGGCCAAACAAATGAAGAAAAAAAATGGATGATATTCCTATATTTAGAAAGGCAAAAAGTCAAAGTCAAAAAAAAGCTTACTTTTTTTGGCGGCGGCTGGTGGTGTTATTGTCGATCTTTGCCTTATTTGCCATCACACACACAATCGTCGCCAATTCCAATTGGTTTCACATATATATTTTACATATATACAAACGTCAACGGAGGCGTGTTTATTTTTTCGTTCTTGAGAATCATATTTTATTCTATTTTTTTACTTTCAAGGAAAAACAATCGAAGAAGACGAAGGACTAGAGACTCCAAAAATAGGAAGCTTGTTGTTGATTCATTTTTTTTCCATTTTCATTTTCATTTGCATGAATGAATATTATTTGCATCATTCTCATCATCAGCATTGTGAATTTCAATAACTAAAATCCCACATTTTTTTTTGTATTTTTGTAAAAGGTTTACAAACTTTCATTTTTTTCCTTTAACATAATATTTTTTTATTGTTGTTGCATGCTTCATATTTGAAAACCACCAAATTGCTTTGTGGTAGTGAAGATTGTTGGTATTAAAAATTGATTTACATATTTATTAAAAGTGCGAATATTAAATATTTTTAAAAAAGAAGAAATAATGTTAAGAGGACGAGGTTCAATCAAATTGGTAAGTTAATAATAATTATGCACTTAAAAAAATTTAAATAATTAACCCTAAAATTTTTTGTGTTCTTAAAGAAAAGAAAAAAATCTTTTTAATTACAAAAGTTTTTATTTTTATAGTTTCGATTTATTTGGGATAAGACTTTTTGTTTTGAAAACTAAAAATTATTTTTCTGATAGTCTAATGCTCAAATGGAAGATGTTGAATTCAAAGAAACCCAAAAAATCGTTTCAACGCATTAATTAGTTCGTAGCTTTTTTTCCTCCAATTTTTTGATTTATTTTTAGCTATAAAAAAAGTTAGACTCAAAAACATTGCCCTTCCAAAAAATATATGAATCCGCTAACAGGTTTTTTTCTTCATATTCATGTGTTTACGGTTACGTAACTATGAGTCCAAAATGAACTTTTCCCATTCGATTTCTTTCATTATGACCTTTTTTTATATTTGATTTATATGCTTTTTCCTTAAAGAAAAAAAAATAAAAAAATAAACGTGAAATCAGTAGTCTGTCGTCCTCGTCTGAACGTTTTTTTATTTTATTTGGCAGCTTTGACTCTGATTTTTTTTTTGAGATCCTTATCTTTTTTATAGAAAAAACATACATAAAAATGAAATGAGTATAAATAGAAAATAGTAAAAGCACCTCTCTTTTTTCCTTTTCTTTCCCATAATGACTTTTCAACGGAAATAATAGTTGGCTGAGCTGTTGTTATTATTATTTTTTGTTTGGGATCGATCCACATGACTGATAGAGTTGCTTCCTTTTGTACCAAAAATGCTGCATCCATTTTTGTTCACGATGAATATATTAAAGATGAGCTAGAAATCGTTGAGTTTTTTTGTTTCTATGTTTTTGAATCACTTTTTGGGTAAAGAAGGGCTTTTTAATGCTTTACAAAGAAATTTCGCTTCAATGATTCCCGGTAATTAACATAATATTTTGGAATCCTTTTAGTTTTGTTTTGACTGTTTTATGGGTTTTTTTGAAGTGGCAAAGATAATATTTTTACAAAAAATCAAAGGGGATAAATAAAGATTTGAAACAAAGGATTCATTAAAACGAAAAATTCAAGGAATAATTAAAAAACCAATTTAATCTCCATTTTTTTCAGGCTCGTGCAAAGCTTGCACAAGCATCAAAAAAGCAATTAATATTTTCAATTATTATTGCAATTCTCTCGATATCTTTATTGATAGTTGGTTTAGCATTTGTATGGAAATATAAAGAAGATATAGATAATATAGCATATTATAATAAACATGGAGAATGGCGGGATACATGTAAAAAAGTTTGCAGTGCAACGTAAGTTTATTTTTTTTTTTAAACTTATTTCTTTTTCTTTCTAACATTTGAGTTCGTAGATACGATGTTCCACCGCTAATATTAATATCGCTTGATGGATTTCGTGCAGATTATTTGGAACGAAATATCACTCCTGCCATTGAGAGAATGATGCATTGTGGAACTTCAGCTCCTTATATGTTTCCAAGTTTTCCAGCTTCCACATATCCAAATCATTACACGATGGTGACTGGCTTATATCCAGAATCACATGGAATTGTGGATAATAAATTTTTGGATAGTCGAATGAAAAATGGAGTTTATTTAGGTGAAAATATTACTACCACAAAATTTGGTGATGAATTTCGATATACTCGAAAATTTGGGACTAAAGAATGGTATAAAGGCGAACCCGTAAGGCGTTTAAGTTTTATAACTCCAATTATGGCAAGTTTTATAGATTTGGAATACGGTTAATTTTGCTGGAAAAAAGACTGGAACAGTAAGCAATTTTTTTAAGATGCTTACTCGTTGACTTTTTGTTTACGCAAATATCAAAAAATTTTCTGTAAAATAAAAGGCTTTGAAATCAGAAAAATATTAGCTAAATTCGAATAATTATTACTGTAGTTATTTTTTTAGTTCTTTTGGCCTGGTTCGGAAGTCGAAATTCAAGGAAGTACTCCAACTTACAAAGCAACATTCAGCGATGTAGTTCCTTTCAGTCAACGTGTGGATACGGTTGGTTTTATTAATTTTCTCTCTTCAACTTTTCTATTTTGACTGATCTCTTTTTTTCTTGTTTTCTAACTCAACAAAGAGAAAGAATGCTTAGTTATCGAAAGCAACTTTAATTCAAAAATGTGCATTAAAAAATTACAATATTTTTTCTTTTTGCAAAACTTAGAAAACTTTCTTAATTTATTCCAAGAAAAAAATATATAATATTAATTATTGACAAACAATCATTCATGAAAAACTTTTAAAAGAAGAAAAAATAACTCGAATCTTTACACTTTTTCCATTTCACTTTTTTCTTTTTGGTTTATTTCCCGCAAATACATTTCATTTTGTTTGTTTTAACCTGAAGATGCCAAAGTTACATCCATACCCATAAGGAAGCATGCAACGGTAGATTGAGCCATACGTCGTTGTAAAATAGCTTTACCAAAAGCTGATAGATAACTTTCGGATGAATGTTGTTGCATATCCATTAAATAAACAGTAATAAACATAGAAATCTGCAAAAAGTTTTTTAGGGTTAAAATTTAGTTTTTAATGGTTTAAAATTTGCTTACGGGAGTTTTTTCTAAAATATTATTTTGAATCTCTGGAGGAATAAATTGTTTAGCATCATCAAGTTCGGGTGTACACATTTCGGTTTCAATATCATAAAGTCCAGGTTGCATGACTTCACATTTGCATGCTTCATTAATCGATTGATTGCCAGAATTGGAACGTTGTTCAGTAATAGAAATTCTTGAAGTTTGACTTTTCATTTGTTTACAAAAATCGCAAAATACACTAAAATATTGAATTATGTAAAACTAAATCTTCTAATTTCAAGCTTTTAACAAACCATGATCCTTCAGTTTTAGCGCAAGGGCATTGATTAACCTTTTCATCGATTTTCTTTGTGCATGGCAGCGTAGGATTATTGGGATCTGGAGTTCCACCAATACGCATTTCAACTTCAGCTAATAAATTTCTAATAGGTTTCAAAATTTCGACACCTTCTGCTTTAATTTTAACACATCCAGGAATAACGGGATTTTTCGGAATGAGTTGAATTTTTTCTGGATTAAATCGAATCAATGGTTTATATTTACTTAATTCAATTCCTCTTCTTTGCAAATAAACTGAAAAAATTAAGATTTTGTTAAAGCAAGAATTAAAAAGATACAGTAGCTTTCATCAAACTTTAAAAAAGCTTAAATTTTATTTTCTTTATATAATTTACCGATCGAAATTTGATAACTAATTTTATTTTAGAAATAATCGGTTTGAATGGCAAAATTAAAAATATTAAAATGTTTTGGAAAGAAAAAATGATTGACGTATTAGTTGCAATTTGCAAATAAAAGTTTTCGACAAAAAAACGAGGGAATTTGGAAAGATTAGAGCTACATAAGTTAGTCATGTTGTATGACTCAAAGAATAAAAATAATAGGTAATTGATAAAAAAAAGTGATAAATGCATCAATAAAAATGAACTTCTTTGAAATGAGAAGGAATCTTAAACTCGAACGAACTTTCTTGATTTTTTTTATGAAACAGTCTATTTTTAACAGGATTTATGCTTACTTGGACTGCAAGCTCCACTAACTCGAATATTAACTTCAGCTTTATCTTCTGCAAAAATCGTTGTTGCACAACCCAATGTTGCCAATATTAATGGTAACCACATGGCTAAAAAAATAATTAGTTATTTTTTAAACAAAGATAATAATGATAACAGCTTTTTTGAGCTTTTAGTTACCAAAAAAAACACACGACGTAATTTTTACGGATAGAGCAATCAATAAACGCGCAAAGATA
The DNA here is from genome assembly GCA_028622995.1 of Panagrolaimus kolymaensis. Classification (NCBI taxonomy): domain Eukaryota; kingdom Metazoa; phylum Nematoda; class Chromadorea; order Rhabditida; family Panagrolaimidae; genus Panagrolaimus; species Panagrolaimus kolymaensis. The sequence goes on along the minus strand of JAJQJQ010000090.1, from coordinate 166,472 downwards.
AAAAAAAACGAAAAACGGATAAACTTTACAGACGATAGATATCAATGTTAGTCGTCGTCTTCTCCTTCATGGTTGGTTTTTATTACCACCAATAATATAATATATTCGACTTTTTTAAATATTATAATAGACAATATAAAAGTGTGTGACGCAGTCGCGATCTTCTTTCCCCTTCATTTTTTTCCTTCTTTCTTTTCTTTCATGATTTGGGGCAAATGAGAAAATGGAAGGAAGGAAAGAAAAGGAGGTTGCTTTAGGCGATGGAATGGATGGATATCACCATTTTCATTGTTAAAGGAAAAAGGAAGGAAGGATAAAAATTTTGTCAAAATTTATAAACTATTTATTTTTTTCATGGAATTGATTTTTCTTTTTTCTTTTTCTTCATTTGCAAATCATTCTAGAATAGCAATAAAAAAAACACGGTGATGATGATCTTTGTTCATCTAAAATTTATTTTTTGATAGCATCGCATTTCTTCTGCATTTTTTTATAATTAGCTCTTTTTTTAATTGAATAATAAAAAAAAACATGAAATTAACGAATGAATGTTGTTGAAATTCATAAAACAAGGTGTTTTCATCATAAAAAAAAACAAAAAATTAAATGAAATCAGTAGTTAGGCTTTTTTTATAGATAAAATGATTTTTCAACGTCAAAAGTACAAAATAAGAACGGTTGGATGCTAAAACTCGTGATACTTTTGTTGAATTATCTTTTTTTATTTATTGCTGATTACCATCTGAGAAATATTATTGGGGAAGCATAAACATTGGTTGCACAATCCAAAACAACTTCAGAAATTTTGGGTTACAATCATGTGTGGGATAAAGCATAAAAACCTTTAATGAAAATACCGTAACTTTTCTGCTAAATGCAAAAAAAATGCTCTTTAAAAAACATAATTAATATTGGTTCTGAAGCATTCAAATATGACAAATTTTAGTATTTGGATATGCTACCATAACCCACAATTAGTAAACTGAATTTTCCGGTTTAATTCTCCTTCATAGCTTTTTTTGATAAACTTACAATTCTAATTCTTTTTTTATTTAGGTTATTGAATGGCTAACATATCCAACATCAGATCGACCAAGCTTTTTCACCCTTTATTTCGAACAACCCGATGGTGTGGGACATACATTTGGTCCAGATTCGAATGAAGTGAATTCTAATATGATTTTCGTGGATGCTATGTTAAATTATCTTTTTCATCGTTTGGATCAACAACAGCTTCTTGGATGTGTGAATATTGTTTTAGTTTCGGATCATGGAATGCAAAGTTTAAGACCCGATCATTTTGTAAAACTATATGAATATGAAAAACTCATGGCTTCTCCAGATGTTTATATTGAACCCGTAGCTGGCGCACATATTTATCTCAAAGGTGAACTAGCGAAAATGAAAAATCCATTAGAAGCTTTTCCAAAATTAATGTGTCATAAAGGTGAAAATTTTCGGGCATATACCAAAAAAACGATGCCACGTGGAAGGCATTATACTGAGAGAAGAATTGGAGATATTTTTATTGATACAGCTATTGGAAGTTTACCATTTACGTATGTTGAAAAAACCCTTATTTTTTCGCATTCACATGCCAACTATCATTTTTTAAGGAACAAAACAGAATTTGAGACATGGAAAAACAAAGGCGGACATGGATATAATAATATTATGAAATCTATGAGATCCATATTTGGAGCCATTGGACCAAGTTTTAAGCCAAAAGCAATAATTCCACCATTTCAAAATATTGAATTATATAATTTATTTGTTGGTGAGTTTATCACATTTCTTTTGCTCATGATACCAGTTTTAAAAGTTTACAAAAAAAATTACTTACAAGTTTTAATTATTTTTTCAGATGTCCTTCAACTTCCTAATCGTGCCCCAAATAATGGAACTCATGGACTTTTGTTTACAACATTAAATAATCCACCTGCATATCCTGAAAGCCAGTCCTTTCCTTTTCCCAAATGTGAAGTTGATATAAGTTTGATGAAATGTGGTGATAGCTGTCATTTTAAGGTAAAGCAACTGATGATAGTTAAAAGATAAAGATCAGGCTCACTAACTAGTTTCTTTGATAATTGTTCTTCAACCTTACTTTTTTAGTTACCTCTCTCAAATGCAAGTTATTGTTATCCTTCACAATCGCTTGGTTTTGATGAACGGCTGGATTCAAATTTATGTGAAGCACATTTTTGTAATTCATCCCTTATTCTTGACGCCGAACAAAAACCAATTGTAGCTGAATCATTTCTCCGCCATCCAATCGCAAATATTGATCATCGAGCAAATTGCTCGCTTAAAATTCATGATGGAAATATGACTGAATGTAAACGGAAATCTTTCAAAGGAACTATTAGTCTCTTTCCACGCGATAGTAAGCTTGCAAATTAGAAAAAATAGTCAATAAACCCATGTCTTATAATTAATTCTCTCTACAGTATTACATGCTTCTTTTCAGGCATACATTTTTACTTTGAACAAGCTCGAATTTCTGCTCCCATTGGTTTTATTGATGGAGCATGGAAAAGTTTAGTTGATTTAGTTTCAAAATATACCCGACATTATGCTACATTAAAAGTATGGGCTGGTCCTATTTGGGATAATGATAATGATGGATTAGCGGATGTTATTGATAAACAAGGAAAAAATGCATCTCATGTTTTTGTAGTACTTTTACGATGTTCGGGTGGTGAATGGCATGAACAGTTTACTCATTGCAAAGATGAAACTAAAACTCGTGTACTTTCTTTAGTTCTTCCATTAATTGAAAAAGATGATAATTGTTTGGTAAATTTAGTTTTTAGCTATTATTTGTTTTAGAAATAGGAAATGCATAATTTTTTTTCTTCAGAATCCAACAGAATATTTATTTCAAAATATGGTTCGCGTTCGCGATGTTGAATTATTAACAGGTTTAGAATTTTTTATTGATCGAAATTATTATTCCTCACAAATGGCCCTTCAACTTCGAGCTGAAGTCAAAGAAGAATTATGGCAACTTGAGCATCGTTAGCTTTCAAACCTTTTAATAATAATTGTGTTTAATTGTAAAACTTAAAATTTTTTGTATGTTAATAAAAATGTTATAACTTAGCTAAAAACAAAAGAAACAACATTGCCACTTCATAATTGTCGAACAAATAATAAAAATAAAAAAATACGGTTGAGCTTGAAAGAAAAAAGCTTTCAAATTTTCCAAAAAAAAAAAACTGCCTCGCATAATTTCGTTTGGCAAAAAGCCATCAACCAAAAAACCACGGAAAAATATTTTTTCTCTGACTTTCTCTGTTACTCAATCTTCAAAGCAAAAATTTTTAGTTTCAACAAAAAATTTTATTCTATCAATTTTACGTTAAAAACAAACGTACGTTGATCACTTTATTTGTGCCTTTTTGTGTTAGCTTTAAAGCTATAATAATGGATAGCAATGATCTATTTGGAAACATGTTCGGTGATAATGATGAATATAATGAAGCAGAACTGATTAATTCCATTCAAGGTATGTCCTTTTAAAGAAACTTTTTGATCGATTTAACCTTACTTCTTTTTTAGTTCAAAATCGCCAATATCCATATGAACCATCAGCTTCAGTAAGTTTCTTTGCATCATTATTTGAAAGAAAAATGGTTCAAACTATTTCTGATACCGTAATCATCAAACTTATTTCATCCTAATAATGCGTGATAAAACAATAAACTAGCTTTTTATGTTTCTTCACACTTCCTAAAAACTGTTTTCTAATCACCTTCATTTTCAGGAACTCCGTGATTTACCAGCTCATGCGTCGAATGATGGTTTTGAATCTGAAGGCAATGCTGATTTCCAAGATGAAGAAGTCGATGATGAAGCAAATGACGACGACGATGATGACGAGTTTGAAGAAGAACTCATTATCGATGATGAACTCCGCCTACTTGTGCGTCAAATGGCTAACGTCACTGATGATGAATTACAAAATCTGATCGCTTACAATGCTTCTTATCTGGAAATAATCGAATCGCTGATTGCTAAAACTGATCGAGCATTGGATGAAAATCGTGAAACTCAAGAAGATATCCATGAAAGACTTGCGAACAAAACCGAAGATACAAAGCCCTATTCTATTTCTGTTGCAATTTATATGAGACCATACTTCAAAGATCGACATGGAATGGTATGACGCTTTTCTCTTTCATTATTTATCTTTATTACGTTTGCTTTTTAGCCTCCACCAATGAACGATGAAACCAAACTATTGCGTGAAACTCATCTGCTCACTACACCCATTCGAGAAGAAATGTTATGTAAGTTTTACTTTTACTTTACTGGAAGCTTTTATCATAGCTCTTTTGTGTTTTCACAGCTTTTGTTTCTTTGAATACTAACTTCATCATACTGTATTTTTAGGGCGTGAAGAAGATTATCGAAAACTTCGTGAGGCTGTTCGTGAACAACTTTTGCGTCAAATGACTTTACGGCTGGAATCTCGCAAATCTCTTCTTGAAGACAAAATCAAAAGTTTTGATGCGACAAACACTGACGACGATTTGGAATCATGGAGAAGTGAAATCAAAACCTTGGATCGGAAAATTGTGTATACTTTGAAGTTACCTGACGACGAAATCTTTACTGGTGACTATAGTAAAATTTCATGGAATGAAATTTCTGTTAGAAATGTAAGGTTGCTTTGTTTTTGTTTCTTGTTTGAAAGCATTCAATTTTAGTTTAACGTTACACGAAGTGGAACAGCATGTCGTCAACGATGGATGAATGAACAAAGGCCTAAAATCAATAGAACTCCCTGGACGACTGAAGAAGACGAACAACTTCATGAAGCTTCAAATCTTTCATTCATCAATTGGAAATTTGCTGCTCACGAACTTGGATCCAACCGAAATGAATTCCAATGTTTTTGTCGAGCCAAAGAACTTGAACAAAAGTATTTCATCGAAAAGCAAATGTGGTCAAGTGAAGATGATGAAAAACTCATTTCTATTGTATTTGTTTACAATAACATTGATTCAATTCCATGGGAAAAGGTAGCAAAATTGATGGGTAACCGAAATACGAATGAATGTCGTCGACGCTTTCAATATTCGCTGAATATGTCTGTTCATATTGGTCGATGGACTCATGCTGAAGATATGGTAAGGAATTCGTTTTTCAAGTTTATGTAATGAGGGATGAGATTGTTAACTAGTTTTGTCAGCTTTGAGATACCATGTTTTTTGTGCGACATGTTATTCTTGGAAAGCCATTAATAGCTAAAAGATGCTTTACTTTCTTGCCTTTTAATGCCAGCTTACATCCTTACCATTCTTTCTTTTTTTGCTTCTTGTATTAACTTCACTTTTTCAGTTCCTTTTGGAAGCTGTCAATCATTATGGCCCATATGATTGGGATCGAATTGCATCATGTGTTCCTGGAAGAAGTGCCCCTCAATGCCGATCACGTTGGAGCAATGTTTTGGATTCCAAAAGAAACGTTCAAAATTGGACCATAGAAGAAGATGAAATGATCTTAACTGCTGTCAGATTTTTTGGTCGTGGAAGATGGTCAGAAATTAGTCAACTTTTATCTAATCGTCATCCAGCTGATGTTCGTTCAAGATTTCGTCGTTTTTTGAATCGTAAAATTAGGGTTTGTGTTTCATTAGCTTTCTCTTACTTTTATCCCAAATTACTATTTAGGATCGTCCACCATATGATTTGGATGCAAATGATGATCACTCAATTTGGAATCAATTCTCTCGTCGTCAAGATGTTCTAACGCGTTTTCAAGTTTATGAAACCTTCGAAGCTGAGAAACTAAATGAAGAAAATGATTTTGCTAAACGATTTGGTATTGGAGCATTCATTCTAAACCGAAGTGGACAAATTCAAGTCGCTGATACCGTAGACGATGAACGACGAAAACAATTTGGAGATGTTCATGCATATGCAACAGGAATATGGAAGAAACGTTTAACCGTGGATGAAGTTCGTCTTCGACGTTTTGAAAAGCTTAATGGTGCTGTTCCTCAAGAAATCCGGTTACAATTGGAAGAATTTCAAATAGAATTAAGTGAAAGAAAACGATTACGTGATCTGGAATGTGAAGAATTCAGCAGCTGTGGTGAACCGTTTGATCACTTGTTAACGAAATATAAAGAAGAAGACATCGACAGAGTAAAGCAATTGATGGATGAAGTTATTGTTGTTAGAGAAAGGTAAGGCTTTTTGACATTCAGTATGGGTAAAACGAACTATCGATATCTTCTAAATGATGATGGATGTTGTTTACCTTTTAACACGAAACCATTTGAAAAGCGCTTTTCGGCTCTTGAAGTTCAACAAAATTACCATAACTACTGTATACTCGAATGTTGCTCCATTTCTTTGTCCTCTTTTCACTTATTAATTAACATCTTTTTCAGTGATCTTGATCAACAAAGAAAACGTCGTTTACCTCGTATTCGAATTCGCCGACGAAAAATTCAACGACGTGGTAAAAAAGTGAAACCATCTGATGTCAAACGTCTTGCTCTTGTAAGAAGTGAAACTGAGCTTGTTGAAAAATGTGAACTCATACGTGAAATGCGTCTTACTCCTGAAATGGCAAGGCTTCTCAACCTTCCTGAAGAAAGAATTTATCGAAAAGATGGAACTAAGAAAAGAATCGCCGAGCTGGTTTTAATGGAAGATGAAGATAATGGAAAGTATTGGGTGACTGATCGTGAAGCTATGATCCTTCGATTGATGTTAAACCTAAACAAACATTTGGTTTCATCAAGTATGTACTTTTATGAAAAGCATTGGAGATTGGATTCCGTCAAACGATCAACCGAATATTACCGAGATGTTAGTTTGTTTTATGGATGTCCTTTATAAAGTTGATAACGAATCGTATTTTAGGAATTAACATTCGAAGAAGTTCCTGCCGTTTATGAAAATTCTAAAGAAGAATCACCACCTCTTATTGCTTTTTGCAAGCTAATAAGTGATTGTATGCTGCCATGCCGTGGAAATTTAACTGCACTTCATCAATATCGGGTATGTTTTGTTGTTTATACTAGTTGCAAATTTTGGGAATACTTAATGGATTTCACTTGCTTTTTTCCTCTTCTAATTGTCACTTTATGTTAATCTTTGCGTAATAACAAAAACATTTTTAGGCACGTGGACGCGGAATCTGTACTACTGTTGCAAGTGGATACTTTGATCAATTGGATGAAAATGGATCTCCTGTTGCTTTCACTGAATTTTCAAATCAACGTTTGGACATTGAACTTCCACAACGTGTTCTAAATTCTGTTGATTATTTACTTCTTCGTGCACGAATGTTCAAAATGTTTTTCCTTCCAATGTTACTTCAACATGGTCAACGATCTCCTGAAGCAAAACTAAAGATTCTTCAAGAAATTCAAGCTCAACAAGTTCGACGACAAAGGGAAAGAATTTTCGAAGAAACAAATGATGAATCATTAGGTGTCTCTGTTTTTGAAGATGATACTTTAATTGTTGGACGGACAAGCACCGTATCTGAATCAGAAATTCCTGGAGTTTATAAAAGAATTAGTGAGTTTCTGGTTTATTTATGAAAGGCTTCTAAGGTGATTACTTTTTCAGTGATGAATTCAAACAAAATTGACACCTCTATTGATTCTGTATTAACCAATGCCATTGCAAGTGCATCAAAGCCAAAAGCAAAAGGAAGAAGAAGAAAAGATGCAATGTTAGATGATACCAATTTTCCAAGTCGAGAACTTCTTATTCCTTCTAATCTTCAAATTCTTGCTCCACCTGAACCTGAAAGAAGTGAATCTGTTATCGTTGTTGATGAAACTCCACCACCAAAGAAAGTTCCGAAAAAACGTGGAAGAAAACGAAAAGCTGATATGGTGATATCCGATTTACCACCAGAAAGTATTCTTGCATCTGCTCCTGCTATTCCAACCGAAGTGCCGTCAACCTCTTCTGTTTCAAACATTCAAATAAATAATCTCGAAGTCGTTGCATTGAGACCTGAAGTGGTGAAAGATAAATCTCAACTAACTCAAATGGGTGCGTATCAACCTCGATGGGTTACAAAGAAGCAAAAAGAAATGGAACAAAGTGGTGAACATCATGATGGTGAATTAACTTTAGCTGATTTATTATTTGTTCGAGGAAAGAAGCGTAAGTTTTCTTTATTTCTGTTTGATGAGGACTTACTTAGTATGGTTTTTTAGGTCGTGCTGCTAAAGGATTTTACAATCAACAACATAGCGAAATGGTGTTCGAATCGATTCGATCAAGATTGGATGAAGTGGAAGCACCAGAGAATGAAGAACAATCAGAAACCAATGCAATTCAAAGAATCAAACAAGAACTTGCTGAACAATAATGATACTTGTTTACTTTTTTGTTAAATTTTATAACTTTTTATGTTTTTTAATAAATAAATTTTGTTTGTTTGTGAATTGTGTCTAGAAATTAGCTTAAAAGTCAATGTTATTACTTTAGGTGTTGTAAAATGCTTATAGTTTTGCAAAAAGAGATGATTTCTTGATGATAATATTGTAACAACATAAACCAAAGCGAATCCGTTGCCATTACCAAAGTTTTTAATTGCTTTCTTGATGCATAAAGCAAATTGGTTGAAACCACAAAACTTAAAAGTTTGAGTTCATCAACCTCGAAATGGAGGCATGTCCAAAGCTTCAGGCATTTGTTTTGTTGAAGATAAATATTTAATTAAACTTTTTCTGTTTCATCTTTGACCATGAAAAGTGTGCATTTATTTATTACAAATTTCCTCAATCCAATAAAGCAACCTCAAAGTCCTCCAACAAATATCGTGAACGTAAACTTTGGGCTTTCATTGAAATCGAAGGATTAAAGGACGATTACACTTTCTGTTTTTTTCAAATTGTTTCAAACGAACCGCGGTTCTGTCCCCAAGTGGTAAAGTGCTTTGAACATCGAAAAACCGTAATGCTACAGTAATATCTCACTTCCAAATTACTGTAGCATTACGGTTTTTCGATGTTCAAAGCACTTTACCACTTGGGGACTAGGGTGGACCGGGTAGATCTACCAGTAGATTCTACCGGTAGATCTACCGGTAGATCTACCGAAATCTACCGAAAAAATTTTCCAATCTACCGAAATCTACCGCGCCACCAAAATTTAAAAAAAGACGTTCTCGGAGTTTTTTAAGCGAAAGTTATGAATTAGCAGGTTCTAAAATGCATAAAAACGATGTTTTCTCTATTTCCGAAAATTTTTGAATTTTTTTAACAGGGGAGAGTTTATGATAGGAAAGTAATAGCTTGGTCCACCCTGTTGAAAAATTGAAATTTTTTTAAAAGTTTGCAAAACCTATTTTTGTGCCCAAAAATAGCCTTATATCCTTAATTTTGTATTCCTTGATTCAAAATCCCTTTCTTTTCGAATTTTGGACTTGCGGTAGATTTCAGTAGATCTACCGGTAGATCCACCGGTAGATCTACCGGTAGATCTACCGATTTTTCAATCTACCGGTAGATCGGTCCACCCTATTGGGGACAGAACCGCGGTTCGTTTGAAACAATTTGAAAAAAACAGAAAGTGTAGTCGTCCTTTAAAGTAAATCATTTGATTCGAAAGATGTTTTTCTCCAAAATTTATTTTGCATTGTAAAATATTCTCCCTTCTTCAAGGAAGTTTGAATAAGTTTTTTTTATCGAAGTATGGAGTTTGCTTTTGCATTATGAAATATTCTAGCTTCTTCGAGGAAGTTTTGAATAATTTTTTTTACCGAAGTAAGGAATGGGCCCCCAGCGAACTGGTATTCTCAAAAATTTATTCAATCCCTATGAGACGAACATCACCTTACGGCATTGCACCAAATCTCATAAAGAAAGATTCGATTCTCTTTCATCCTCATTAGGAGAACCCCACCTTACGGCAGTGCACCTTATCCCAATCAGATGGACCGAAAATCTAGTATCACTCATCCATTGATTCCCTCATTATCCCGTTGAACGAACAGCACCTTACGGTATTGCACCAATTTCGTCAGGACTCTGATTTCCTCAAATGGATGGGGCTATTAGCAAGCTAACAACCAAAGATCATTTTTTTGAAAGACACTTACATCAAAAACTAAAGTGATGGAAGGTGAAGGAAAAGCAAGGTGCAGATGATCAGAGAAATGTATTTTTTTGCTTGTTTCAATGGAAAATTTTTTTTTATCTTTGTTGAAAATGGGTTAGCAGAAAATAAATTTAGTTGCATTTAATTTGATTCTGGTTATTTGTAAATATGTTTAACGATTATGAGCAAATTTACATAACAAGAAGCTTTACCAAAACCTTTTTTCTTCTCAATCATGAACATGTTTCTTTTTTTCATTCAAATGAAGCAACTATCACTTCCTCTCTAAATCTTAATGTGATGGTCAAAAACCAAAAAAGCGAATCAAGAAATAGGATTCCTCAATAGTATCAATAAAAAGAGAGTTTGAAACTACAAGAAAAAGCATATGCAAATTTAAGAAAAAATCGCTTTTAACCTTCACAAACATAAATTAATATGACCAGACTTTCACTGCGTTATGTTTGATAATATTATCAATCATTTTTACTAGAAGCTCCGCCGGCCATGAAGCTTGTTTTATGCAAATTACAATGATTTCATTTTATTGTGCTTGAAAATTTCACTCCAACAGCGTTTATGGGAATTTTTTCAATTTCTTCCATGATTGATTTCCGAGTAAGCACAAAATAACGAACACACAATGAAAATTACTTGGATGGAAAGCTTCAATGGCTAAACATATTTACTTACCAGAGATGAATAAAAAGGATCGCCATTACCCGTTAATCTCCATCATAAGCAAAAAAGAAATGGAGGCCAAATGAATGCTGCAAGTGAAATGCTTGTTGCTGTTTTACATAAATGGTTTACTTCTGCCAACATAAATAAGGATTCATTATGTGGATATTGCTTAGCGGTAAGGACTGTAAAGAGTTTGTGATATGATAAATCCATTAAATCAACTAATTGTAATCAAAGAAGCAAAAGATAAACAACTTTAATCAAATTTATTTAAACAAAGCAATACAAAATAAAATACAAATTTCAAGCAATGCGCATACACACAGATCACAATACTATGAAACAATAAATTATAATTACAGTATAAAAAAAGAAGAGGCTATGAGAGATTGAATGGCTTCAATAGAGCAACGAGAATGTTCTTTATCAAGTGCCTCTGTGTTCATGTAAGGAGTATCACCATCACAGATTTCTTCCATATGACGAACATATAAAGCTTTACCGGATGATACAGCAGCCAGATTGTTAGCTTCAGAGGTTACTTGCAGCATTGACTTTGGTTAAGGCATATTTTCTCCATGGAATACAGTAATGTAAATCTAAAAACTAAAGTTAGTAACAAACATAGTATCTAAGCAAACTAACCTTGAAGTATTCAAGCAATTCACGACAAGTAATTTGTTGGCTAATGATGCTTTTTACGGTGATATTGTTAGGATCAAGAAGACGAGGAATAAGCACTTTGAGATTCGATTTAAAGACTTCTTCCATTTCTGTAAAGGAAGCAGATATTAATAAATGAAAAAGAATATTCGTCAACTTACAAACAGTTCACCACGAAAGATTGGATTTTGTGCAACTTTCGAAACCAGGATGAGGCATCAAAAAGCAAGTAATCTTATCAAGTAAAGTTTTGATTTGTTCACGAAGTTGGCGTAATTCAGGATGCATTCTTTCATTCAATTCTAAGCGCTTTGGAAGAATTCGATCACCACCAATAAATCCATAATCAGCCTCATAAGGATAACTCCAATCACGAACCAAGAATAAAATTTCTTGGAAAGGCTTTCCTTCGCATTCTTCAGGCGCAAGTTTACCATATTCTGTGAAAATTGTAAATGCTGCAAATCCTCTTCTTGAACGTTTTGATTGATGTTATAAATCTAAAAAGAAGAAGTTAATCACCGTGATAGCATCCATATAACATACTTGAATAGAAGATAGCATTGTTGAAAGAGCAAAAATGGTTGCACAATCTTTCACAGTTGACATGGTATCAAAAGCTCCCTGAGTATCCATGAGAAGTACAACGACATCTTCATTGTTATCATCTTTGATTATCAATGGTTTTGATCAAAAAAGCATTCCATTGGTATCACGATCAGATCCACCTCTCCAACTGAATCCTTCTAGTTTATCATTACTTGTAAGCCAATCCGTTGATTCATCACCATTTTCACGCCATGTCAAATAATGAAGGAAGAATTTGAGGATGAAGCTCTTTCTTTTACGAAAAGCACCAGCAACACTTATAAGAGCGACCTAAAAATGAGAAAAGTGAACAAATATGAAGAAAAAAGCAATACATACCTTTTTTTATCGGCATATTTTGGATCAAGTAGCAATTGAGTTAAAGCTGTTTCATTTAAAACAAAAGTGTGATCTTCATCAATAGGATTGACAATTTTTACAGGACATGGAGCAGAAGAAAATGGTTCTTGAAGCAATGCAGCAATATTATCCTTTGTATGGTCTTCTTCATGTCGGTTAGAAGTATGATGTTCCATGGTTTCCATTGAAGCCTGAAAATCAAAAAAAAAATGATAAACAAAAATAAGAAAGAAATGCAGTTAGACAAAAAATTACATAGTACAAATAAATTTATTGTCAATAAAACAAAAATGAATACATAGTAAAATTACAAATAAATAAATACATTATTACTACAATTCAATCAAGTTTTTCATACATTGAGGTGAGTTGAGGCTTGAAATGTTCCTTCAATTTCGGGCGCTTGCTTTTGAGAGTTGGCGTTAATAAATCATTTTCAACTGAGAACATTTCAGATGAAAGGAAGATGTCCTTGACTTGTTCAAAAGAATACAAGCTTGCAGCTTTTCCAACAGCGATTAAATCATCGAAAATCATCTTCTTTACATCTTCTCTTTTGCAAAGTTCTTCCATTGAAAGTTCTTTCAATCCAAGTTGTTTGATGGCTTGAGGGATGAGAACTTCTTGATCAGGAACAACAATAGCGACTAGGCAGGACTTCAAGCTTTCACCATAAACGAATGATTGAGCAACGAACTTTGATCGAACATAGATATTTTCAATTTTTTCAGGAGCAACATATTCACCCTAAAAACGATCTATTAGTCACTTGGAACAAACGTGAGTAAAATAACATACCTGAGCTAACTTAAAGATATGTTTCTTTCGATCAACGATCTTCAATGTTCCAGCTTCAGTCCATCGGCCGATATCACCAGTATGAAGCCATCCATCTTGATCAAGAGTTTCTTTGGTTTGTTCTTCGTTCTTGTAATAACCTTTGAAAACATTGGTGCCTTTGATACATACTTCACCAGCATCATCTTTAGCATAATAACCAAGTTCAGGAACATCAATGAGTTTGATCATATTGCACGGAGATGGCACGCCAACATGCCCAGGAACCGAATCACCTTCAAGAGTAATGCTACAAGCAGCAACGCATTCAGTTTGACCATAACCTTCAACAACCATACAACCAAGTGTGCATCGAATGAATGTAAGAACATTGTCAGCAAGAGGAGCCGAACCAGTAATCATCAATTTAACGCGTCCACCAAGTTGGTCACGAATCTTTTTGAAGATGAAGTTGTCAATCAAGGAGTTGTTACGAATGATACCTCTGAAAAAGAACATGTAAGTAAATTAGAAGATAAAGAATGCAAACAAACTGGTTAATTTCACGAGTTTTGTATGAGATGGCAGCATCCAATAACATCTTGCGAAGACGAGACTTGTTGACTTCTGACATGACTTTATCATAAATTCGATTCAAAACACGAGGTACAACAGGAAGAACCGTAGGTTGAAGAGTTCTGATATCATCTGGAAGCAATCGAATTTCACCACGGAAGAATCCAATACGACCACCTTGAGAAATAAGAGTAGCTTCAACCACTCTTTGAAACATATGCGCCAAAGGTAAAAAGCTCATCATGACGTCATCACTTGTTATTGGAGCATGTTTGAAATATTCCAACGTTGTAACATCAGCAATAACGTTTCCATGAGTAAGCATGACACCTTTGGGTGTTCCAGTTGTTCCAGAAGTGTAGCAGATAGTTGCGAGATCATCAGGTTTGGGAGGAATAACAGTAAGTTTTTCGCCATTTTGTCCAAGAGTTTCAAATTCACCAAATCCATAAAGTGAAAGGCCAGCAAGATTAAATACAGCTTTGTCTTCAGGAGTAACTTCTTCATCCATGACGACCAAATGTTTCAAGAAGCCACAGTTTTTCTTTTCTTTCATGAGGCCTAGAAATAAGAAAGCATTAACATGGAATAAGAGAGAAAGTGAAAACTTACTTTTAGCTTTAACCAAAGAATCACAGAAGACGATTGGAATTTCAGTTTGATTAAGACTGAAAGTGCAAGCTTCGGCTCCAAGAGTTTCATATAAAGCGACCAAAACATTATTGAAAGCATAAGTAGCATGTTCAACAATGATCCATTCAGGTCGATTCTTAGCATAAATTCCAATAAAAGCTTCTTGACCAATAGGAACACCAACATGTCGCATAGCATAAGCAACAGCAAGAGAACGATCAATGACCTCATTGTAATTTATCCATACATAAGGCTCGCTACCATCAGCTTGTTTGACACGTTTTCCCAGCATTGGACCATTGTTTGAAACACGAGCACCACGTCGAATACCTTCATAAAGAGTTAAAGCATCAAGATGAATTGAAGACATCAAATTGTCAGTTTTGAGATACCGGCATACTCTTGATCCGTCCTAAAAAACAACAAGAATAAGTATGCGATAAGTAATCAAAGGAGTGATCTTTGTAAAGACATAATAAAATGAAAACATACAGGAAGTTGGCGAGTTTGAGATTGAAGATCAACCAATGGATCAACTTTGTCTTCTTTGTTAGACCATAAAAACCATCCAGAACCCATTTTACCAATAGTTGAAGTAGGATTGATGATGATGATAAGCAGTAGATGAGTTTAAGCCTCTTGTAGCCAGCGGGGTTAGTTGAGAAAAAACCTAAAAAAATCATAGTTAAGCAAAAGTCGAATAAAATCATACACGGATAAAAGAGGATAACGAGCTTCTTGAAAGTACAAAATGAAAGCAAAAAGCCACGAATAAAAGCAAAAAAGTGTAACATGCACTTCTCGGAATGATGACGAAGACCAGGGTGATAAACAAAAGCATATTTTAGCTACTATTCATTTTAAACTCCGAAAAGAAAACACGCAAAAAAAAATCAACAAAAGCTTCAAAACCTCGATGAAAGGAAAGCTAATAAAGTGGATGGCAATGAAGAAAATTTTGGTGCAAAACTAGTTAAATATTCAAGCTAAACCCTAAGGAATCAATCAAAACAAAAAAGAGTAATAGAAAGATAGCAAAATCTTCAGAAATCATGGATAATGAAGAAGAAGAAAAAATGGAGGAGAGAAAAAAGTTGAGAATGATCGATCAAACAAAAAAAAATGTTTGAAATAGTTTTTTACTCGCTCGCAAAATGAAGGAAGCCCAAAAAATTTTTGCGAGATTTTAACAATCAGTCAACCGCTTTCTCGTTGGATTGCGTGCATGTATCTTTGCAACTTGCAAGTGAAAAAAGAAGATACGGTAATGAAAGGTGCAGAAAAATGCAAGCAAAAAATAAAGGAATCTCTTTTTGTTTGTTTGACAAAGTAAAACAACAAATTCACTCACAAAAAATTTCAAACAATCCAAAAAATTAATAATTTCATTTATTTAAACACAAATTATTTAATAATAACAAATTTAATAAATACATACTAAAACAATGACTAAAAAGCCTAACAACAACAAACACTAAAAGTTCTATGGTATCCTATCATCTAAATCCTTTTTCACTTCTTTTTGATCATTTTCTTTCAGTAAAGTACTTGCAATGATTCCAGCAAATATTAAACCACCAATCCATTGATTTGATACAAATTTCTTCCAACAATCAGCTCGACTATTGATATCCACAGTTTTAAGTTGCCAAGTGAGATGAGCAGCAGATGCTCCAATTGCAGCATAATATGGCCATGTTTGAGATGCATTCAGTCCAATTAGAATTAAACTTGAAATCATTGTGGCTGAGAATCCACTTAACCATAATTGAGTATTTTCACCAAATCGCAATGCAGTTGATTTTACACCAATCATAACATCATCGTCTTTGTCCTAAAAACAAGGAAAGTTAATTTACATACAACAAACTTGGGTTTCAAAGATAGCGGCATAATAAGCTTTAACTTGGATCAGCATTAAAACAACAAACTTGATGAGCATAAATAGTATCATAAACCATAGTCCAACACCATACAGATAAATAAAGTGGAACAGTAATATGTGGATCAATATGTCCAGTAACAGCAGAATAACCCATAAATGCACCAAAATTAAATGTCAAACCAAGAACACTTTGAGGCCAATAGGTATATCGTTTAGCTAGCGGATAACATATCACAGGAATCATAGCAGTAAAACCAAGAATAATCCTAAAAAAAAGTTGCGTCAAAATTGGTTACAAAAGTTCACATTAATAAGCAAGCTCACGTTGGACAATTGAGTTGTAGTAAAATTCCAAGAGAAGTTGATAACAGTCCACCTAAGAATATAATTCCTTGTTTAGTTGAAAGTTCACCAGAAGCTAAAGGTCGATGTTTAGTTCGTTCCACACGTTTATCAAAATCTATATCCCATAAATCATTTATAACACATCCAGCACCACGCATTAAGAAAGCACCTGTACCAAAAAGAGCTAATAATTTGATATCTGGTAAACAACCGGGTGAAGCAGCAAGAGCTATCGACCATGCACAAGGCCAATATAGTAACCAAACACCTAAAACAACAAAGACTTTAGTATGAACATAAGTTTTAAAACATACCTATAGGTTTATCAGCTCTCATCAATCTCAAATATGGTTGAATAATTTTTGGTGAAGCTTCCACTAAAGCTGTTGGAGTAAATTTTTTCCATATTGAATTACCATTATTTGAATTTGTCGTTGTTGTTGATAGAGAACATCCAAGTGGTAAACATCGTATTGCATAAAGTTTTGAAGATTGATTTAACAATGGCTTACACCGAAGCAAAGATAACATAACACTCTCGCAAACTAAGAATGAATGTTTATTCCTTAAAATTCCAAGACAATACAAACTCGAATATATACTCCGAATGATAACGGCAGTCAAACACATTGTTTAATAACTTTATTACAAGTTTATTCAAACCAAAAAATAACAAAAAATTCAATTAAACAAAAAAGAAACAACACAAAATCAAACACGATACAATCAAATAATGTAATTTTAGACGGTTTTGATGATGGTTCAAAAATCACATAGATTTGAGAGAAGCTGTACTGCAAAATATCAAAGTAATGTTCAATCATTTAGTTCGCTTACGTTTAGCACTTGGTTCATTGTTCGCCGTTGGTTTAGGTTCATCTTCAGGTACTTCAATTTCATCATCTTTATGAAGGATCAATTCTTCAAATGGCATGGTAAATTCACTCTAAAACAGAAGAGGAAATTAGTCAAGTAAAGTAAAAGATAATGACAGAAACTAACAGCTTTCCAAATTTCATAAAGATGTGTTAACAAAACTTTGAAATATTTTCCTTTAGGTACACCTGCTTCCATAAGATGAACGCCAGTTAATGGCAATTTAGGAATAGGCCATTGTTCAAATTCGAGAATGAGATCATAAGCATCAACATATTTCATTAACTCCATTATACGAAAACGATTCATCATAAAATCAGGCTCTAAAATACAATCTTTATAAAGGCAAAACTGTATAAAAAGCTTACCTGAATTCAAATAATATTCATCCATTAAAAGATTCTTAAAGTACATCATATTTTCTTTATTGAGTTCAGCTTCAAGTCGATTTCTTATAAGAAACATACATAACTTTTTCTCGTGATTGCTGATTTTGCATTTCTTATGGAAGTCCATTACATCCCTTTCGTTGTTGAATAAAGATGTCAATACAGTACATGGTGCAATAAGATCATATCCTTCAGAAGTTTTATCAACAGAACGTTGATAAATTTTTCTAAACATATCAAGATCAAGACCTTCTTTCATTCCAAGATATGGACCAAGTTTGCATTCACCAAGCATAACTTGAATAACTTCAGATGCAAAACGACCAACAACGATTCGTTTAAATTCTGACCAAATTCTTTCACCCGAGACACCTTTCAAACCATCCTTATTCTCGATAATGGCTTCCAGAGTTTTTGGATCATGTTCTGTAGGAGAGTTTACTATGCGACCAAAGAAACGAAAATAACGCAGGATTCGAAGATAATCTTCTTGAATACGAGAAACCGCATCGCCAACAAATCTGATCTTTCTGTCATCCACATCTTTTTTGCCATCAGTATAATCATAAATGTTTCCATCGAAATCAAGGAATAACGAATTGACAGTTAAATCACGTCGAAATGCATCAATTTCCCAATCAGTAGTAAAGTTGACTTCTGCTCGTCGACCATCACAAACAACATCAACCCTGAAAAGAAAGAAGTCATTAGAGAATGAAAAAAGATGATAGGCGATGACAAGCATCATAAACAGGTTTATCTATTAAGTCATTAGCTTTAAGGAATCACCATCAAGCTTTAATTATACGATATGCAGTTGAAGCTATAGTAAGCACGAATGCTCCTTTAGCTGTGTATATAGTCATAACTCGTTTGTACAGAGTAACAAAACAATGGCATCATTTGGGAGAAAGGAATGCTCATTTTTAGACAACAAAAAGAGTCAAGAGCCTTACCTCAAAGTAGTAATTTCAAAGTTCTCTCTTTCGTTGATTCGGCATGTAATAGTTCCATGTTCTTCACCTTTCTTGTGTAACATTCGAACATGTTCTTTTTCAAACATTTCTTTCATTTGTGGAGGAGTCGCTGTTGAAGCAAAATCAATATCTTCAGGTAGAATATCCATTATTAAATCACGTACAGCGCCACCAGCGATCCTAAAAAAACTTTCAGTATATATAAATTATTACAACGGTGATATAAAAAATGCACATACCTAAGTTCATACTTGTGTTTTTCAAATATACCTCTCAAGTGATTCAATTCAGGAGTAAACAATCTCCAATATGCATCAGTATCAAGTTTATATTCCTTTAGACCAGGTTTCATTTCCATTGTTGGGAGTGATGTACGAATTAAATTCTTTGTGAATGGTGTTGAAGATGAAGAAAAGCTGCGACAACAGCGAAGAGATCGAGATACAAGGATGAGAAGAATTTTGTTAATTTGATAGTTGGCTTTGATGATAAATATAATATGCCTGGAATAGAGATCTCCTAAAAAAAGAAAGAGTGAAAATCAATCAACAAGAAAAACAACAACGCGGCATATAAAGTGAAGAACAAACACGCATGCTAATGTCACAATGATTATTCTTTCAAAAAAACTAATTAGAATAAGGGTTTATTACAATGTATACTTGTGCCAAGGAAGCTTTCACGAAAATACATTAAAAAAAGGGAGAGAAAGGAAAAATGGCGCGAAACAAAATACAAAAATTGATTTAACGAAACTGTTTTCCTCAAAAGCATTGTTTTTTGTTCAAAACATTTTAGTCAAAGAGGAATATTAAATTTAATGACCAATAGCTTCTATTGGTTGTGGAAAACAAACATAAACTAAACAAAATTTTTGGCGCAAAAAAACAAAAACATTCAGATCGATATCATGATGCAAGATTAATGGTGACTACAACAAACTTATTATTATCCTTTTATTTCCCATTTTTAATAATAGCAAAAGAAATGCTTTTGTTTTTTTAAGTAAGTGGAGAGGTAAAAAATGTAAGCATCAAAGCTTTCAGGAATAAAACTTGAATATATTCGATTGTAAAAAAAACACGGATTTATCATTAAAAAGCTCATTTATTCAAAAACATAGTTCCCATGGTTAACACAACAACAATCTCATCATGTGTATCAATAATATTCAAACAGTTTTCAAGTTTTTTTTAAACAAATATGTAAATTATCAATCAACAAAAAAATGTTTGGAAAAAGGGAAGAAATTTTTTAAAGGAAAACATCGAAGAAAGAAAAAAAGAGTGACTTTGAAAAAATGGAAACAAGCGATAAGCAAAAAATTTGGCAAAATATGAATGAACGAAAGAAAAATTTATGTTTGAAATTTTTGTTCAACAAAAAAAAGGAAAGGCAAAAATGCTTTTATTTATTTTTCTGCTGCTATTTTTTTTTGTTCGATGAAAAAAAAAATTATGTAATCTCAAAGAAAAGAAAAATACATTTTTTGTCCTTTTTAAAAATCACATACATAGATAGGTAAGTTAGATATTATTATTTACAACCCGGACTTAGAAACAAAAAAGAAAGATACTTATGAAGAAAATAATACTGACAAGAAGAAAGAAAGAAAAAAATTAAGGAAGGATACTTGAAAAGACAAAATATATGTTTTTGAGATTACAACAACTAAAAAGTTAAGGAAATAATAGCTTCTTCTTTTTTTTAACGTGTATTAGCCATTGATGCTGTTGATGAAGATGGAACAGAAACAGGAAAAAATTTCACATGAGTTTGCCATTGAGATGTGATTTGAAAGAATCGAATTCTAGCCCATGTAACTCCATCGATGGAAACTAAAAAAACTATTTTATTTTGTTGGGAATTTTTAGTTATTCTTTTTTTGGATATAAAACTTACTTTCAAGGGGAGAATTTTTTCCGCTACATATCATTCGTGTGACACTTGAAACCACGCGACTTTGTGAATTAAAACTATCAGAAGATCGGGGTTTAGTTTTTCTTCCAAGTTTTTGAAGCACTTTATCCTTTTTTCTTTCTTTCACAAAAAGCATGGAAAGTAAAGTTGAAAGGGGTTCACGAGCAATGGATAAAGTTCGAACCGAAGCTTTCATAGAAAATTTTCCACCCGATGAAGATGATGAAGATGGTGATTTATTTGATTGAAGTGGAGTTGAAAGATGTGATGGCGGTGTGCCATAATGTTTATCGGATGGAGATTGAAAGTTATTGTTTGGAAGGTCATGATTAACCGAAATGGTAGTCCAATATTCGATTTGTAATTCTTTGTAATCATTTGTCCTGGAAAAAAATGGAAGGTTTATTGCGTTTTTTAGATTTGGCGCCAGCCAAAAATGGAATTAATTATGAGTTTTATCAAAGCCAAAGTTTTAGAATTTTTTTGGTGAATGAATAATAAAAATTAGCGAATTCGATTTTTTGGAGTCAAAATTAAAGGTTTTTATAATTTTTTAATTTGAATGAAACTTTTTTTGTGAATTCAAGTAATTCTTTTTTTTTTTGAACTATAAAATCAAAAATTTGATAAATTTTTAATGCAAATAAAAACTTTGGAAGTTCGCTAAACTTTAGTTATATTTTTTCCAACTTTTTTTTGCATCCAAAAATTAAACAAATTTTTTTTAAAAACTTTTTTAAACTAAAAATTACTCACTTATTAACTTGAGGTGAAGTAGGTGGAGACATATTTGATAACATAAATCCCGGTGAAGAAGAAGAAGCATAAACATTTTTATTATCCTTATTATCCCCATGTTTATTATTATCATAATCTTCAGAAGTAGGATTATTTTTAACATAATGAAGGGAATTAAGTTCTTCCAAATTTCCTAAATGTATTTCAGCGATAAATGGAATAAATACTTGACTTTCTTTTTCTCCGCTTCCACCGCCGCCGCCGCCACTGTTGTGGTGGTTTCCATTGTTGCCGCTGGAATTATTTTTATCATCATGCTTTTCTGATCCTCCAAATCCTGAAGCAATATTTCCGCCACCACCAGTGCTGTTTCCAGAATTTGATGTTGTTGTTGTATCGTGTAATTGAAGCATAACTTCTCCAATTGGAATATTTAATGATCGAATCGAGTGGGCCGTAATAGCAGAATGTAAACATTCTTCAATCGCTCCAATATCGCTTGGATTTATTTTATTTAAAGCTTTCCATTGAATTTCAAGCAAACCTCCATCCGCGATCGTTGATAAACTTCTACCAATAATGGAATTAGGTGGAATTAAAAAAGTAAATCGTAAATAATTTAGCCATTCTTGAGTGGTTTTATTTTGTAATAAGTCCACATAAACTCTCAAAACATTTGAAACCAATCGATCGCCACCCAATATTCCAATTATCGTTGGTGGAGGAGAACCGGAATTAGAATTACAAAATTTTTGAATCCTTCCAACCACCGCTTGAAGAGCATTTCGAACTTCTGATACATTTGGACAATCAATAAGTCGAATAGTTTTAAGTTGAGTTGGATCAATTTTATATATCCATGCTATATCGGAACTTGATGTCAACCAAATATTTGAAGCGATGAAGGAAGTTGGGTCATCGAGTTGAGTCATCTAAAAAAAATAAGTATAAAAATTAATTTTTAGATAAATTCTTTTTTCTTGGTGCAAACATTTAAAAAATAAAACCTACCATATCTGGCACAACTTTTTTCATTCCACCACCTGCAGCCGCTGTTGCTCCAATTGTTTGATTAATTCCAAATTGTTTAGTTTCAGGAATGGATGAAACTGTGGCAGAATGAGAAATTCTATTTTTTTCTTTTATTGATGATGATCGTGATGTTCGATTATCGGGTACTGAACGTTTACCCGTGGATTTATGAGATCTTGCTGAATCCAATGTGGATGGAAATTCAATTCCTCCAAACATTAGATGATTTTCATTATCTGAACTAAATTCTTGTTCATCGGTTTCCACTGGGCTTTCATCCGATTGGACCTAGAACAAAAAAAATTTATGGGTTTAAAAAAAGTAAAAATGAGAAAGTTTTGTCAAGCAAAAATTTATATTTTCGCGGTTATACCAAAAAAATATTTTCGTAATGAATCCACAAAAGAAATTTTCTTGAGGAGATTCAAAATCAAATTTGTGTTAAAATAAAATAATAAAATTTTAGCTTCAAGATTCCAAAAAAAAAAAAAATAGAAAACTTACTCTATCTTCAATGGGTGGCAAGATATCAGTTTTGGATCCAAAAAATGGTCGCAACCCTGGTTTTGGATTACTAATAATACTCATTTTATCGGGTTCTAATTCAGGTCCACTATCAGAAATATTTTCCAATTCCTCAAAAATTTCTTCCAATTCTTCTTCGGTTGGAGGCAATCTTCTTCCCGTGGATGGACCTTGAGTTTCATCTTGAGCTTTAAATCTTTTTAACAGCGCAGTTAACTTTGATTTAATATTTTTTTGATTTATTTTTTTTCTCGTAGTTCTTATTCGGGTAGTTTTTGAACTTGATGGTTGCCCATATCTTGGAGTACCATCGTCATCTTGAACTTCAAAATCACTTTCTTCTGTATCATCATCGTCATCCTCTTCACTCATAGCTACTCCGCCGACGCCGCCTCCACCTTCTTTAGGGCTAACTTTGTGATTTCCATCTGTGTCCAATGATTGACTTTGGCAATTAGAAATAAAAACTGTGCCAAAATCTAAAAAAATAATAATAATGGAGTTTTAAATATTCTTTATTCCTCAGTTTTGAAGCCACAAAGCCTCGTAATGACGCTCAAGTCAGATGGAAGAAGGAAGGCATCGAAAACCAAAACCATTTAGCTCATAAATTTTGTTTTTGAGTTTTTATATATATTTTTTCATTAATTTTCATTAATTTTCGTAGCGATTCATAAAATTTTGAAATTTATAGTACGCTTTCATAAATATTTTCTAAGCTACCGAAGAATCAAATTCTGGTTATTCAAATGCTGCTACGACAGATTTATAAAATCCTTACTTACCATTTAAATCCGCTTCATTAGTTTTATTTAAATATGCTGTATCCCATATTTGTATTTCTCTTGGTCCACCATATTGTAAAACATCATCAAGATTTATATGTCCGATGGCTAAAGTCTTAAATCCAGGAATATGACGATTTTTATAACGTTTACGACGTTGAATTAAAAGTTGAAGAAAATTTGATTTTCTTTTTAAATAATGCGAATATTGAATTGTAAATGATACATCAAGATTGATATCAATTATTTGGCTTGATAATGGAGATGTGGAGGATGATAAAGTAATATCATTACTTCGAAGTGTGCGTTTGTGGCCCTGGAAAAAAATGAGAGATAAGAAAATGGTTATTTTGGTTGCGGTTAAATATGAAGCAAAAGAAGGATATTTATGCACAAAAAAATTTATTACGTAAAGGCAAAAAATTTTTTAACAATGTTTTTATGAAAAAAATTAATAAAACTTTTAAAAAAATTTGATTTTGCACTTTTTTTTGCTAGTTTTAGTGTTTTTCAAAAAATAAAGGTAGTTTATTTTTAAGAAATATAAAACTAAGAATAAATTTTTTCTTGTCTTAGAAATTTTCTGAATGGATATTTAAAGAAATTTTTTAAAAATAAAACAAAAAAAATGCAATTTTGTAAAGCTGGAAAAAAGAAGCTTAAAGGGCCCTGTTTATTTCATCTTTTTTTCAAACACGCGGCTGGATATTCGACCCCGCAAAGTGTGGGCGCTTGTGGGGACGAATATCCAGCCGCGTGTTTGAAAAAAAGATGAAATGAATATGGTCCTTTAAAGCAAGACTTTTTTTTGCACATAGATTTTATATATCCGAGAACTTAGCATTTGTCATAAAAGTTGCTAATAAAATAAATCTCAAATATTTTCAATTTTTTGAATTTGTTTAAAACATAAATAAAAATCACAGAAAAAAAATATATGGTAAAACTTACTTGCAATCTAACGGCAACGGTAAAATTACTATCAGCTTTAAGGGATGTTGGTAAAATAAGTCGATTTACAACCATCGTCAATACTCTTTGAACCGCGCTACTTGAAGCTCGATCCACTTCCCAATTAGCATATAATTTCATTGGAACTACTATTCCACTTTGGATCATGGATCCACCAGAGATGGCATGATGATGATGATAACTACTTCCACCACTTCCACCAGGGCCACCACCACCAAAACTTGAATTATTTCCAATAATATTCATTGAATGATTTCGATGATCAGTTTTTTCAAACATTTTTAATTTTTTTAATGGAATATAAAATAAAAATTATTTAGAATTAAGTAGCAAGCAGCAGACGAGAAAATATTTTTAAAAGAAAAAAAATAAAAATACAAATTTTAGAATATTAAAAAAATAGTGATGGATGGAATTAAAATAATTTTTTTTTGTGAGGGCGTTATTTATTTTTTTGTTTGAAGGTACAAATAATTTATTATTTTTTCATAATCGCTCCATAATCTATCTGATGGGTGTCGCAAATTTGAAAGGTGGCGTGTGTGTTTTTGTAATATTTTTTGATTATTATTATTGTATTCCTGAAAAAAAAAATATGGCAAGAATTTAATAAAAAGTTTTTTTATTATTTGTGTTTAATGATATTGTTTTTAACGAAAATCACGCAAAAATTATAATAAAATGGAAATATATATTTTAAACTCGAGAACCCGGAATAAAGTTTATCAATCGTAAAAATAAATAACAAAAAAAAGCAGAGTTCAAAAATGAAAGATAAAAAAAATTGTGATAGTAAATAAATAAGTATGACAAAGTTTAGTATAAAATAAAAACACGATTAAAAGTTTTGGAAATAAATACATATTTTTGGATGATGAATTTTCTGAAATATTTTGGAACAAAAAAAAATTAAGTGATTTTATAAAAAAAATTGGAAGATCAAAGCAATTTTTTTTATTATTATTATTTTCTTTTTATTTTTATAAAAGCAAAAAAAAGCGTTTTAGTTTCATTCTTATGTTTAAAAGAAGCTATATACATCATTGAAAGCAAAAAATGGATGGATAAAATAAATAAATAAATAAATAAATAAACAAATTTAAAAACCTTTTTAGCATTTTCTTCTTTTTTTGAAATTTTTTTAAACACAAACGCAAAAGAAAAAAGGATGTATGTAAACGAAAAAGGAATCTCTTTCATCTAAATAAAAAAGAAAAGTAGCCTTAGCTAGAAAATGAATGTTTATATATCAAAAAGAATAAATAATATGAGCAATAACATCTAAAAAGTGACAACCTCAAAAACAACATGACGCCGCTAGCTATCAATAACATTATTTATTGACTTTGATGATGAATTTATATATAAATTTATTGTATTTTTTTTTTTATTAGAAAATTTTATATTAGTATGGATTTGCATTTTTTTGTTTGCAAAAAAAAAAATGATATCAAAATGCACGCCATTGCTACTGACACTGACTGACAACAACATTTTTCGTTGGTTGGTTTTTTGTAGTAATTTTCCATCAATGAATCATTTTTTTGGATCGCAATTTACAATAAAAAAAAATTTATATAAACAAAAATAAAAACGATGATGACCAAGAGAAACGGATTGGATGGATTAGTTGGAAGGGAAAATAGATATAAAAAACAAAAAAAAATGAATTATCGATGTTAAATTTTAAAAAAAGGAAAGAATTTTTTTTCATACAAAATTAAAGTTTTTTTATATTTGAAACATTTTTTTAATCACCAAAAAATGCTATCGTCTGAGCCCGAATAATATTGTTGTGACTAGACACAGTCTAGTCGGTGACAGCTGGATTTATCACCAATTTTTTTTCTATGAAAAACCAAAACAAAAATCGGCAAAAAAAATTATTTTTACGAAACAAAAATAATCATTTTGACTTTTTTTTATATTTTACGAAGCATCAGAAAGAATACTCTCTCAAACACCTACTTTTGGTTACAATGAAAATCCAAAAATCTCATCTCTCCTCTAAAATCTTTTTTGACTTCTTTAAAACTAACATCATCATAACCATAATAAGCATGACTATGATGATGATGATGTATGTTTTTCCAATCAAAACAAAAGAAAAAATAGCATAAATAAATTATACATACAACAACAACATCCATTTCTTTCTTTTGTCTTTTTTATGGATGACTCAAAAATAAATAATAGGGCCTAACTAAAAATAACCTGAATTGAATGTTAAATGAGGCAATCCACCACCTGACAAACAATTGCCAGGCACCAAAAAAACGCTTTTTTTGGAAAGCAAGTCAAAATTTATTTTTTATATTACCTAATCTCTATTATTACTATAGATAGAAAAACAAATAAATAAATATCCATTCACAAAAATTTCTAATACTTTTATAAACATCGAAAACCACCCAAATCCAAAAGAAACAAACAAATCCTTAGAAGAAGAAGAAAAGTAAGAGTCACGAAAAAACAAAAACTAAAAAAGTCGTGTACTACTAACTAACACGTGAAAATCCAAAAAACTAAAAAAAGTGAGGATAAAAAAAATATTTTTAAAGAAGACGAAGAGAAGAAGGAGAAAATGGAGATTAACCGGAACACTCTCTTATTTATTTATATTTTTTTAAAAAGTGTGAGTTGAGTGTACATAAGTCAGTGGAAAACTAACAAAAAAACATTCGACGATGGATGACAAAAAAAAGTAAGTCAAAAATACCGCGTGTGTCTGTGCTTACTTATTTTTCTTTTATTCTTTGCACCTGTCAATTTTGATCTGAGTGTCAAAAAAAAAAAAATACTAAAAGTAAAAAAATGAATTCCAAAAAGTTGTTGTTTGTCAAAAAATTCTTATTTTACTTAGTTAGTTACCTCACTTTATTTTTAAAAAATTTTTAAGTGAGTGACAACAACATCATCCAAAAAAAATAAAATAAAATTTAATACCTTTGATATTTGTCAAAAAAAAAATTCTTTCTTTTTGTTGTGGAATGGAACAATGTTAGAGAGTGAAGATTTCGAGAAGCAAAAAAAAAAAAAGAGAGAGGTAAGCTAAAAGTTTAATAATAATAAAAGAAACATTCTCTAACTGATTTTTTTTGGATTCTCAAAATTATCAAAGTTTTTAAAACTCATAAACTTAATAATTATTTTCCTTTCGAGAATCAAGGCGATTTTCGTGATGAAATCTGTTAAAAATTTTTAGCTGTAAAACATTTGTTTCAAAAATTTGAAGTCAGTTGACCTTTTAGAAAAACAAAAAAAGCTAATACTTTTTTATTATTATTTTCAAAGCAAAGCAAAAAAATCTCAACCAAACAAACAAAAAAATTATTCAAACGGAAATGAATGAGTTTTTTGTTTTGCGTTATTTAGTTTGTTTTTTCACAATTTTCCGTTTTCTCAATCCTTTTCTAATTCTATTTTATATTTTTTTTCTCTTCTCCATCGGTAGTACGAGCAAATCTAATCGACCCCAGTAGCAGAGTGGCTCGCTACTTTAAAATTCAGTAAAAGTAGCAAAGAAGAAAAAAAAGCAGAAGGCTGGTAGAGGAGTCTCCAAAAAAATCCAACAAAAAAAAGAAATGGAAGGAAGATCCTTTATCTTCTCTCTATTTTTATTTTTTTCTCTCTATTTTTTTTGGCAGCATTTTTTCTTCATTCTTTTTTTAACTTAGTTGACACAGCTTTTTTTAGTTAGTTTTGGAGAGAAAGAAAAAAAAATATTTGGAAAAAAAAGCAAGCGATTGCCAAAAGCAAAAAAAAAAAGAGGGACACGCAAGGCATCAATTAAATGAATGTAAACGCAGAAATAGAAAGAAACGCAAAAGCATCTTTAAATGGTTGCAAAGTAGCGAAGAAGAAAAAAATAATAAGGATGCCACCCGCTGCTGGTTACTGCTGCTGGCTGGCTGCTGTCTGTTAGTTGTTGGATAGATGGATGGAAGGAAGGATGCTTACATTAAACTTTTGGATGGAGAAAAAGTGGAATAATAAGCCAAATAATGATGATGGAGAAAAAAGAGAGAAAAGTGTCTCGTTCTAACGAAATAAAAGAAAAAGAAGTTGGTTTGAAACCTAATCCAAAAAAGCTTAAAAAAAGTCATTTTAAAAACCTAACTTTTCAATTTTTAAAGTTCTAAAATACTAATTAGTAAAATTATTATTTTTGCTATTTCTGCAACAACAAAAGTGCCCAAATTTAAAAACTAACTATACGACGATTTAAACGAAAATCAAAACTTTTAGAAAGTAAAGTTTTTAATTTTTATAACGATGAATCCAGCAACAACAAAAAATGTTTTAAATACCCATTTTTCAATCAAGGTCAAACACAAAAAAAAAAAAAATTCTACAAATTTCAATGACGGCAATTCAAATAGCACAGCAGTAATTTTTTTTTTAATTTTCAAGAGGTCTAAAGTCTGCGTGCGCGTCTATGATTGCTTTAAAAATCGAACGAACAAAACTCTTTTGTAAAAAATATATAAAATAAATAAAAGGAAAAGTTTTGTTTTTTGTCAACACAAAAACTAAGAAATTTGAGTGAAAGTATAAAATAAAATAAAATAAATATTCAAAGTATTCGATAAACTAAAGTTCAAAGTCAATCCGATTTCAAACAATCCAAACATTGTTGTTTTTCGCGAAGAATTTAAGCAGAAAAAATTTAAAAAAATGAGTAACTAAAAAAATTGATTGATTCGGAAGTGTTAGAGAAAGAAGCAATTTTTTATAAATTAATTATATTTAAAAAAGACCAAAGAAAAAAGTGCGAGAAAAAAAACCCTCAAAAAAATTTTCAAAGTCGAAGACTTGAGACTGAAAACACCCAATCGAGGAGGAAGAAAGACAAAGGAATAACAACAATCAACTTGAAAAAAGAAAGAAAAGTAATTGATGGAATGATGGGACTTAACAAATAAAATAATTATGTCACATTTATATTACACTAAACTTAAAACTAAAAAAACTTCCTTATTACCCCTTAAAACATAAAATAATTTTAACGCAAATAAATGAAATGAAAAAACAATAATAATAAAAAAGGCATGTTTTGATTTTTGCATGGTTGTAGTTAGTCAGTCAGTCGATGTCCAGAACTAGCACAAGCATATCGCTATGAAAAAAAATAAATGTCCATAGTGTCCTTTTTTCGCTTTAAAACTTTTGAACTTGAAAAAAAGATTTCTAACTCATTTTTCTTCTAACATTTTTAAGTTTTTGCATATAAAAAACCCAAAAACTTGGAGATATTTTTGAGAGAGAAAAATATGGAAGAAAAAAAATGAAAGAAGAGTGTCCGGCATTTTTTTTAAATGCAACAACAAAAGCAGTTGTGAGTGAAAAAAAAGTGCTACAAACAACAAAAAAAAAGACCAACGACGAAGAAGGAAAAGAAATGTCCAAAAAAAAGGAAAAAGATGCAAAATAGTGAATAGAAAATTAGTGAGGGAGACGCCTGACAGGACTGGACTGGACTGGACTGACGGGTGGACTAAGACTAACTATTGAGAAAAAAGTAAAGAAAAAAATGTTTCATACTCGCTCGCTACTACCCACTAAAAAAAACCCAAGCCAAATGAGCCTACATACAAACAATTTGCGGCCAATGAAAAAAGAACGACGAACGAACGAATGGAAAAAAACCATCGTTCGTCGGTCATCATCGACAGGGCTTTCGACTGCTGTCTTTTTTTTGTTGTTCGCCTTCAAAAAAAAAAAGAAAAAGTTTTTCTCATCTTTTTTTTCTTTTTTCATATTACATAAGTATTATATAAATTTGTTGTTGTTTGTAACTATGTGTATTCTATCTATCCCCGTTCCACTTCGCTTTTTTTCTTTTCAACCGTTCGTTCCTTCGAAAATGGACAGCGAACCCAAAAAAATTCAACTAACAAAATAAAACCAAATCGCGAAAAAAAAGAGAGAAAGAGAAAAACCCAAAATTTAAAGGGACATAGCTATTTCATGCCTTTTCAAAAATTTCGATACTGGGGCTGATAGGAACAGTTGGGGCGGCGCGTGTTTGAATTACCGTGTCACTTCTGTCTTACACTGTAATTCAAACACGCGCCTTACCAAGTGTAACTTGCAGTGCCCGCAAACGAAATTTCAAAAAAGGCATGAAATAGCTATGTCCCTTTAAGGATAAAAATCAAAAAAAAAGGGTTAGGTTAAAAATATGTATAATTAAAAACGTGTGTGAGTGAGGGTGTCTCTCTTTTTTTATTTCTTCTTCGAATATATTTTGTTAATTTTATTTTTACATTAGTTAATCCTCCGTTTTTGATGTGAATGGAAAAGGATAAAAGAAGAAAAAAATCATGTCATCTCTTCTATTTTTTTGTAATAAAATAATTATTTATGTCGTTGTTACATATTTTTTTTTCGCGCGTAAAATAATTTTCGTCATCGTAAATTTAAATTTTTTTGTTTTGTATGTAAATATCTTTTTTTTGTTTTTAAAATTTGGGGAGGAAGAGTGGGAGGATGTCAGCTGTAAAAAATAATTATTTTTTAATTCTCTCTATTTTTTTAAAAAGACAAATTTATGTATGGCGCTTAAAAACACATAAATTAAAAAAGTATTAAAGGGAGTGTCTCAGCAAACGAGAAAACTTTTACTACAGCGGGTGTTCCTAGCCCGAAAGTTCATTGTCTCAAAAGCTTACAAAGTGCTACGAATTTTTGTAGCTTTTTGTAGCATTTTGAGAAAAAAAAACAAAGTGCTACAAAAAGCTACAAAAAATCTGAAGCTCTTTGTAAGCTTTTGAGACAATGAAAAAAAACTTTCGGGCTAGGAACACCCGCTGTAAGGAGTTTTCTCGTTTGCTGAGACACTCCCTTTAATAACAAATTTTCGATCCTCAAAAGTATCAAATCAAAAATTAGGAATTGATTATTCAAAAAATAAAGAAAAAATTTTAATGTGGCAAAGAATAAAAAAACCATGAATTGGCAAATGAACGCAAAAATTTGATGGAATAAAAATTACTTTTAATTTAAAAGTTAATAATTTTAAACCAACCAACTTTGACCAAGCAAAGCACACGACCGAAATATTTTTTTCTAGCTAAATAACCAACTCAAAATAATTTCTTACTTTCACTTAAAAGCAAGTAGAACTTTGTCTTAATCCATCCATCCAACACCACACACCCTCACTCATTCATTCTCATAATCTCATTTTTCTTTTATTTTATTTTTGCCAACAAAAAAGAAATATTGGAGCGAACAACTCAAAAAGGCTCAAAACACTTTAGCAGCAAAGCCGCAAAGAAAAAAAAGCTTTTAAGTTAGTTAACCCGGAAAAGACGACGACACATGTGTGCTGCGCAAGTGAAAGAGAGAGAAAGAGGAAAAAATAATTAACATAAGGTTTTTAAATTAATGTTTAGTAGTAGTGTCACACATACATATAAAAGAAAAAAGGTTCGTTCGTTCTTTTTTTTTGTTAAAAACATGAAAGAAATAAAATTAAAGGAAATGAAAGACTAAAACTGAGCAAAAAGAACTAAAAAAATTGAACCACAGGAAACTCAACAAAAAAAGAGAAAAAAGAATGGGTTCCATTAATTTAGAGAAACTAAATTTAGAAATTAAAATTGTATAGTCTCATGAAGTCGTCGTAGTCATCGTCTTTAGTTTCTATGTGCATGTTCACTTCTTTTTTTTGTCTGGCAATTGTAATTAAACTAATTAATGTCATTAATAATGTCTTCTATTTCTTCTTTTTTTTCTTTATTTTTATGTTGGTGTATTTATTTAATGAGATGGGATATTTTTGTCCTCTATCGCTAAATAATTTTCAATTTTTTTTCGGGGCGAAAACATCCGTCACAAATTTTCTTTAGTATAAGCATAATTTTAAAAGGCAACAAAAATCTAAAAAAATTTATAACTTTGCCATTTTTAAATGAACGCGGCCCTCAATTATTATCCAATTTCACTAAAACTTTTCTTTACCATGAAAAAGTTGTCCTTTCTCAAAAAATTTTCGGGTTACTCAAAAAAAATTTCCCTAAGGATTTTGCAATTATACTATAGTTTGTGCCAAATATTAAACTTTTTTTATCCATCATTTTTTGATTTTGGAAAAATTTAAAATTTGTCGTTTCAGAAATTTATGATCCTTTGAGAATTCAAATAATTCTGAGATATGTCACTTTTATTTTAAAAAAAAGTTTTTGAGAATAAGAAAATTTGGGTCCTTAAAAATGGAGAAAACCTAAAATGGCAGAAAAATTCTAAATTTAGTAATCGAGTTTTTTAGTTTAGTTTAAAACACAAAAAAATAAAAAAAATCATTGACAGGCGAAAGTACAAAATGCTGCGATAAAAAAAAAGACAGATCAAAAGGAACATGAGCAGAGTGAAAGTGATCAAAAGTCAAAGGGCAAACTTTTTTTTGAAGATTCTAAAAACCAAAGTTTAGTGAAACCAATTGTCTGCTATATTTTTTTGGAAGTGGTCATTTTTAGAAAAACTATTTATCAAAAAAAAGAAGAAGAAAAAAATGATGTACTGGTGGTAGCAGTCAGTAGTCTCATAAACATGGCCAATGATGACCATGGCCGTGGCTGTGGCCGCCACCCACATGAGAAAAGCTAATGTTTGCTACATATATATTTTTTGGTTATCTTAAAAAAGCTTGTTTATATTTATTTTGTGATTTGAAGCTGATGGTGGTGTTTTTCGATTTTTAATGTTTTTTGGACTTTCACCATTCAAAGAGTTTTAAAAAAAGGAAGATAAAATTTAGAGAGTTAAATAAGGCAAAAATGGTAAAAACCAAAAAACTTTGGTCACTACTTTTTTGATATTCCAAGTAAAAATGAGAAAAGATTTGAAAACGTACATAATTACAAAATATTGTGTCAAATATCCTCGCGAAAACTTAATGGTAATTTCTTCAATAAAAAAAAGCTGAAAATAGTGGAATAAGAGAAAAAAAATTGGCCACTAAATATCAAAACTCCAAACATTTTTTGCAAGGCCACAAAAAAATAAAGAAACCCACCAAAGGCAAACAACAATCAAACCCAAACAAAATTAAACTAAATGAAAAAATTAAAAAAAAAGTAATAAAAAATTCTTTAAACCTTTTTTTTTTGCAACTCTCTAAACTCGTGATTTTTTGAAACATAAAAAAATTTATACATTCAAAAGAAGGAAAAGAAATATAATTGTATTGACAATTTTTATAATAATAATAATGTTGTTTGCTGTCCGTGAAAAAAAAAGAAGTAAAAATAAAGAAAAACATCCATCACCGATCATAAAAAAAATACTTTTCCTTGCTTTTAAAGATAAAAAAATTATTTTTCATTCATTTTTTTTTGTTTGAATTTTTGTCCTTTGCTTTCCCGTGTTTTTTTTTCTGACACTTGACACTTGACTGACTGATGATGGTGGAAGAGAAACTCGTGATGATGACTGACAAATTATGCGTGTTGTTGTTTTTTTTATTTTTGGCGATAGTGGTGGTTGCGGTTGTTGTCCATGAAAAAAAAAACATTTTTCCTTTCAAAATCAAAAGAAAAACAAATGCTTTTTTTTGTTGATATCGATTTTTTTTCCTTTCTAAAGCTGCTCGAAAATTTCCCGCGCTTTTTCTTGCAGGCCAAAAAAAAAATAAGAAAAGCAAAAATAAATAAATTGTGGGGAGGGCAAAAACAGTCCTGGTTATTTTTTTTTGTGGTCTGGTTGTGGTCGTCAGTCTCTTAGCTATTAAAAAAACAATCTTTATTTTTTGATTCTAACGTCCGTGTTTATTTCTTATCATGACATTTTTTATTTTTTTTATTTCGAACTATAAACTTTTTTTGTTCGCTTCTTGGATGTTTTTGTGATATCTTTTTTGGATTAGCTGTGTTGAAGCAGAAAAAGAATTTATTAATTATTTTTTACATTTTTTTATTTTTACAATTAAGAATTAATTTTTTTGTGTCATTTTTTTCCTCAACATTTTCATTTAGAAAGTTATATTTGACGCTCAATAAGACCTTTTCACTTCATTCATTTTTTAAAGGCAAACGAAATCAAAATAATAAAATTTAATAGGATAATATAAATAAATTGCAAAAATAAGTTATAAATTCACGCCAAATCTTCTTTTTTTTCTTCATAGTTTATTGCGCAGATAAAATGGCCCAAAAATTGAATTCAGGTTTTTTGTCGAATGTGAATTTGAGAAAAAAAGAGGCTAAAGCTCTATTGATTAACAAAGAGATAAATGAAATGCATATTTATTTTTAAATAAACAAGTTTTTTTATTGCAAAAAAATGAAGCGTAATTTATTTAATTTTTTTTTGTTTTGCGAAAAGAAAAACATGAAACAAAACATGCTTTTTTAAAGTTATTTTTATTTGAAAAGGAGATCTGCCAAAGAATTTTATTGAGTAAAAGAAATTATCACTAAACAAAAAATTTACAAATACAAAGGTATCGGGCAAAAAATAGAAGTTAAAATAATTTAATAAATAAATACCTGAAAACATAAAATTTTGAGAGGCAGAATCCAAAAAAGAATTTGAAAATGGATTTAATTTGTGTCAAAAAAATTTTATTAACTTTATTTATTCGCGGTTTTTACTTTGTTTTTATTTTTCATATAAACCCTTTTATATATTAAACTTTTTATTTGATTCAAAACTTATCAAAAACCCACTTTCAGAAAGAAAATTCATTTTCCTTCCTCAAACTTTTAACAAAAAAAAAGTTATGGCAGCCCAAGATGTTCCATATTTTCCTCCGCCAAAATTCGATCCAAAAACTGATGATTTTCGATGTTTTGTATTTAAAGTGAAAGAATATTGCGCTCTTTATAAACTCAATATAGGCATGCCTCGACGCCATATTCTTATTCAAGGCCTCCCAAATTGTGGGATCAAACATTTACTCGATCATTATGATTCAGAAAATTGCCATGATCAAACAAAACTTAATTGGGCAACCTTTGATGAAATTGTATCACTTTTAGATACATTTTATTCAACAAAAAATAGTAATCATCATCATTCTGAAACATCAACGGAAAATCAATCACAGGAACAAGGTTAACGAATTCCACAGATAATTCTTTATTTTTGTTTTTTTTTGTTAATTTTTTTTACCTTTAAAAAGTTTTTGTTTTGTGGGTTTCATTTTAAACGGGTACTTTATTGTTGTTTTACATTGTTTTTCTTTTTGTAGCTTTAATAAAGTGTTAATAACTTTAAAAAGAATAAATACAACTTTTGAAAATATTCCTCACAACTTTGAGGAGGTAAACTTTTTTATTATCGAAGGATAAATCTTTGACAACAGTTGCTAAAAACAATGGCAGAAAATCCCAAGATAATATGTAGCTGCAACCAATATTTTCCTGTGTCCTTTAACAAAAGTTAATAAATAGTTAGCTTGAATGTGAATTTGATTAATCGCCTAGTTAGAAAGAAACATATCGAAATCGTTAGTATTTTCTGACAATTGTAAGTCATTGCCGAATTCAATCTGTAACAATGCATGCATTCTTTTGGTTTTGAGTTTGTTTTATAACTTATTTTAATATTGCAAAAAAATTACATCCATAAAATTGGTTTATGACACTCGTAGTAGTTGCTTTTAAAGGTATATTTCAATGCCATTCTAACAGTTGACATCCAAGGTCGAAGTTTTAAGAAGCATTTATGTTTTTTCAAACACATAAGGTTCTCCATTTCATCCAAAAAAAGACAAAGTTACACATTTAAAAAATTTATTACTATTAAAAAAAATACAATATAAAAACACACAAAATAAAAATAAAACATTTCTTCTTATCGGCATGGAACATTTTCGTCGCGGCAATGATATGGAGCCCAAGTTAGAAGAGCTGAAAAAAGAAGTAACATTAGTGATGATCATAAAGTCAGTTAACGAATGCACGAAGCAACAAATTCTTCGACTAAAGAAATAAAAAAGTAAACTTACAAAATTCACCATGAGCTTTACTTTCGATCCCAACCAATTCAAAAAACAATACATAATCTATATGAACTTTACGGAAAATCAAAGCAGAATGAAGTGCAATTGGATCATCACCAAGTTCAGGATTAACACGTTCAGTACAAAATTGCTCTTCTGGATCAACAGCATAAACATTATCAGGATCAAAGAGTTTCCTGCATTCTTCAAAATCGACGACTTTAACATTCTTTGCAAACAATTCTATTACACCTTCATCAGTAACATTAATGAAAACAGCTTTCAATTTTGATTCACCAACTTCTGGCTTTTTAGCATCCTTTTTGAGAATAGTATTGAGTTCAGGCCGTTCGAAATCTGCTAGAACATTATGCTAAAAAACAAAATAAAGCTATAAAAAAACGATAGAAATACATACATCATCGATATGGCAAAGATTATGAACAAGCGTGATGCAACCATACGTGTCTTGAAAACATTGCTTTGGATAGGTGAAGTTTTTCCTTGGAATAGGTTCCTGATTACCATCAAGAAGAGGAAGAAGAGGATAATATTCTGTTGTTGCCATGGTATTGACGCTAAAAAAGTCTTTTTTGATATGAATAACTAACATAAAACTAAAGAAAAACTTACATCTGTTCATTTGGTGGATTGATATGACGACATTGAACTTGACCTGGACCAATAATATGAGTATTATCAACAGCAACCATTAAAATATTATCAGTATGCGGAGTAATTTCATCAATACTTTCATTATTAGTTTTCAAATAATCAAAGGTTGTTTCAGCAATATACCATGACAAGGCAGGAACAGGAATGTATTCTTCAGCACCTTCAGAAACTTTGATTGAAGCAAAACCAAGAGCAAAAATGAGCAACCACCAGCGATTCATGATTTTTGATTGAACAAAAAATGAGAGAGAAAAAATGGATGAGCTTGACTTTTATTTATTTTTAGCGATGCGTTGATGAAAATGAAAGAAGCAATGCAAATTTTTTTGAAAATGGATGATTTGCAAAAAGGCATGTAAGAAAAAAAGTTTCAATGAGACACAAAAATAACAAAGAAACTGCTTGTTTGAACTCATTTTTTTATTCAACTTCGAGTAAAAATGGAAGATCCAGTCATACGGCGCCAAAAATCGAAATCGCCAATTGTGGGCTTAGTTTTTTTGCATAGCGGGATATTTTTATTTGAAGAATTTAGCAAATTGATAATCAAAAAACTGTTTTAAAAAAATTAAGAACGCATCAATTAGAGATGTACTATATTAACGAATCCAACCATTTTGAAGAAGAAGAAACAACTGTATTTCTAAAAAGCATTGATTTCCATTTATAAATTTAACTTTTATTCTTTTTTAAGGACTAATAATTGTTTTCTTTTTGGGTATTTGATTAGCCAATTTGTTGGTGCATATCGAAGTCATTTGCTTTGTTACAATAATTTCCTTACAATTGATAGTCATTACCAAAGCCAATCAGTAAATATACATATTTGCACTCTGTTATATTTTTTGTACGATGATTACAAGCTTGTAATAAGTTTATAAAACTACTGCTAGTTGATTATAAAGATAAATTCCAAGTCCATCATAACTGTTGACAACAAAGGTTGAAGTTTAAAGGGACATAGGTTTTTGATGCCTTTTTGAAATTTCGTTACACGGTCATAACATTTGCGAATGCCAAGCGCGTGTTTGAATTTAACGTGTAATTTTTAAAATGACACGTAAATTCAAATTGCCGGTTGGCGAAATGAACTTCTTTGACCGGGTAACCGAAATTTTGAAAAAGGTAGCAAAAACCTATGTTCCTTTAAAGAAGCATTTAAGTTTTTCCAAACACCTAAGGTTCTTCATTTCATCCAAAAGACTAGATAAACATTTAAAAACATTTATTATTAAAACATACAAAATAAAATAAAACACAAGAACATTGGGGCCTTACCTTCGGTAAGTCCCTCAAACTAAACATACAAACAAACAATCTTCGAAACCGTTACATTTTTACAATCAAAACGTGGACATTTTACACATTAAGGTATTTTTTGAGAACCCTAGAGAGTAGACCTGCTTTTAGGAATTCTAAAAAATTATCAAAGGGGAGATTATGTGCTTTTTTAGAGGGTGCAAAATTGAAAAAAAAAAGAGTGCCCAAACACCCATGCGTGTCTACAACAATACAATTAAAATATACAACATTGTCCATGGCCTTACAGGCTTACATTCCATTTTTCATGGTAAATTTTGGAGCCCTGCCTACGGCAGACCTCCTAAATTTTACAAAAAAATCTTCTCCAATAATCAACGGTTTCCTGGGCCATGCATTTCCATATCTCTCATATTCGGCTACATCTTAACCATTTCGAGGTCCATTCCATAGGTCTAATTACACATGGGCCCTTCAGGCCCCAAAACACATTTCAACCCAAAAACAACCAAATATCGAACCAAACATAATCAAACAATCACCCGAAAATCATTAAATATCAACCCGAAAACCATCTTACATCTCACCAAAAACAACTAAACATTCACCCAAAAACAACTAAATATCCACCCAAATATTATAAAAAAAATGTGCCGAACGCTTACATGTTTACAACAATGCAATTACAATAAACAACAGGGCCCTTCGGCCAACATTCCATTTTCATGGTTAATTTTGGAGCTCTGTCTTCGGCAGACCTTCAAAATTTACGATATAAATCGTCTCCAATTAACGACGGTTTCTCTGGGCCACGCTTTTCATATATCTCATAGTCGGATATATCTTGAAATCTTCGGGGTTCATTCCATAAGCCAAATTATACTTGGACTCTTCGGAACCAAATCCGTTTTGACCCAAAAACCACGAAATATCCACCCAAAAATTAGCTAAAGATCCACCCAAAAACATTAAAATATCGATTAATACATTACAACACAAACAACTAAACATTCACCCAAAAGCCACCAAATATCTAACCAAACTCAATCAAACATCTCACCAAAAACAACTAAATGTCCACTCAAAAACCATTTTACATCTCACCAAACACAACTAAACATTCGCCCAAACACAACTAAATGTGCACCCAAAAGCCACCCAAAAGTCATCCAAAAGCCACCAAATATCCACCCAAAAACAACTAAATATCCACCTAAAAATTTCAATGCAGACAATCCTTTTTAAAAAAAGAGAAAAATAAAAATGGATGCATCAGAAAATAAGAAAAGAAAGTTGGATATCAAAATAAAGGAAAAAATGTGAAAATAGATAAAATGAGGGTTTCATCCACCGGAGGGAGATTATAAGAGATAGGTAACCTTTTGAAGTAAGATCCAAAACCAAAGGGAAAAAAGATGAATGAATAAAAATTAGCATGAAAATGTTCATTCTTTTATTATTTTTTTGCGAAGAAGTTTCATTGTAAGAAAATTAAGCGGTGATGAGTGGTTGCTTTCTTTGAGGTGTCGATAGGATACAAAGGATCCAAAAACGTAAGAGGTTATAAATGAGGATCCAAAAATACAAAAAAACTAAATATGCTAAAAGTTCCAAAGATAATGGAGGATCCAAAAATTGTAAAGGATCCAAACTTTATTTTAGACTCAAAAATACCATAATATTATAATTAATATTTACATAAAATAAATGAAAATAAAGAAGACTTTTAAAAAAATACAAGAATAATTTGCATAATTCTATTGAAAAAAAGAATAAAACTTTTAATCACTTTATCTTTTCGAAATCGAGTTGTTAAGTTGACTCTAATTTCGCGCTCTCACCTTTGATGCCTCGGCAAAAAAAGAAATTAAGCGGTTCGCCGCAATCGTGCTCTCGGGGGAAACCTCAAACCGACCATTCTTCTGTTGGGACGCCGCAGTTGAGTGCTGAAACACGGGGGACGCTCTCTTCAGTTGATGCGACGGTATTGCTGGAGAAGAAACAGCAAGGGACGCCTAATAAAAAAACAAATAGCAAAGAAGACAAAAGTAACATTGAAGATGAAGCTTTAAAAAAAACACATGAAGAAGATAACAATAGTAACAATAATGAAGTATTGCTTAATGAGGATGAAGTTTGCCTTGCAGAAGTCTTTGTTGATAGCGTTAAAATGCCTGTTTCAATGAGCGGTTTAAATAAAGTTAAAAACAATGAATGGATTGATGATGAAGCAATCGATGCCGCTATTTATAAAGATACAATTCGTAATCATGAAAATGAAAGGCTTTTAGTTAGTTCAGTGGTTTGGAATGATAACTTTCATCCTCAAGCTTGGAATTCAAGCAATCGAAGAATTCGTAATCGTTTAGCGACTATTCCTTATCATAGTACAACATTCTCTAAAGCAATCATTCCAATAAACATTAACAACCTACATTGAGCTTTTGCTATATTGGATAAAGAAAGTAAAAAATGCACATATTATTGTACTTTAGGCTGGAACCTTGACACATTTCATCGCACAAAACTTTTAAAAATTTGTTCATTATTATGCGGAGCTGAATGTGAATTAATAATTGCAGATATAAACACTTATCAAAAACAAAATGATAGTTACAACTGCGGTCCTATGATTTGTATTTTAATTGAAAGATTATTAAATAGAAAAACTTTATTCTTTAGAAAAACAACCATTGATAAATGGAGAAGAGATATTTACAATCATTATAACGTTTTACATTCCAACTCAAATCAAAATAATACTACTCCTAACAAAAAGAATGAAAGTAACCTTGAAATTACAGATGAAGATTTTGACATGCAAAGTGAAGCTTTAAAAGGTCAAGGAATGTATGACTCAATGAATGAAGCTCAAAAAAGCATCATCAATGATATTAATGAATCGCTTGATAAAGTTAATGATGAATCGCAGAAATTATTTTACATTGACGGCCCGGGAGGTTCAGGTAAAACATACACTTATAAAACTTTATACCATATTGCACGAGGAAAAGGAAAAAAATTATCATTAATGGCTTTTACTGGCATTGCAGCAACATTATTACCAAATGGAAAAACAGCACATAAAACATTCGGATTGCCAGTACCTTTATATTTTGATTCTTCTTCAAGCGTTAGCCCTAAATCTCAAGAAGGAAAAATACTAATCAATACGGACATTTTCATATGGGACGAAGCACCTTCAGCTCCTAAATATGCTCTTGAAGTAGCAGACAGACTTTTGAGAGAATTAACAAAAGTTGATAAACCTTTTGGTGGAAAACTTTTCATATTGGGCGGAGATTTTAGACAAGCATTGCCAATTAAAAAACATGGAACCAAAAGTGAAACCATTGATTTATCAATAAAATTTTCTCATTTGTGGAAATTATTTAAAATATATCATCTCACGCAGAATATGAGAGCTGATCCAAATGAAATTGAATTTTCAGAATTTTTGTTGAATTTAGGAAATGGAACTTTAAATGATAACGAATCTCAAGTTGAAATACCACAAAGATGTATAACAAAAGAAAACTTGGCTCAAATAATTTATGCTGAAGATATTTTATCAAAAGATTTTAATAGTTATTCTCGAAAAGCAATTTTAGCGGCTCGAAATGTTGACGTTGATAAATGGAACGATACATGTTTTGATTTATTAGACTCACATACAGAAAAAATTTATCCAAGTATTGACAGCGTTAAAGAAACAGAAACAAAAGAATCATTAGGTGGAACAATTCCAACAGAATACTTAAATTCTTTGAATCCTGCATCATTGCCATTACATAATTTAAGACTTAGACAAAATGCAATAGTTATGCTTATTCGAAATCAAAGCATACGAGAAGGTTTGTGCAATGGAACAAGACTACGAATTATAATCATGCACAATCGTTTACTTGAATGTGAAATTTTAACTGGTGATAATGCAGGAGATATTGTTTTCATTCCAAGAATAAGCCTAATTGTAGATAATCTTTATCCATTCGCTTTAAGCAGAAGACAATTCCCAATAAGATTAGCATTTGCAATGACAATTAATAAAGCCCAAGGACAAACATTTAAAAGTGTTGGTATTGATCTGTCGAAAGATGTGTTTACACATGGACAAGTTTATGTTGCAATGTCTCGAGTAAAAAATTGGGAATCTTTAAAAGTTTCAATCGGTGATAAAGAAGATAACAAAACCCTTAATCCAGTTTTTTATGAAGTTTTAATGTAATAAGAATTAAAAACAAGGTGGCATGCCTCCTGCCATTTAAAAATGGGGGCTTTCCTTTTCTATGATTGAGCACCTTGCCGCGGTGAAAAGGCTTATAGCTTTTATAGCTAACTAAGACTCAATCAAATAATAATTTGAAGAAAAAAAATATTATAGTCTTTATTTAAATAAAAATAAGAAAAAGAAACAAGCAGAGAGCCTCCCGTAGGGAGGCGAACCTGCTTGTCAGAGAAAAAACAAATTTTTCACTTCTAAAAATGCTTTCAAAAAAAGAAAAGAGAAACTTTCGTGTCGAGAAAAATTTCAAAAAATGCAAATTTAAACTGGCCAAAACATGGACATATTCGAGAGTCCGAAACGTAAGACCAACATATTCGGAATCAGCGTAAAAAACTGATCTAGGCTATCGGGACAAAACAAAACAAAAGCAGAACCGACATACAAACATACAAACATACAGACAGAAACGACATTCCAATTTACAAAGGAAGATTTATTTTTTATTGGCATGGAACATTTTCATGACGGCATTGGTATGGAGCCCAAGTAGAAAGAGCTGAAAATAAGTAACATTAGTGATGATCATAAATACAGTTAACTGCCACACGAAGCAACAATGAGCTGTTATTGGGCTGAACAAATTCTTGGACCTAAGAAAGAAAAAGTAAACTTACAAAATCCTTCTTTAGCCTTACTTTCAATTCCAACCAATTCATAGTTTTCACCATCTTTACGAAAGAGTAAACCAGAAGGAAGTGCAATTGGATCATTAACATCAAGCCCAATGAAAATGCGTTCAGTACAAAGTTGCTCTTCTGGATCAACGCCATAGACATTATCAGGATCAAAGAGATTTTTACATTCTTCAAAGTTGACGACTTCAAGATTCAGTGCAAACATGGTGATTTTACCGGTAGATGGATCAACTCCTTTAAGAACAACAGCAATCAATTTTTCACCAACAGTTGGTTTTACAGAATGCTTTTTGAGAACAGTACTTGTGTGTGTTTGAAAATGATCTGTATGAATATCAGGATGCTATAAATAATAATTACTTCACAAATATCAAACAGCTGAATAGAATATATTAAAACATACAGGAATGACACAAAAATTATGAACAAGTGTAATACAACCATAAGTGTCTTGATAACATTGCTTTGGATAGGTGAACTTCTTTTCATAGTCAATTTTTTTACCACTTGGAACAGGCGAATATTCAGTTGTTGACGCGATATTGACGCTGAAAATGTATTTTGATATGAATAGCTAACACAAAACTAAAGAAAAACTTACATTTGTTCATTTGGAGGATTGATATGACGACATTGAACTTGACCAGGACCAATAATGTTACCATCAAGAGAAACCATTAAGATATGATCATTATGTTGAGTGATTTCATCGACACCTTCTTCATTAGTTTTCAAATAATCAAAGGTTGTTGTAGCAATAAACCATCGCAACGGAGGAATTACCGTATCTTCTGATTCACATTCAGCAACT
The DNA here is from genome assembly GCA_028622995.1 of Panagrolaimus kolymaensis. Taxonomy (NCBI): domain Eukaryota; kingdom Metazoa; phylum Nematoda; class Chromadorea; order Rhabditida; family Panagrolaimidae; genus Panagrolaimus; species Panagrolaimus kolymaensis. Next base: position 122,040 of record JAJQJQ010000090.1, on the reverse strand, counting down.
TTGATTGAAACACAACTGAGAGCAAAAACGAGCAACCACCAGCGAGCATGCATCTTGAATTTTTGATTGAACAGAAAATGAGAGAGAAAAAATGGATGAGCTTGACTTTTATTTATTTTTAGCGATGCGTTGATGAAAATAAAAAAGAAGCAATGCAAATTTTTTTGAAAATGGTTGATTTGCAAAAATGCTTGCAAGAAAAAATGTTTCAACGCGAAAAAAAATAAACGAAGGAGAAAAAGTGAGTGTTAGCTTTTTTTACTGTTGATTTGATGACCTTCAAAGCAGCTAAATTTACAGAAAGTATCAATGCATTTGTAAAAAACTTATGTTCATTTCATTCTTTTACTTCGAGTCTAATTTTATTTGTCTGCTTATATAGTCCTTAAAAATCTGAATGTTTTCACATCCAAATTTGTTGTGAACAAGATAAAGTTTTCTCAGGAACTTATTTCTTTTGGGTTATAAAATTAGCTCTTTTTATTTTCACTTTCACCATAGTTTTTTCTTCTTTTTCTTTGAGATTTACCTCAAACTAATAATATGTAACAGCTGAACTGCAGTTGAAGTAGCAATGGTGCAAAAACATAGGACTACGAAATAAACAAAATAAATTTTAACTAACCAAAAATAAGAGAACTTTTTCTATTTTTCTATGCAGTGTGCTTTTTATATTTTTTTAAACTTGGCAAATGAAATTGCTAACTCGAAAAAAGCGCAATTAAAGAATATCACCTGTTTGTTGTCGGCTGCTAATAACTTATTTTTGTAAAAACATAAACTTTTTATATTCATCTATAATAATTTTTTATTGATGTTGCCAAAAAAGTAAAACTCAAACATGGCGGCCATGGTTTATAACATTTCCGATGTCATCGATTTCCAACATATTGCTTTTCTTCAAATTTATGGAATTATCACTTTTATAATTAGCACTTTATTTCAATTATTTTATATTTATTTAATAATTATTTGCACGCAAAACCAAAAAATAAATTTTTTTAGGATTTTAATGTTATTTTATACTTTTTTTGGTTTTATGGTTGAAATAATTTTACTTTTTTGGAAACCATTAAAACTTTTTCCTTTTTCCATCGTTTTTCCTGTGGGAATTTTAAGTCCCATGTCAGCCACATTATCAGGAATATTTTTTGTTTTGATGATTGCTTTTTGTATTTTCATGATAGATTCTTTATGTTTTATTATTGTTGAACGAAATTTTCTTATTTCATCTGTAACAAATCCAGAAAATGAGAGATATCGAATTTGGATATATTTTTTTATGGTTTCGACTTCGCTAATCGCGATTGTGGCTGTGGGGTTTTTTGCTTTTTGGGAATTTGATGAAAATGAAGTTAAAGAAATTTTAACCCGAAATGTTTCTAACCCCGAGCAGCTACTATCTTATCAGCCATCTATGTTTATGTTCGAAAAGAATGGTTTCACACCAAAAACAATTATCGCCATTTTATCCATCCTTTTTTATGCTATCGCAAGAATTCCATTAATTATTTGGATATTATTCCAAAATTATAAACACACAAAAAACAAAAATAATACATCCTTTTCTCCATCGACTTTAAAACAGCTAAATGTTATGTTTCAAGCAACCATGTCTCAATTTCTTACAACCCTTTTTATTGGATGCATTTGTTTGATTTGGATTCTAATTTATTTTATTCCATCAACAAATTATTTCTTAAAACTTATTTATTTATTTGCTTTATGTTTTACTATGTTATATCCGATTATTGATTTCATTATTTTACTCATGGTCGTTAAAACTTATCGAATGGAGGCGAAGAAATTGGTTAAAATGATTTTATGCAGCAAAAATCCAAATAATAGAATTAGATCTCAAATTTCAACTTTGAATTAATTAGAATTTGTTATTTTTTTAGTTGGGTGAGAAAAGCAATAAGACCAACAAAACAGCTACAAAATGTTTAGTAATAATGTCTCTAAAATTTTTCTAATAAATAGAAGCAAAGCAAAAAAGTATTGATAAAATCAAACCCCTCTTTTTGTGTGAGAAATTTGCATATAAAAAGTCGAAAAATCTTTTTAATTCAGCTTTTTTTTAAAACAAACTTTTGTTCGTTTTTATCAATAAACAAAAATCTACAGCAGCGTCAAGAAATGAAGTGGTTGTTGCTTTTCTGCGTTCTTGGATTTTTTGGTTCAACAAATTGCAATGAAGAAACTTTCAATGAAAATGTAAGTTTTTTTCTTTCTTTCTTTTTCTAATCATCAACGACTTACTTTTTAGCGAATCATCGGTGGAGAAGAAACACCTCATGGACTCTTTTTATTTCTTACTAAACTATGGCTACGTCGTGATATTAGATTGGAGGATGCAGAATACGGTCATCTCGGATTATCTTTAAATCGTTTTAAGGGCGAGGTATGATTTTTTGAAAAGAAAGCAATGGTTATAAATGTGATATTTTTAGTGTTCATCAACAATTATCTCAAAACGTCACATTATTACTGATGCTCATTGTGTTGTTGATTCAGGTGTTGGACAACTGTGAGTTTTTACATTTTTTTAAAATTGTTATATTATCATATATTTTAACAATCGCTCTTCTCTCGTTTTCGTTGATGTTCGACCTATGGAAGATTTTGCTCGTGTGGTTGATGAGAAAACATCTATGAAACAATTTGGAATTCCATCAAAAGTTTATATTCATCGTGGATATAGTGGCGTATATAAGTACAATGATATCGCCATCTTACAATTTCCTGAATATGTGGACTTTAAAATTCCACCTGTAAAACTTGCTAAAGATTATGTTGATAATTACAATGACACTGCTATTGCTGCTGGGTATGGAAATTATATATACAATGGTATGATTTGTTTTACCATATAAACTTTAATACTTTCAAATTTTAGCTGCTACAAAAGTTGTTGAAGAGGAAAGTCCTCCTAAGCTTCGTCATGTTATAGTTGGTATACATCCATTTATTCCTGATTGCATGGCAGAAACTTTAAAAAACAAGGGTGATAACGTTGTAGAATTATATAAATTTGTTTTTAATGGAAACAAAAAAATCTGTGCTGGTAATCCTTTGCAACGCGTTGATGCTGGTGATTCTGGTGGGCCATTGCTTTATCGAATAAATAATACTATCTATCAACTTGGACTTGCTGAAACTATTCTGATAAAGAAAGAAGATATTCCAAAACCAGGTATGTGCATATTGAAATAACTTTACATTGAAGAAGTTGTAAAATTTCTAAATTTCTATGAACTATTATTATCTGCATCCAATATAACCTTACTTTTCAGCTATGTATACTCGTATTTCATCATATTGTGATTGGATTGAAATGGTAACTAAAAATGAAGTGAAATGTGAACCATTGCCTAAATTACCTCCAAAAGTTGAAAAATATGAAAACAAAAAAGGCGATGCAATGTCTCTCAAATCATATTATTGTGTTTTACTTTTTATTTGTGCTTTAAATCTTTTTATTATTTGAAACTTATATTTATGTAATTATTAATAAACTTGAATAATTTGTAAATCTATGGATTCTGTAGAATGTAAAGTTTCGTTTCTTCTTCTCACTTCACTGCGATTGCATCTCAAAAGTGCTTTTTTTATTTGAAAGTTTTTAGTGAAAACTAAAATATTATACATATATTTCAAAATGATGCATTTCTAAAAAAGTAAATATTTTTTTTCAAACTTTATTCCTTTTTTTTCGTTCAATAAAACCTTCTTAGACAAGCCTTTATTTTCATGTGTTTTGAAAATCCATAAACCATATTTACTTCCGAGATTTTTACCAACATTTTTTTGCTTCTTGCACAATCATGAGGTTCAAGAGATGACGGCTTTTTTTTATGCTTGTCTTTTTGTTTATTTATCTGATAAGAATAAAAATATATATATATTTGAGAAGAGCCAAGTTTAACTTTCTTTTCTTTTTTGAAAGTTAGTTGAAAGAAAGTTTTACGACCTTTTCTTCTTTATTCACTCACTTGTTTTTTGATTCTCTGACGAAATTTTTCTTCTTCTCAGGTCGGCTGCTTTTATTTCTTTTCCTGTTTCAGACATCATAGAAAAAAAATATGTTGAGAGCTTTAAAATTTTTATTGCTTATAATTAATTTTTTATTGATTTTATTCCCAATTTTTTGTGATGGCCTTAATTGCTACATAGGTTTGCAAATTTTTTTGAGTTTACATGACAAAAAAAATTTCAGGCGAAGGTTTGGAAAAAAGAAATTGGGATAAAGAAACATGTAAATCAGCTAATTGGTGTATAAAATTCTCTGATAATGATCATGAGAATGAATACAGGTTTGTGAAATTTAAAAATTCTAAAAACTTTTTCGGATTTCATCGCAAAAAAAAAGATTTTAAAATTGAGAATTACCAAAACCAAAATTCGACTGTTTTTTTTTAATTAAATTTTTTTAGACAATGCGATGATGGAAATATATGTGAATTAAATGGAAAAAAAGGTTGCTATAAACCCACAGTTGCTATCAACAATTATCCTATAACATTTCCAAATGATATCATGTGTTGTTGTAAATCAAATTTATGCAATCATGCAGCCTCAAATTTTCAGAGTTTTACATTTTCATTATTTTCAATTCCATTTTTATTATTAACGATTCTCAAATATTTTTTTTAAAAACATTAAAATAAATTTAAAAACATTAAAGAAAGCGAAACCATAAATGCCCATAAAATTCGTGGTTTTTCAAGGTTTGAAGCATTACAATTTTCTTTTGCACAACAACATTGTAAATGTGAATGAGGAAGATCCGTGAGATCTCCAACTTGAACATTCGAACATTTATCACCAAATTTTTCACATTCATTTGCGATATCACAGCGTCTAAAAAAATACATAATTCATTTAAATTTCAAAAAAAAAAATTAAGACTTTTTCGATTTTTTTATATTTTTCCAAAAACACTGTAGAATTTTGGAGCAGAAAAAATTATCACAGAAATTTTTTAATATTATCTTTAAATTTTGCCTTGTTTTTTTCAATTAAAAAAAGTTTAATTTAAAAAACTAGAAATTTTGCGAAATAAAAAAAACTAAACATAATTTTTTGGCAAAATTTTAACTATATTTAAAAAATACCTTATAGCATCTGTTGAATCTTTAACATTAACAAATTTTAAACACCATTTTGTGCCATTTGAACATTCAATACTTTTATAAATATTATCTTCTCCTATAAATTTCTAAGTTTCATTTTTTTTATTAAAAAAGCATTGTCTATTTTTTAAATTTACCTGCGTAACAATTAAATCCATTGCTGAGTTTAAAAATATTTAAAAATATTAACAACAAATAAAACAAGAAAATATTGAATTTGAACATAACTCAAAAATGAAAGCAAAAAATAAGTATGCCTCGGAAATTTTCATTTTTCGACAAAGTTAAATAAATTTTTTTTATGCTTTTTTTTATTTTCTTTTGATCTCAAAAAGGTTGCGCTTTTTTATCGCACTTTTTTTGAAATTTATTTTAAAAAAAATGTTGTTTGAGATGAATCATATTTTGATCAAAAAAGCTTTTTTGTTTAAAAGTTCAAAGCAGTTTTTTGGATTTTTTTCTTCTGGCTTTGCTCTTTTTTAGCCAAAGCAAAAAAAAGTTATTCTGTTTTATGAAACATTTCACAAAGGTTACAGACGTTTTCATCGTAGAAAAAAAAATTATTTTCTGCTTCTTTTTTTTTGCGGGATAAAATACAGCTCCAAATTTTTTTAGTGAGCTTTTTCTTAAATATTTTCTTTTACTTTTGAATATTTTTGTCAAAGTTTTTCATTTGTTTTTTACATTTTTATAAACTAAAAATAAAAGAACTAAACGCTTTTTTTGGTAAATTAATGACGGAAATTATCCGTTTTTTTAAATAAACAAATTGTAGCAACATGCGTTTAATCAAGAAATTATTAAATTTTGTAAATACACCATTCATATTGGTGCCGGTTTAAAACTATTTGGCAAGTGAAAATGAAATTCCCTCTTTTTATCCTTAAAGAAACGAAAACTTTGTTTTGAAAAGTATGCTTTTCTTTTTTCTCTTTTTAAAGCGATGGTATTTATAAAAAATAAATTTTGCAAAAGTGTTAATATTTTATTTATTTATACAATTATATTTGCAAATAAATTGACATATAAAAAAACAATACATACGTGTTCCTTTGAACAAAAAAATCTTCAATCAAAGAAAAGCTTGAACTTGCTTTTCTTTTTGTTAAAAAGAATAAAAAGAAACCACAAAAATTTTTCCTTGTCTCAATACAAGTTCAAGCATAAAAGAAAAAAAGAGCTGAACATCCAAACACAAAAAAACACACATTGAAAATACTATTTTTTATATTCATTCAAATCAACAAAACAAAAACTCTAAAAAGCATAAATCAAAAGGATAGCATTTGGGGTGAGAAAAGAGTTTTTTCTTTTCTATGATTGTTTACAAAAATGTTTTTCTTCTTTTTTTTTGCATATGTAATTGAGAAATTCAACACAAACTAACAACGCAAGCACAAACAAACGCACCACACATACACATACACGGAAGCTTAAAAAAAGAGATAGAGAAGAAAAAAACAAACAAAAACCATTGACTGACGACGACGGATGCGCGCAAAAAATACAACAAAAAACCTCGGAAGTTTTTGTGGTGATTCCAGTCTTTATCTTTTTCACTTCTTTTTTTTTCGTCACTTTTTCTATTCATTCTTTTATTGTTGTAAGTTACAAATGTGTTATTTGTTTGATAAATACTTATATTCTCGTTTTGATTGTTAGTTGCCTCAAGGAGTTCCTATTCTCTTTCAATTGTTTTTTTTTTGTACAAAGAACAACGAAGAAAAAAACGAAAAAGAAGTAAACGACGCTTTTAAGAGGAAGCAAAAAAAGAGTAAAAAATATCTCTGAAGAGGAGGGCTTTAGTTTAGCTTCGAGCTAAAGGAAGAAATACACCCTCACTCACTTATTTTCAAGAGATTTTTATTGATAAATCAATGATGTTAAAAATATTTTATTATATCCTCTTATTTTTTTCTTTATTCTTATTTTTTTCTAATTTGTGTTTTGCTCAAGAAAAATATAATCAAGCTCGAGATGGATTTGGTTCAGTTTCATTTCAACCAGAGCAAGATGAAATTATTTCACCTTCTGAACAACTTGATTTGAAATCAGCGGCCACGAGTTTTACTGATGCTTCTAATGTTTCTGAATCTGGACCTGATCCTTCGGTGGCAATAAACTTGTCTGCAAAAAATATTTCTGCTGAAAGTCGTCAAACTTTTCCAAATTCTCAAAATCCCTCGGCGCCGCCAACGGTGAATAATATTTCTATTTTTAATGTTATTCAAGAAAGTCCCCCAGCTGATCAAGCTTCAGAGTTTCAAACTAGCACAAATTTTCCAGGAAATCAAAATAATAATTTTGTGCCAAATTATAATTATCAACAACAACAGCCATATTATCCTCAATTTGGTCAACCCAATAATCAATATGGCCAATATCTTCAATTTAATGATCAACAACAACCCCAACAACAATTTATTCCAAATAATAATAATAATCAACAACAACAACAATTTGGAATTCAGCAGCAACAGCAACAACAAAATCAAATGCAACAAAATCGTAAGTTAGAAATTTTTAAACAAACAAAAAAGCAACAAAATATTTTCGGCTTTGATTATAATGAATTTTCTCTTTTTTTATTTCTAATGTAAGCCAAAGAAAATAAAAGTATGGAATTTTTTTTGTTGCTGAAAATTTAAAAAAAATTTCGTATTTAATAAAAATTTATTTTTAACGATTAAAAAGTTTAGATATTTGTAGCTTATAACTATTTTTTGTATACTTTTCAAAGCTACGTAGGAGTAAATGGTGGATTAGTTGCGAAATTACTTAACATCGGGGTATTCAAAAAAATTTGTTCATCGTTTTCATTATAATTATCGAAAAATAGAGATTTTTAATTTTTCATGACAAAGTGTAATTTTTCGCTATCCTAAATTACTTTATGCTATATCAAAAGTAGGATTAAAACAAAAAATTTCTATCGTTAACAAAAAATAAAAAATTTTTTAGTTAAAATATTCAAAATACAAAAAAATCAAGACCTTTTTAAAATTAAATAAAAAGAAAATCATAAAAATGATTCTTCCGTTAATTTTTTGAAAAAAAAAATTGTGAGTTTATTTGAATATTTTTTTAATGATGAAAAGAAGCAACAAAAAAAATTGTTTTAAAAATCAATTAGCTTTGAATTTTTTTGTAAAAATATTAAAGAAGCAAGCCACTATTAAAAAAAGCATTCACTTTTTCCTTTTATATTTGCAACAAAAAGAAACCGAGAGATTGGGGCGGAACATAATTTATTTTTGCCAATCGATTTTTTAAAAAGTAGAATCAAAAACTAAATGGAAAATAAAAAAATAAAGAAACTAAATTTTTAAAACTTCTTTTTTTAATTAAAAAATTAAAATTTTCCAAATAACAAAAGCCTTTTTTTAAAAATCACTTTTACTTTTTTTAGAAGGCGGTTGCACTTTGGCTGGTTGTTCTCCTCCCCAAGTAAATGAAAGGCAATATGAAGCTAATGCTCAACAATATTCATATAATAATATTAATTTTAATCAACAACCCCAAAATCAACAACAGTCACAAAATAATCAACAACAACAATTTTCGCAACAATTTAATGGTCCAAATCAACAAATTTATGGAAATCCTCAAACTTTTACACCCAATAATAATAATAATCAAAATTCTCAAGCCCTTGGAGTTTATCCATCCAATTATCAAAATCAAGGACAGCAGCCATTTCGAGACCCTCAACAACAAAACTTAGGCCAGCAAAATAATTTTAATTCTGAAACACCACTTGGATATAATAATAATAATTTTGGCGGTGTAAATGGGCCAAATCAAGAATTTCAAGGCCCACCAGAAAACAGTGGAAACGTGCAACAAATTACAATTACCAATGTTGGTAATAATAGTTCGACAGGTGGATTGGAACCACCATCAGCGGAAAGATTAACTATCACAAAATATCCGAATGGAACAGTAATAAATGTTGAAAAGAGTGGTAATTCACAACAAAATCAAGGGTGAGTGAGCTTTAACAAATTCTAACTATATTTTGCATGAAAAAGAAAAGGCATATTTTTAAATATCAAAAAAAATGGAACTCATATTTTATATTTTATTTAAGAATTGAATAATGCTTTCGTTTGGAAACCTGAAAAATTAAAAAATCTTTTCATTTGAATTTTGCAAAATTTTTAGCTCACCGAATTTTGTTCCTGTTGGCGGATTCGATCCTTCACAATCTACGTCTTTCAATAATAATGGCCAATTTCAAGGAGGATCAAATCCAAGTTCTTTTTCTTCTTCGTCTAATGGAGGAACCATTTATGGACCAGGAAATCCGCCACCAAATCAACAATTCCAAAATCAAAACCCAAATTCCTTCGACAATAATCCTCAAAATCAAAACTTAAATCAAAATCCAAATACTCCAACACCATATATTTTTACTCCATCAGGTGATAATCAACAAGAATATGATCAATCTTCACAAGGTTATCCATATATGGCAATGACAGCCAATCAATTATATGGTATTCCTCCAATTACTACAGGTGGAGTTATTATGGCTCCTGATGGGAGTGGAGTTCCATTACTTGTTAATCCGGATTATTTGTATAATAATTATAGAGTAAGTAAATCAGTTATAAAAAATGGGGGGAAAGAAGGGAGTTGGGTTTCGACAAAAAAGTTGCTTAATCGCTATTTGGGATTCGAAATGAAAATTTTTTGATAGGGAAAACAATATTTTTTGTTTTGTTTTGCCTTTTTTAGAGTTATTTTTTTTCCATGCTTTTTCAAAGTTTGAAACGATGAATTTGTAATTTTTGTTTTTTCAGACCGGTCAAATAAAAGTTATTGATGCTTCATATAATTCCAATCAAGGTTTTGTGGATTATCAAACTTTCCAATTGCGACAATATTATGGAAATTTTGTTTCAATGAAAAATCAATTTGTGAGTTTGCCACAGTAAAAACAAAAATTTTTTTTGATATTCGAAGGTGTCAATGCGGAATCTTTTTGTTATCGCTTTCAGTTTCCAAAAATTCGATATTTTATTTTATTGCTTTTTATTTAAAAAATCTTTGTAAAGTAAAAATGCTTTGGGTTTTTAGGTAAATTACGATTATACTTCTTCACATATTTTAAATGCAGTATATTTTAATATTGATATTGCTACATATCCAACAAGGTACTGTTTTTTTCTTCTTCGCCATTGCATATTTTTTAGAACAAAAAAAAATATTTTTAAAGATTAGTTTATTTTTTTTGTTGATTCATGTGATTCTTTTTAAGCTTATTATTTTTCAAGCATTTTTGAAGCGATTATTTTTTTGGAATAATCGAAGATTGATAAGAGTCTTTTTATGACTAATAAAAAAAAATTAATGGCTACTGCTGCTACACTAAGGCGCTTGTAGTCAGTCTCCTGATTTTTTATATTGGGAAAAGGGAAAATTAAACTTTGCAAAATATTTTTTCATCAATCAAAAATGTCTAAAAAAATAAGCAAAGAAAGTTACCATTTATAGCAAAAATTGTGGGAAAATGAAGTAATAAAGATACAATTAAAAGTTATGACAAAAAAATAAAAAAATGTTTTACTCTTTTACACGGGAGTGGGTCAACAAAACTAAAATTCATAATTATTCTTTGAAAAATATCCTTTTTTCGATTTTAAAAAGCATTGAAATTAATTTATTTTTTGCAAGATTTTATTATCGATTTGTATTATTAAAAAGTAAATTAATGAAATCGAAGCTAAAAAAGTTTACTCTTTTTTATCACAAAAATAAAAAGTTTAGAAATAATTTTCGTAACTAAAATTTTTTTAAACTTAAAATCCCTAAGAAACAAATATTGAAATTGGTATTTTTAAAAAAAAAATTTGAATTCAGATGGACAAAATCAAAGTCACTTTGATTCCGAGTCTAACCATGAAAATAGAAATATTATAATTTTTCAGTGTTTTTTCCGACAATCGTAAAATTTCTTACTCAAAGATCTCGTCTATTTTCTAATTAATGCAAAAGCGTTTTACATATGTAAAAATTAAGTAAAATATTTTTTACAGAAATCAAAAATATACCCTTTATCCTCCATCCCTCTTTCAACAATATATTCAATCATTGGGAATCAATCAAAATGATTATATTATTGTTTATTCTCGAGATAATCTTGGTGGAATGCGTTATGCTGCTGCAGTTTGGGAACTATTTAGAATTTATAATCACACGAGAATTAGTGTTCTCAATGGAGGCTTGAATGCTTGGATTGCGGCGGGATATGATTTAACTTCTGATATTGTAAATCCAAGATCAGGAAATTGGATAGCCAATTTTGATTCAATGAAAGTTATAACCTTTGAAGAGATGGTTGCCATTCAACCTAATGGACGATGTTATTTCCAAGAAACTGGAATGGTAGGTGGCAGGTTTCAGGACAATAATAAAGGAATAAATTTTTTTAATGAAAAAAAACCACCTGTTTTTTTTTGAGAATATTTTTAAAAGATTTTAAAATTAATTCTTTATGAAACATCTGCAATTTAGTTTTCTTTTCGAAAGCTTTAGCTAAAAAGTAACATTTCAGAAAATTTGAATATTTTCTCTCTGAAACAATATGTCTGAATTTTGGCTGGAAATTAAAAAATAATATTTTTGTGGTTAATTTTTTTCGATATTTAAGAATTTTTTAGAAAATTTATTATTAAAATTTAATTGAATTTTTCATTCGAAACTTTCGACGTTTAATTTATCTTTTTTCATTTCTTAAACTTTTTTTTCGTGAATTTAGAAAAAATAAATTCATTTTTTTTTTGAGTTTTTAAAAATTTTATTTATTTATTTTAAACCATTTTTTTAGTTTAATTTCCTTGACACCCGTTCAAGAATTGAATATCAACAAAATGGACGATTATTTGGTTCGAAAAATTTCCCGGTTAATGAAATAATTCAATCTAATGGAATGATTATGTCTACAGATGACATAAATATTGGTTTGTTTGGATTAAATTTCAAAATTTAAAATTAACAATAAAAATGATGATTCATTCATTTATTTTTTAGCTTTGGCTCGTGCAAATTATACTCGAGGTCAAACATCATTTGTTATGGATACAAATGGACCAGAAGCAGCTTTTGGTGTATTAGCTTTAGCTGTAGTTGGAGATACAAGAGCAAGGTTATATAATGTAAGGAGTTTAGTAATATACCTTTGATCATTTTAAGGATAGGAAATACCCATGGTTTTTTCAAAAAGTTTTTAAAAATTTGTTCGGCCATAAATTTAAATAATTTCAATGATATTCCTTTAAATCAAAAACATTTTTTAATTCTTTGAGTTTTTTGGATGAAAATCCCGTTTATATCATTTAAATTTTATTAAAAATTTATTTATTGAAAATGTTAACAAGCAATCAATAAATAAAAATAATGAGAGTAACGATATTAAGCCAAAAATTTATAAATATGATTACTATTATCATAAAAAGAGAGTAATCATTTTCTGTGATTTATTGTTAAAATTTAATTACTCTTCTTATATTTTTCTTTTTTTTTCCAAGATACTTTTGTTGTTATTAGCAAAAGTAACGACTCGAAGAGTTTCATATTGATTTATTTTTTATTCAAAAACAATTTTGTTGAAATGGCCACCTTGGTCTTGTTTTTTTTATTGAGAGAGAGACTTCGATTAAATTAAAATTGACCTCGAACAAAATATTTTTTCCCTTTTTAGTCATTCTTCAAAAATTATTTATTTATTTATCCACACGCAAAAGAATTTCTTAACCTTATTTTATTTCGATTTTATTTTTTTCAGGGAGGTATTTATTAAATCAGTCAACGATCTCCATATATCCTTATTCGATGATCATGAATCATGATGCTGATTGAATTTCCAAAAAAGACAAATAAACAACACTGCCTTCCTGAATGATTCCTTTTTTTTGTTTTACGCATTTATTTTTTCATAAATTTTGCAAAAAAAAAAAAAAATAAATACATCTATATATTTTAAAAATAATAATAATAACTGACTCTGTCTCTCTGTCTCACTCATTAAAAACAACAAATAAATGTATTTTTGGAAAGCGTTGAATATTTCATTTCAATCGTTTTTTCATTTTTGTGTTTGATAAACAAAACAAAAAGAAACTTGACGAACAGGAAAAAATATAGGAAGAAAGTAAAATTAAATATAAAAGCGTGAAAATGTGGGGAGAGAGAGAAAGGAAAGAAGGATGGAAAGTGAAAATTGAGGGAAGCAAGTAAACAGTCAGTCAGTCACAGAGGCTTGATTGCTTGTTCGCTCACTCGGTCAATCACACACACCACAAAAAAAATATATAAAAACATTGATGTTTTTCCATAAAAAATTTTTTTTCACTTTCCTTCAACAATCAAAAAAATGAATTATAACTTTCTTTTTTATCGTGTGGTTGGGTTTTTTTTATATATGTATGTATGTTGTTCATTTTAATTGGTTGTATATGTTTTTTTTATTCCATTTCCGATGAAAAAAACTATGATTGATTTTGTTTCATTTTTCGGTGAAATTCTATTTTTTAGAATATTTTTCTAACAAAGACAAACAAATTTCCATATAATAGTTTTCAAACTTTCTCGTCTCAACTGGGACTAGGGTGGACCGGGTAGATCTACCAGTAGATTCTACCGGTAGATCTACCGGTAGATCTACCGAAATCTACCGAAAAAATTTTCCAATCTACCGAAATCTACCGCGCCACCAAAATTTAAAAAAAGACGTTCTCGGAGTTTTTTAAGCGAAAGTTATGAATTAGCAGGTTCTAAAATGCATAAAAACGATGTTTTCTCTATTTCCGAAAATTTTTGAATTTTTTTAACAGGGGAGAGTTTATGATAGGAAAGTAATAGCTTGGTCCACCCTGTTGAAAAATTGAAATTTTTTTAAAAGTTTGCAAAACCTATTTTTGTGCCCAAAAATAGCCTTATATCCTTAATTTTGTATTCCTTGATTCAAAATCCCTTTCTTTTCGAATTTTGGACTTGCGGTAGATTTCAGTAGATCTACCGGTAGATCCACCGGTAGATCTACCGGTAGATCTACCGATTTTTCAATCTACCGGTAGATCGGTCCACCCTAACTGGGACGAACCATTTCTATAAAATTATTTAAAAATCTAATTTAACAAAAAACTTTTATTATTATTTATTTTTTGAAATATCGCAGATTTATTTTTTTCTCCATTTCCTTGTGCCATTAATGACCACCATTGACTTTAACCTTCTTTTTTTCCACCCAGTGATCTTCGATGCAAAGTTTATCTTAGTTTCATTTGTAGTCAAGTCCAGAAAAATCAGTGTTTTTTGCTTATCATAATTCTTTCAATTATTTTAATTAAGCTTTCTTCCTTCTCTTTTTTTACGCTAACTCTAATTCTATAATAACGTCCGAGAATTTTCTTCCATTTCTTTGGTCTTCTTTATTTCTCATTATTATCATTAAAATTAAAGCTTCTTAAAAATAAACTTGGGAAAAAGGAACTTTAAATTAATCTTGTGTCCCTTTGAACACGCGTGTTTCACATATCATCAATGTTTCTATGTTTTTGAGCTGTTGTTGCAAAAAAAAAGTAGCCAGCATACATTCTTCAAAAAATATTGGAGGCTGTATTTAAAAAGAAAGAAAAAAGTTTAACAGTTTTTTTTCTGTTGGAGTCGCGTATTATTTTTTTTGTCGTCTGACTTTGTTTTTTGAGTTTACACCATCGCTTGCGCTTGCTTGTGTAAATAAACCTCCTTTTTTTTCAAAGGTTTATGTATTTTTTTAAAAATTTGTTTTCGTGTTTCAGATTGCCTTTTTATTTTTCACAAAAAAAAAAAACAGTCAAATTATGTCGGGTAAAAAAATAATAACTATTTATGGAGGATTATTAATATTTATAATTATTTATTTAAAATTTTCTTTATTTGTTAATGGTGATGTAAAATTATTTATTCCTAATGGAAATAATGTGAATGAGAAAAATGTTGCAAAGGAGGAAGAGAATGCAAATGATGAAGAGGAGGATATTTATATGTGTGATGAAAGTAATTCAAATAACTCGTAAGTTTTTTTTTTTGCTTTTTTATTAACTGTGTAAATTTTTCGTTGCGAATGATTAAAAAAAATCGCGGCAAAAGTTTTATCCAAAAATTTGGAAAACAAAATTTTATCAAAAAATGTTTTTGACAAGCAAAAAAAAAGTGACGTTGAACTATTTATCTAAAAAACATAAAAACATGCCTTTGTAAAACAAACATTCAAGCTTTCTTCCTTTGTTTTTTTTGTTGATGTTATTCAAACAGTTCTCCATGTTGTTGTGAAAACACCTATAATTTTTTTTATTACAGTTCGAAGAAAATCGCCAAACAATCAAAAAACTGTTTTTTATTTTTCATGCTTTCGGTTTTAATATTTTTTTTCCTCTTAATTTTCTAGCAATAAAAGCTAGATTAGAGAAAAAAATTTGCAAACAAAAATAATAAATTTTTTCTTTTTATTTCAGACAAATTTATTGCCAAGGCAGAATTTTAGAAGCTTATAATTATTTAAGCATTACCAATGATTCCAAGGAATATGTTGATCGACCTTTAATTAATTCTCCAGGTTTGTAAAAACAACAAAAATAACCAAATTCAAACTCAACAAAAAAATTTTTAGAAGTCACTTTAAATAATTTTGAAAAAATGTTTGGAAACGAATCCGTGGAAGAAATAAATAAAGAAAAATTTGAAGATTTTTTATTACAAAATTTTTTACCTGCTGGTCATGAATTAATGAATTGCACCCCTGATGGATTTGTAGATAATCCAGAAAAGCTTATGGCCATTCGAGATCCAAATTTGAAGGAATGGGCTTTACAGTTGAATAATATTTGGAAAAAGCTTTGTAAACAAGTAAGTAATTATTATTATAGCCAGAAAAATGAAGAGAAAAAAGCATTCCATGATACTTAGTTTCAAAACTCGCACTAAAGAATAATCCAAATTTTTTTTCCTCTCCAATCCAAGAAAAAAATTTTAGATGGACCCCAAAGTAAATCTAAACCCCGAAAAATATTCCCTTCTTCCTATCAAACATAAATTTATTGCTCCTGGAGGTCGATTTCGTGAAAATTATTATTGGGATGCTTATTGGATTATTAAAGGATTGATGACTTCAGAATTATATGACGCCGCTGCACAAATGATTTTAAATTTTGCTGAATATGTTGATACTTATGGTTTCATTCCTAATGGTGGAAGAGTTTATTATCTTCAAAGGTTTGTTAATTTTTCTTTTGGAGATTAAAATTGAGATGTTTAATTTAATCGAAAGAAAATAACAAAATATTAATTTTATTCTCAAATTTTAGTCCTCTCAAATTATTAAAGAAATATTAAAGGACTTTTAATCTTTTCGCTACGAGACAAAAATTTATTTTTCTTAGCTTTGGTCATACGTGAAATTACATTAGCTAAATTTATTTAAAACTAGGCGGACGGCGTGCCTTCGGCACGCCCCACCTTGGCAATTGCGTCTTCAGTGTTTTCTGCTATTAATTATCCAACGAAAATTTTAGCATTCTTTTTATCGGATAAACAAAAAAACAAAGATTATAAAATAATACTTTGTTATATATATTTTGGTAGCTTTAAATCAATCCCTTCTCCTCACATATCCATCATAAATCAACAAAAAGAAAAAGTTCATTCTTCAAAGAGCTTACATACAAAAATATTCGATCTGGATCTTAAATATCGCATGGATTTGGGTTCTTAAGATCCAATGGATCAAAATTCTATTTTTTTGAAAGTAAACCGCCACTCAGCAATGCTGTTTTAAATTTTATTCACAAAACGTATGCAAAAAAATTTCATGCAAATTTTTATGTACTTACGGGTATGTGGATCCTTTTGTATCTTTGGATTCTTTGGAGTATTTGGATCTTAGAAAACTTATGGATTGGGTCTTAAATGTACCATAGAATGGATACCATAGAATGGACCTTTAAAATCACTTGGATTTGGATCCTAAATTTTTAATGGATCTGGTTGGATCCATAAAATCCAAAGGATCAAGGTCCTGCACTTCCTTGCAAGTAAACCGCCACTCATCATTGCTTCATTTACATGCAACTAAAACAAAGGTTAATTCGTAAATGCTTTTTCACATAAAAATTACTTCATGCAAATTTTTCAATCATTCCTTTCATTCTTTTTGGAAGGGATACCTTAAAAAGTGCGTATCTTTTTCAAATGGCCACCTCCGGAAGATGCGACCCATTTTTTCTTTCACGCCAAAATATTTCCAATCTATAGATACCCAACAGCTTAAGAAAAAAAGGGGATGTTACGGAAAGACAACCAAAATTAAGGGGTAGGAAAAAGCAAATTATTTCCTCGAATTTACATAAATTTTAAAACAAAAATAAACTTTTTTGTTTATGATTTTCGATGTGAGACCTTATTTTTTGCTCAAATTATTTTTTCTTAATTTTTGTAGGGTTTGAAAAAAAATTTTTAAGTAAACTATAATACATTTTACTTGCCAGATTTCAGTCTTAAAAATTTGAGAATTTTTAAATTTTTTTTTGCAGATCCCAGCCTCCGCTTTTTATTCCAATGGTTTATGAATATTACGAAAATACCCATAACATTGAATTCGTTAAAAAATTATTACCGACAATGGAAAAAGAATTTAATTATTGGCAAAAAAATCATCAATATGAAGTTACTTTGAATGATGGAAAAAAATATACTTTATATCAATATCGAGCTAAAAGCAATACTCCCCGACCAGAATCATATAAAGAAGATTTAGCGACTGCCGAAGCTTCAAATAAAACTTCGAAAGTTGATAACCAAAAACTTTTCCGGGATTTAGCTTCCGCCGCTGAATCCGGACTTGATTTTTCGACTCGTTGGTTTTCAGATCAAAAAACTTTAGAAACCATTGAAACTACAAATATTTTACCGGTGGATTTAAATTCATTTTTATGTTGGAATATGGATATATTGGATTATTTATTTGATGAAGTTGGAAAAAATAATGATAAATCTGAATTTTATCGAAATATGCTTGCTAAACATCGAAGATCCGTAAATGCAGTATTTTATAATGAAACAGAAAAAATGTGGTTGGATTATAATTTGAGAACTAAAAAACATAACCCCACTTTTTATGCAACTCTTGCGGCTCCTTTGTTTACGAATTGTTATCATGCATTGGATCAAGGAAAAGCTGAAGGAGTATTTAGATTCTTTAATGTAAGTTTTTGTTTTGTGATTTTTTTAATTTTAAAAACAAATTTCGTTCACCGAATCTCTATAAAATAAAATATTTTTGTCCATGATGGAGAAAAGGCTTTTACTATCTTTTGCTTTTGTCGTCTCCATATCTCTTTTTAACATTTTTTATATTTTTTGGGTCTAAACCTTTTTCACTTTCGACAAAAAAATCCAAAAAAACAGTAAAACCAAAATCATAAAGAAGTTATTAATAAATTTAAATATTTATAAAAAATTTAATCTAATTTTCTTTTCAAAATGAAAAAAAAGATGTTATCAAAATATTCAAACTTTAAAATGGGAGAGAGAAAAAAATAGCGCTTCATTTTCTTCGAAAAATAAAAAAAATAAATGGTAAAGCAAGTAAAAACTTAATTTTTTCAAATTTAAGAATCAAAAAATGTTATTTTTTGCTTTTTCATATTTTCTTCTCTGAAAATTTTTTTCTTTTCTAATTTATTTATTTATAATTTGATGATTGCTCCATGATTCGGTTTTGGCATACTTTTATAAATTTGATCCCTTGTGGTGTCTTGCAATCGAGTGGGCAATTTATTGAGCATATGGTTCTAATAATTGGCGCAACGAACTCTTATTTTTCACTTTAGAGAAACTAATAGCTTAATTCTTTTTTTTTTTTTGCATCTTTTTATGGGATTTAGGTGCCATGCCAATAGACATTTAAAATCCTTAAATCATATTTATATTTTTTCTTTACAAAATTAACAAAAAAATAAAGACAAAATATTCAAAAAAAAAATTTTAAAGCATAAATTTTAAAAAATAGTCTGCTTTCCTTTCTATGAAAAAAGAAAAATAAAGCTTTTTTGTGTGAAAAGCTTTTGTTTTTTTACGCTCCGAAAAACAATAACAACAACTTTAAACTATTTTAGCGATAAAAAAAATATTTAAAGAAAGAAGCAAAAGAAGAAAGTGACTGTTTGAATAATTATTTATTTGCCGAGGATGTTAAAAAACAAAATCACTTTTTGACACTTTTATTAGAATCGGATTCTGGGCTTTTTGTAAATCATGAGTAAGTAAGTAAATAACAAAAATATTTCTACAATATGTTGAATTAATGGAAAGGTCAAACTTTTATTTTCTTTCTTTTTAAATTGTAATTAACTAAACAATGTTTTGTTCCATAAATGCACATTCTTTGACCATAAAATTGCATACTTTTAAAAGTTTCTTTTTTCCTTTCCAAAAATTTTTTATTTATTATTTGTCTTTTAAAGTTTATTTTTCACCCAAAAGTATCTTTCATTGCTTTCATATATATTTTATTCTAATTAAATAAAAAGTAAAAAAAAATATAATTAAAATATTCAAAAATTTTCTAGAAGTTAAGAGAGGTTCTGTGAGCTGATTCAAATCGGGCGGAACAAAATTTTTTTTATTTTTTATTTTTCTTTACCAATCGGTTCTAAAAAATATTTAAAAATTATTGGCGACAAGGTTTTTCTCAAAAACTAAGCTGGATATGCAAATTTTTCATTTTGAAGTTGAAATCATGCATTAACTTCAAAAATTCGGCTAAATTCACCCATGAAGTATTTAAATTTGATTTTTATCCAATATTATCAATTAGATTACGGGCTATTTAATGGTGCATTCCATACATTTGAATGTTCTATAAAAATGCAGAGAAATTTGCATATTAAAACTTCAAATTGATGCCATTTTTTAACCGTCTTCCATACAACGCTATACTATACACCATAATGACCCCCAGAATCTCCTCTTTCTTATGGTGTAAACCTCATAAACTCACAATGCCTCATTAGGGATTTATGAATTTTTGAATGTTCGCTATGCATGATATTGCAGATATTGCAAAGGTATCAATCTCACACTTTGCCAAATCTTTATTACTTTTTTATTATATTTATTATTTTCGTTTATTTTTTGTGGTATTTTTAATCTTTTTTTAATACTTAGTTTACTGAACAAATAGTGGTAAGAAGTAATCAAAGTTGATGAATTATGCCTTCTGAGCAAATATCAATTCTGTAAGAGAAAATTATTATTCCAAACATTATTTTCTCTTTGATTTTGTAATTTCTCTTTAGTACAAGTTTCTTTTAAATTACAGTTTGTTAAAATCCTTTTAAACTATTACATAAAAAATATTTATATTATTTTATTGATAATCCAAAGTTATTTTCAAAAACTTTATATTAAATAAATTCAATAGAACAATAGCAACAACGTCAAAAATATTGTAAAGAAGAATAACTATAAAAATAATACAAAATCAAAACTTTTAATTTTATTCATCGGTTATTTTTTCATAAATAACTTGATGGATTTCTTCCATGCCATTATCTCGTTGATATTTTGATTCCCTATGTGCCAAATTCATATTTCTATTTGCTTGTTCTTCTTGATCCATACATTCTTCTTCGATTTCATCGTCATCTTCCCCTTCCAAATTGCTCACACGAATTGAACAATCCGCTTTTTGTTTCTTTTTTGAAGGGCCATCTTGGGGTTTTTTCTGTTCGGCTGCAAATCTGCTAAGCAATGATCTGATTTGATCCATTTTTAAAACTTCATCAATTGCAAATATACGTTGTCCATTCATGTTTGTAGCAAGAAGCATAGCTTTTGCAATGTTTTTGGGGCTCCATTTTTTTGATCTGTCCTTCGCGCCTTCAAGAAATTTTTCATAAACATAATTTCTTTTTTCCTCAGTTATTTTTGGATTAGTTTGAAAATGGCGATGAGCCCATCCAATAGGAGGTCCTGGTGAATTATTAATTGAATTTTCTTCATCTCGTTCATCTGCAAAATCTCGAGCTACTCTATCAATTTGAATGGGTGCCATTTGATCAACAAGTTCTCGATAAGTTTCTATAGCGTAATCTTTTTGTAAAAGTCTTTTCGTACTTGTATAATGGTCACCCGCCATTATATGTGCCATAAGTTCTTCATGAGTATCAAATGTAGCATCACAACTTGCATCTGGACATTCATAGTGGGAACATTCAGTTTTTTTAGATTTGTTCTTTTTTTTACCGATTCTCCATAAACTTGCATCAGTAGGAACATTATTTGCTTTTGACTTTTCAAGGAAAGGAATATCTTTAATCTTTATATTTGTTCCTGAATATTTGAAGAATTTTCCCTTTCCTATATTTGCTGCTCGATGAACCAAAACACCACCGGGTTGAAAAGTAAATGTATAAAATTTAGAAATTCCCTTCAAAGCCATTGTTGAAATTTTTGTATCTGTTCCACGATTCACAGTCGAAACACTAATAGAAGTATGGGGCATACCAGGATCATAAACTAAAGCATCAAAGAATTCATATTCGTCTTGGACATTCTTTTTCGCTTCAGTGATGTAAGCTCTAACTTTATTTTTTACCAATGCCGCAATTGCGTCAGAATTACTTTTCCCATTTTGTGGTTCGGAAAATGAATATTTGGAAATTTTCACTCCGCTTTGTTCAATTAATTCTGCGATGGATAAAATTACTTCTTTGCTATGGTAGCAACCTTAAAATTAAAAAATAATATTTGTAAAAATTTACTATTAAACTAACCGGCGTTGTCGCTGCGTAATATTACTTCCTCCTTTCCCATTTCTTTTAATTTCAAAAGCACATCCAGGAGGATTGCAATTACTGCTGCTCCATCTTGCTTATTTTCTTGAATAATATGAACAAAAGCATAATTAACTGGGACTCCGTTTTCAATTGTTTGAACGTGCGTAATGTGATGAGCCATGCCTTCTTTTCCAAAATAATCACTTTGAGTTTCTCGATATTTTGATTTAAGAAGCTTTTGTGCCCAATCCAAAGTTAAATAAGCTTTTTTATTATCCAAATTAGCAATATCTTTGGCTTTTTCCAAATCACTCCATCTTGACCTCACAATGTGTCTTTTTAGTTCCATTATATGGAAGACTGCATTTTGAATTCTGGCATTATCATTTTCAAGAACAATCAATTCTGCACAATTTTCTTCTTTACAATTTGCAACAAGTTCGTCACTTAATTTCTCTAAATCATCCAAAATTTTTGAGAAAGCTTTGCAACGAGGAGATACAGTAAAATGCGGAGTTTTACATTCTGCAGAAAATTCAGGGTCATTAGGATCACTCAATGCATGTTGGAAACAATATGAAATCACAGATGAATCTGATTTCAAGTTAATGGAAAAATCAGTTTGAAGATATTCTTGGGCTTCTTTCAATCGCAATTATAAATCACTGCTTTGTGGAAGGTTGATAGTTCCCTTACTTTCCCAACTTTTGAGTACCGTATTTACTTCGTCAAATCCCTAAAAATTTTGAGTTACTTGTTTTTTGTTAAAGAAAAATTTTACATCAAATGCGGCGGCTTGAAAATAATCGACGCAAGTCAAAGCTTTTGATTTTTGTGCATGGCAATATTGTAGAATTGCAAACATTGCACTGCGAGATAAAACTTCATCTTCTCGGCCTTGTTCTTCCATCATTTTTATGTACATCCGGATAATTTGAGCATGGGATTGAAGTCTAATATTTGCTGCAATATCCACTTTTTCGCCATTTGTTTTTCTTACTTTCATATCTCCATATGGCAAAATGACCATACAATGAGGGCTAGAAACAAAAAACAAAAAATAGGTAAAATTAAATCATTGATTATAATATTACCTGGTGAAAAATTCAATAAAAGTTCTTATTTTTTTTTCATCATATCGTTTAAAAGTTTTTGGGATGTCTTCGGAAAGCGAATCAGCTTTGTAGCATTCTTGTGCCTGTCTGTACAAAAAGTAAGACAATCCAGGAATCTTTGCCAATACTTCAGCATAATCGCATTGACTTGCCATTGGACCAAGAATAATTTTACGGAGGCGTTTATCATCAGTTTTTAAATATTGTATTGCATATTTATCTTTCATGTCTTCATATGGGGTTATTGGTTTTTCTTTTTCATGGTAAATAGATGTCACTTTTACGGCAAATTCTTTTTCAGCATTTGGGGCCATGGTTTTGAAGATGAATGATAAAAATTTTCGTGCTCCAGAAACCTTGTTACGTTTTTCTCTATCGGATAGAGTATCATAATCATCTTGAGTTTTAATTCTGGTTACCCCCAACGATTCTCCCAAAGTCTTCAAATTTTTTATTTTTTGATCCTCTTCTTCCGAATCAACTATTACAACTGGCTCAAAATCAGGATCACTAATTGCGCCTGGGTCAAAACTATCATGATCCATTATATCATCGGAATTGATAGTGTTATAACCATCATCACCACTTTCATTTGCTTCATTTTCACCTGCATTTTCAGGCTCTTTGACAACGGCTTTTGGTTTGGGTCCATCAATCATTTCTCTTATCTTTGCCCAATGCTCATTACAAAAACCTAAATCAGAAGTTGATCAACGAGTAAATAAAAAGATAAAAATTAACCTGAGCCAGGTTGAACAACTATATTATAAAGATCACTTAATATAGCTGCATCTTCTTTATGAATTTTATGTCTTGCGAGGTTATTGCATATTTTGCCGCTGTCAGGTTCAAAAACTTGTTCGAAAATACAAAGATTTTGTCCTTTTCGGTTTACAGATGAGTGACCGCTCCTATGAGTTTCAAATTCCACAAGTAACTCTTTGAAATGATTTTCGCATATGCAATTATCCAAAACTCCATTTTTTCTATTCTCATCGTTCCAGTCGATAAGAAAATTGCCAATTCGGCAATATAATAAGTCAACAACATTTTCACAACCATATAATAAAAAATTAGATAATTCAGGATAAGAATATATTTTTCGTAAACTGAAAGAATAAATATAGTTTTTTTCAAAATTAATTTTACCAAACCTTAGTTTTCTTCCAATGCATTCTCCTTGACGAGGGGCTGTAATTTTTGAAAAAGATTCTGGACTTTCTTGATCATAATAATCAAAGTTGCAACCGCCATCTTGATTGTCTGCTAATAATAAACCATAATTTATTCTAGCATAAATGAATTGAAATTCGAAAAGTAATAGCAAAAAAATAATTTTCTTCATTTTCTCTTGAATAAATAAGCTGGTATAATAAATTACTCAAAGAAAAATTTTACTATAATTGTAATAAAAAATTTTTTAAAAGCAAAAATAAAGATAATGTTTGGAATAATAATTTTCTCTTACAGAATTGATATTTGCTCAGAAGGCATAATTCATCAACTTTGATTACTTCTTACCACTATTTGTTCAGTAAACTAAGTATTAAAAAAAGATTAAAAATACCACAAAAAATAAACGAAAATAATAAATATAATAAAAAAGTAATAAAGATTTGGCAAAGTGTGAGATTGATACCTTTGCAATATCTGCAATATCATGCATAGCGAACATTCAAAAATTCATAAATCCCTAATGAGGCATTGTGAGTTTATGAGGTTTACACCATAAGAAAGAGGAGATTCTGGGGGTCATTATGGTGTATAGTATAGCGTTGTATGGAAGACGGTTAAAAAATGGCATCAATTTGAAGTTTTAATATGCAAATTTCTCTGCATTTTTATAGAACATTCAAATGTATGGAATGCACCATTAAATAGCCCGTAATCTAATTGATAATATTGGATAAAAATCAAATTTAAATACTTCATGGGTGAATTTAGCCGAATTTTTGAAGTTAATGCATGATTTCAACTTCAAAATGAAAAATTTGCATATCCAGCTTAGTTTTTGAGAAAAACCTTGTCGCCAATAATTTTTAAATATTTTTTAGAACCGATTGGTAAAGAAAAATAAAAAATAAAAAAATTTTTGTTCCGCCGACTTCGAAAATCTTTAAATTTACTCGTAGAGTCTCTCTTAAATCGATAAAAGCAAAATTCTTCTATTTTATATCCAAAAAAATAATTATTTTATTTCGACGAAGAAAGGTTTTCTTTAAGATGCTTCATTTCCACAAAAATATCAACAAACAAAAAATGACTCGGATCTAAAATTAAAAATTGCAGGAATTACTTTTTTTAATATTTTTATTTTTTATAGCGCTCTCATGCCTTTGATTACCCCGGTGGAGTTCCAACTTCTATGGTTCGTGATGCTGACCAACAATGGGATTTTCCAAATGGTTGGGGAAATGTCAATCATTTAATTATAGAAGGATTAAGAAAATCTGAATCCCCTGATGCTCAAGATGCTGCATTTCAACTTGCAACTAAATGGGTTCGAGGAAATTATAAAGTTTTTAATGCCACTGGACATATGTGGGAAAAAGTTAGTTAATTTTGGAGGAAACTTTTCTCGTAACAAAATTTTCATTTTGCTTTTGGATTTAAAAAATTTCTCTTTACAAAAGCTCAAATAAATACCTTTTTAATTCAACGGCTTTCGCAACGAAAGTCTTTATTTTTTTGAGTCTCGCCCCGAAAGTTTTTTTAAACAAAAAATTATAATTTTAGTATGATGTGGTTGGAAGCGTTCCAATACCTGGTAAAGGTGGAGAATATGATGTTCAAGATGGATTTGGTTTAACAAATGGAGCAATTTTGGATTTACTTGTTACTTATGCTGATCGAATTACAGCTTATGATAAAGTTGAAGAACCTTCTGTTACAAATTCTCCTGTTACAGATTCTACAGTTACAGGTCATTCTGAAGGTGATTCAACACCTAATAATGCTTTTGCTGAATCCATTTTTACTGCTTTAACCCTTTTCCTTCCATTATTATTTGCAGTTTAGATATAAAAAAAATAACAAAAAATTATAATTTATTCATTTTTATTTAATCTTTTTTGTTTGCCATATTATTTTACAATACTTTTTTATTTAGATGCTTGCCAATAAATTCCAATTTAACGCTTTTCTTTTTCTTCTTCAACTATCATTAATTTATTTATTTATACCGAGTTTTTTCCCAAAAAAAATTAACACATTCTGAAGCTTTTTATTAGCCTTAAACACTTATTTTTATTTTCCCAAGGCTCCTCAGCAAAAGAAAAAATACTTTCAAATAAAGTTTCCATTTTTTTAAAAAACGATTTACCAAAAATAGTTAAAATTCTATGCTTGCTTCTTTTAACTTTTTTTTGGTTGCTAGAAACTTATTCCATTTATCTCGAAGATTGGCTTCACTTAATATTAACTCATTTTCGATTTAATTAAAAAGTTTAAAAGCCATAACAACAAAAATTTATCTTTAGTTCCTCCATCAAATTCTGTAAATTTGGAAAGTTCACGAATTGATGAATCTCCAAATCCCATAACTCATGAAGCAGTACCCATTCTGAATATGTAAATTTTTGAAAAATGAATGATTTTAGTTTATTATTCCTCAAATTGAAAATGCCATATGCCATGTCATCATTGTTCCATAAATTATTGAAGTCACAGAATTTTTATAATGAAATCAACGGTGAAAATGTTTAATGTTTTAATTTTATGGAAAACAACAACTTTTATTATTCAACATTTAAAAAAAGACTTTAAAAAATTATAAAGATCAATTTGAATTATTATCGGCAATATATTTTTTGATCTCATTAATTTATTTTGTTTCAAGAAAAAAATAAAATTGGAAGTGTTAATTTTTTTACGTGGATGTATGACAACATTTAATTAAACAAGCTATTTTTTGATAACGAGATGAAATATTTAAAAGTAATTAAATATCATACTTAATTAACATTAAAAAAACAAGCTTTACTTACTTTTTCTATTAATTGCCGAATTTGCAAATTGTAATCCTTCATTTTTGAGCAAAATGGTGATCACTGAAAAATATAACACCAAAAGTTTTATGCAAAAAAATTGAATTTCTTTGTTCTCTTGCAAAATTTTCCATTATCAAGATGCTTTAAAAGCATCATATTATTCCCGTATTTTATTACCCATTTGTTTGTTCTGTGTTGCAAACTTTTTTAACGTTAATGAGGGAAAATTTGATAAAAAAAAACACCAAATGATTTTATTGCGGCTTTTTACAGCTTTTCAACTCTAATTAATTTTATGAGAAAAATATGAATGCTCTGCGTCGTTGCTGATAAAGGCAAAAAATCAAAGTCATAATATAATTCATGAAAATTTCTTTTGCTATTGGGGCTTCTATTACTATGGCTTATCAAATACAATAATAATACTAGCAGAATTTAAATAGGTTAATTAAAACAATCATTCAGTATCATTTTTTTACATTTGCTGGTTGTTAAAGCAATAATAAAAAAAGTTAAAAGTAGTTTTCCTTTTATTTTAAGTTAAAAATGCTTTCCATATTTTTTGGAATGTTAATTAGTTTTCCAATTATGTTATACGGAAGTCCACCGATGATGTGTACACAAATATCAACAAATTATACACAATCATTAAATCTTCCACATTACAATGACAATACAACAGGATCGGGAATACTATCCTTAATTCAAATAAATGACACTTCAAAGTATATTTTACGTGTTAGTATTGTGAACACTATGGATTTAACTAATAATAAACCTGCACTTAATCTTTGCTATGGAAATAGTTGTAGTTACAACTTATCAGGTTCAAATGATTTTATTTTGGACGAAAGAAGGCCCTATGTCGAATTATCAATAGATTACGAAATAAACAAAGACATGTTTTATGATGGTTATTTTGATAATGGAAGTATCAGCAATTCATACGCACCATTATTTACACTAGACAAACCTTGAATTAATGATTATACTTATGAAGGATTTATAATACTTAATCAAACCACTTGTTGCACCAAATTTAAAGAAGCTCCTTCTGCGCCATCCAATGCCACTCGATGCAAACGTTTCCGAAGTCGTACCAATTTACTTAATATGGACTTTACCATATTTGCTACCTCATCTATGAATTATACGTTAATTGATGGTCAACTTATTACAGAAGGTGATTACACTAACGGATATTACAAATCGTATTATTCTTTTGATAGTTCAATAGACTGTGATAGGTTTGTAAAGATTTTTCAGCTCAACTTTTTGAGAAAACAAAGCTACATTTTTCTGAAAATCGGGCAACTTTGATTCTAAATAGGAAGTAATAATTCTGTATTTTTTATAGCAAAGACAATCCTAATTTAATTTGTAACATTAGTCTACCAGTGAATGATAGTAAAACTTTCATTGAAATGGCTTTTCATGATAGCTATGACCGAATAACCTTTATTCCCAGAGTTGGCTCTTTCATTATTCGGAATAATCAAACATTGATGTACGAAGGCGTTCCATTCACACCGAAAGATGATTGCTTATATTACACATATAAAATCCAAGACACTTCACATCCAAGTAATAGCGAATTTTGTTGTAAAGAATTTGAATAAATTTTGAACACAATACTTTATGCTTTTTTGGTTCATTAATTTTTGTTGGATTTTTTTATTTTAGATATACCAAATAAATGAAATACTATTGCAAATTGAAATTAAATATTTTTACTATCCATACATAAACAGCGCATCCACATTTTAGAAGCTCTTCGTGAATCAGGGATGCTCGTTCTTGACTTTTCGTCGATCCGAACATCCAAACAATGTTCAAGCCTAATGACCAAAAAATTCCGATCTCCGAAATCATAACCATGAACCACGAACGACCGAGCATCCCTGTTCGTGATCATCCTGAAAAAAATGCCTATGCAAACAAATTATTTATTTCTTATTTAAAACCAACATTCGTTACAAGGTATTTTTTAGCTTTGCACCTGCGCAAGTCCGTTGACACTGCAATGGCGAGCATGTATGAATGTGTGGTTTACGCTTGCTTTTTTTTGACAACTGACCTTTATTATTTTTTAGCTACTGTGACAATAAACGGAAGCAATTTCCGCTGCCAAAACGATCATGTCTGAACCCAACAAAAAAAAAAGAGAAAAAAGAGATGCGATACCCGTAAAAAAAACAACAAATGTCATGGATTATCTAAGTGCTGGTGTATTCGTTCACTCTTTCATTTACTGTGCCATTGCTTGTAAAAAACGATTGACTTTATTACGCAATTTTTATTTTTAAAGAAACAAAAAAAACATCTCATTTTTTTTTTCGGGACAACTAAAAGTACCAATTTGTCGTTTTTTCTCGCTCGTTTGTTTTCTTGTTTTTTCAATCGCTTACTTACTCTCTCTTTATGGCAGTCATTGAATCTCTGTGAGAACCCAAAGAGTCAATTGCCATTTTAGTTTAGTTAAGTTGAGTTGAGTCACTTATCCTTCTCGGCAGCAATAGCAGTAGCAATAGCAATGGTAGCATCATCATCTTCTCACTTTAACCTCCTCCTCTTTAAAAAAACAAGAAATTAAGAGTGGCAGAAAAGCGAGAAAAAAAAAACCAAATAAATCGATTCAACAATGATTTCCTCCTTCCAGGTCAAAAATAGCTTTGACTTTGAGGCAACAACAATAAAAAAAGTTCGTTGATTTGAAATTGAGTAGTTAATTACAGGGTTTTATCCCTGCTTTTTTTTATAGCTGAAAGGGATTTTTAGGAAAAACAATATGGTTTTGTTTATAAAATATTTTCAAGATTATTAATGTGGAAGGAAGCAAAAAACTTTGAGTGTCATCATCAAAAAAATAAAAATGGTGTTAACGTGAGCCATCAAACTCGAGGGACATAAAAACCGTGACAACGCTGACACCCATTGTATTGTTTTTTTTATTTTGTTGGATATTAGTTCTTTGGAAAAATGATACAGTAAAAAAAAGGTAGCAAAAAGCGCACAAAAAAATTTCTATGAATAAAATAGTAATAATTTGTGACAACAGAATATAAAAAAAATTTTTTCTTACATTTGTGGTAAAAAACATTTATTAAAATTTATAATTTCAACAGATTTTTATAATATATTTTTATTGGAGAAAACTTAAAAAACCTTTAAAACTTCTTTATGTAATTTGATATCCTAAAAAAATCTAACAACTTTATGCTTTAGTTTTGTTCGTTGCTTTGGATTCTATAAAAATCTTTTAAATTTTACTGATTGCTTTTTATTTTTCATTACCTTTTTGGTAATTTTAAAGTTCATCATTCAAAAACTATTGTTTTGTTTTTCTATGGATATGCCACATCAATTCAATCATTCTCGGAAGCGTAATAATTTTGAGGAAAAAAAGGTGTGAACTTGTGGCAAAATAAAAAAATTGTAATTGTAATAATACCTTAAAGAAAAGATGAGTAGCATGACAACAAGACCAGAAAAAAAAGTGTATGAAATACTTCAAATTTAAAGAAAAAATTTAAACTAACGAAGACAACCACCCTCCAAAAAACTGGGGACCCTTGATTCTTTTTTTATTTTATTTTTTTCATTCATTTTTATTAAAAATAAAAAATCCAATGACTCGTCGATTATTTTTTTTGTTGCTGTTCCATCGTAGCAACGTTTTTTCTTTTAATTTTTCTAATAAAATAAAATTCAAAAAACTTATAGTCGTCGCTTTAACTAACTAAAGTGGTTTCAATCAAAAAAACTTTTCCATTTTTTTCTTTCAGCAAAACCTTCGAAGTTTCACGTTTTTTTCTTTTCTCGATCGTCTCCTTATTTTAAATAAAATTTAACCTTTTTTTCTCTATTCTTTCACATCTTTTTTGTTTTTTATTGTCCCTCGTTTTTTTCCTTTTTTTCTTCTTTTTTTTGGCCATACCTTTTTTTTCTCTCTTTCAAGTTCAAGTTTAAGTTACTATATGTACTGTAGTATCACTACACTCAAAAACCACAATTATCGAAAAAAATAAGAAAGAAAAAACTTCCATATTTGTCAATTGTTGGTTGAGTGAGTGACAGACAGCATTGAACATATTAAAAAAACTTGTTATGCAATATTGCGTTAACGCCATTAGTGAATAAATGAATGAATGAGTAAGAAAAAAAGGTTATCAAAAATGTTAATCGCGCCGAAAAATTAATTTACTGACAAGTATGAGAAAAGAGAGGTGTGTATATTTTTTGTTTTGTTTCCGGCAATTTTACGCTTCACTTTCAAGGTCGAGAAAAAAATAAATATTAGGTGATGGTGGAAGAATTAGGGGCAGGCGATAGGGTTAGAAAAATAATACACGGTAGCTTCCACCTTTTCAGAAAATCCGAATTTTTTTTTTAAAATTAGTAACAAAAATATGTTTCGAAATTAAATTTGTTACTTTTTGTCTCAAAGCGAACATTAAATAATTATACTGTATTATTTAAAGATTAGTTAAACTTTTTATTCTCAATGTCGTTCACGAAAAAAAAAGATAGTCGATAGTTGTCGATTCGCGTCCGATTGGCGTTAATGGAAAAAAATAAATGGGTGGAATGGATTTAGTAAAAAAAATCCAATCATCTCACACGAACTAAATAATATTTGTAACAACGATAATACGTTCATGAGAATCTCTCTCTATCTCCGTTCCATTTTAGTAAGATTGCAAGAAGAAAAAAAAGAAGGTTTGATATTATTTATTTTTCTTAATGGAATCGCATCTTTTTTTGGTTTCATCGGAAACATGATTTTCTGATTTGGGTTAATTTTCAAGGTGGTTATTAATTAATTAATTAGCTCAAAGGATGTTTGACATTTTTTTGATAACAAATTAATTCGGCGATAAAGGTTTCATGTAAATATTTTTAAAAAAAAGATTGGGTTATTAGTTCATAAATAAATGTATCGCAAAAATTCTTTTTAAAAGCATTTCATTTTCCAACAATTTTAAAAGTTTTTCAAAAAAATTTAAATAAAGTAATTTCAAAAATTTTCTTTGCAAGGTTTCATTAGCTACAGTAAGAAAAATAAGCAACGGAAAATATTTACTAAAACTTTTCTTTTAAATTTCACGTAAATTTTATTATGCAATTTTGCATCTATTTGAAATCAATCAAAAACACCGTTCTTTATTTCTTTCTTTTTTGCTAAATCCCAATCAATAATGTGACTTTTTTGATAGGATTAACCAACCCGAAAAAAAGAAAGAGTAATCATTAAGAAACTTTGACTATTTTCTTCTTCTTCACTACCCATCGATTTTGATTTTGGCGTGCAAAAACATTTTTTCTTTATTCTGTATTTATTTTTTCGATTTGATTTTCAAATATATTAAAATGAACGTCTTTATTGTCAAAAAATCTATCGTCTATCGTTTATTACAGGCAAAGAAACTAAATAAGAAGTAAATCAGACGACGTCGATGAAAGCAGAACAAAAAAAATATTTATTGCGGGCGTCAAGTGCTTTTCGATATACCTCTTCGATACTCACTTTTTTCTCGGTCTTTTTTTTATATGAAGCTTTTGGCAGCATTTCTTTCTTCTTCTTTTTCTTCAATCCCGTCAATAAACAAAATCAGCTTACAAGTAGTGTATGTACATATGTAAGTTGTTGTTGTCAGTTATTTCGAGGGTTAATATTATTGTTTTACTCACTTGCTTCATCAATTCGTCTTCTTCTTTTTTATTTATTTATTGTTTCGATGGATCTTGTTTTCACAGGTTTTTACAAAAGTATTTTTTTGAGGTTTGGTTTTAAAAGTTAATCGCTTCATTAATTCATTTCAAATTTTTTTATTAATTGCAAATAAAAATTTTTTTTCATTCTTTTAACCGGGGAATTTTTATTTAAGTGATAGGATTATTTTGAGTTTGTTTTTCGACATCTATGGTCTTGGCTCAAAAAGCAAGCAACATCAAGACACTTTACTCCAAAAAAAATAATTTGCAATTTTTATGGCAAAAAACACTGGTAACATATTTTCCCATTTTTTGACTTCAAACATTTAGTTTTATAAAATTCTTCAGCATCGCATTTTGACTTTTTGACGCCTTATTTTTTAAGTACCTTTTTTTCACATTCAATAAAAAAAAACCGAATCAAAAACGAGATCGTATAAATGATACGAAAGAATCATTTATTTCACTGTAATTGAGAAGAATTTTTGTTTTACCGTGTCAATGACATCTTCGTTACTGCTGCTTGCTCACAGAAATAACGAAGGCTAAAAAAAACAATCGAATAGAAAGAAACACCACCACAGCCGTAAGAAAAAAGAAAAATAAGTACTTGACGCAAGCACTTCTTCATTTTTTTCTTCATTTTCGTTTTCTTCTTACAATTTACAAACAAGCCAAACTTTTTTAGTAGTCTCTCTTTTTCTTGCATTTTTTTTTCTTCAGCTTTTAAAAGTTTTTTTTCCTTCATTTTTCTTGCTGTTGCTGATAGCTTTCAACAGAAAGAAACTATGCTTGAAAAGTAATACTGTAACAACAACAGCAGCCACTTACTTACTTTCAATTTAAAAAATTGTCGTTTGAAAGTAAGTTTACTGCAAAAATTTACATAATTTTTTATAAAATGAATAACACTCTCGAGTAGCGAGAATAAATTTATTGCTTTTGACACTGCTTAGGAGAAGAAGAAAAATGGGGAGGAGCCTTTTTTATAAATTCTCATAAAAAACTTTAGCTTTTCCTAATATACCAGCCGCCGCAGTTTGATTATTATTGGTGTTTGCAAGAAAGAAAAATAAAATTAACAGCGCCATCAAATTTTGTACATACATACATAGAAAAAAGTTTTTTCTTATGTGTATGTTGGCAACTTTGTAGCTTCCGGTTTTCTGTGGTAAAAAAAGATGGAGGATGCTTAAAATGCAAATTGACTTGGACGAAGTCTCGCCAATTTAAATTTCATGTGTCCATTGTCTCGAAATAAAAATTTTAGAAAGCTTCTAAGTATGTAGTTTCACCACAGAAATTTTTTTAACTTGAAACCCTCAAAATTTTTATTTTTATTTTTTTTATATAAAACTAACTTTTAAACTTCAAAGCAATTCGAAAATTTGAGAGAGTATCATTGTACCTTATTTTTTTTTGTCAAGCAACAAAACAAGCTATTCATCATCGATACCTACCTACCTTTATGCTTTTCAATTTTTTTTGTGATTGTTACAAAGAAGGTTTTTTTGAAAATAGAGTAGCAAAATAATAAAAAAAGAGTCGATGAGAAGAAGAAAGTAATACCAATACCGATACTCTGCTAACAATGGAGTATTATTATCTTCTTTTATTCTATCTCTTTTTTTTTCTTCGTTGCAATATAACAACAATATTTATTTATCTAAGCGGAAATAACATATATATGTATATTCTTCATTCTTTCTCATCCATCATCGTCTGCTACTCTAAAGCTATTCGCTTGCTTTGCTTTGTTGCTTACTTATGTTTATTGTTGTATTTATTTATTATAAAAAGAATAAGAAGAAGATAGATCGTTTTCAATCCGATCATAGACACGCGAGAATTTGATACCTACCTACTTGTGTTTTTTTTCTTTTTCTTTTGCAATATGGAAAAAAAGCAGCAGCAACAACTAAGTTTGTGCGCGAGAGAGATGAGTCGCTTATTTTTTTTTTATTGCAAGTGAACACGCAAAAAAAAAAATTGTTTTTGGCAAAGGCTTGATTTTTTCGAGACTGTATTAATTTTTGTTTTTCTTTTGGAAGAAAAAAAAACATGAGATCAGTTTAAGTCGATTTTTTGGAGGGGGATTAGGTATCTGAAATCAAAGATATTAATATTGCATAAGAAAATCAACATCATGTTTTTAGATTTAAAAAAAAGTCGTAATTGTTACTGTAAATCATGGAACGAAAATATATATATTTTTTGTTTAATTTTTATGAATTTTTTGATTCCGTTAACTAAAACCCAGAATCTTGTTACTTCGAGTTTTGCCACGAGAAAATTTTTTTTTAATAATTTTAAACGAATTTCAATCAAAATTAAAGTGAAAAAACAAAATTGTTTTGAGTATCTTTTTTCCATCTAAAATTACATTTGCCTTAAAAAAATTTTAAATAAAGGGTGTTAGTTTTTGGGTGAGTGTCGTTGTTTTTTAACCAAAATATTAAATTTTCTCAAACTTTCTAACTTTGATCTGTCGTCATTGATACTACCTTTTTTACCTTCAAGCCAAATAAGTTTGTGCTTTTTTTCAATCGATTTTCGGTTTGACTTTAATCAATTCTCTCACCTTTTATCTTTGGTAATTAATAGGGGATATGAGATTTTTCCTTGTTTTTTTGTTTTTTGTTTTGATTTTGTTTCTCACAATTTTAATTGATTTTAAGAAAAATTCCAAGTTTCTTGGCCTTTAAATTTGGCAACTTTTATAATTATGGATTTGAAATAGAAATGGATATATTTTAAAATCTCTGTTGAGGTGCTTAAAATTTTTTTATTGTTCGAAAATTCTCCATAAAATCATTTTAGCCATTTTAATACCCAATTTTTTTATTTTCAAAAAATCCCTGAATTGAATTTTTTTGGAAGTTTTTGTTTCTGTGTTCCAAAAACTTTATTCTTAATTTTTTTGTTTCTCATTGATTTATTTTTTTTACAGTTTTACACATTTTATGATATTTTCATTAATCCTTCCAATTAACACCAAAACCAAATCGGCTATTGTTGTCTTCATTTTCAACCAATCAACCACCATCTAACCCGAAAAGATGGATCACAATTTCACACAAAAAAAATTTTTTTTTACTCTTCTCAATCGTCGTCAAAACACTAAATAAATTTTTTTCATTGACTCTTTCTTCGCTTTTTTCTAAATCGACTCATTTAGTTGCTCATCATCATTTTTTCTCTCTTCAATTTTGTGTATCAACTTTAGAAAAATAAAAATAAAATACGATACATTTTAAGTCTCTCTGTCACTTCTTCTCTTTTTCTCACTTTAAAAAAAAGAAGAAGAAGTCATTTTCATTAAATACCCTAAAATATGTAATTCCTTCTCTTTAACTCTCTTTTTCTCATCAAGGTTGCGGTATTTGTGTGTTTTCTCGATAAATGTCACAAAATCATCTTCATCTTCATTTTTTCTCTTTATTTTCGGATTCGTGTTACATACTTTTTAGTTTTTAGTAAGTTAAGTAAGTAAGTGAAAAATACATATAGGATAGGATAATACATTCATTTTGGTGGTAGTGGTGGTAGTTATTTGAACTCCGCCCCATTCTCCTCTTCATAAAAATACACATATATTTACATCTCGCTTTTTTTTTATCTTCTAAACGACTAACAAGCGTGAAGGACATCCATCCATCCATTTTTTTTTTTCAGTATCATTTATGAATGTGAAAAAACGGACAAACACAACTAACATAGAAAAAATGGATGGATGGAATGGATGCAATACCATTTTTTAAGTACTTCCAACGACAACAGAAGAAGAAAAAAAATGAGTAGCAAAAGAGAAGCAGCAGCATAAAATGCGCGCATTAGAGAAAATGAGAAGGAAAAAAGAGGCGGTTCAATTTTTTCGCTCGTTTTGTCCCCTTCTCAATTCTCTCCTCTCTTTTTTTATGTTTGTTTGCGGCGCCACACTTTTTTTTCTTCTTCTCGTCTTTTTTGTTTTGTGATACGGTGGTGGTGGTAATGATGATGGTGTAACTAACTGACTAAAGATGAGGAGGAGATGACACGAGTTTTGTTTTCATTAAATTTTTTAACTTTATTTATTTGTCAATGGTTCATTTTAAGAAAAAATTTTCGATACAGTTTTTATTTTATTTTTATGAAATTTTTAATCGAGTGCTTGCTTCTTATGTTTTAAAAAGCTGCCAATATCGTGTAATTTCTTAAAAAAAATTTTTTTAAAAAAGCCTAATTATTTCCATCAAAAATAAATTGAAAATGATAGTAATCAAAATCTAACATTATTTTACACAATTTAATTATTATTTTCTTTTTTTTTGAATCAAAAACAAGTTTTTAAAATTTTTTACGCTCCGTGATTTTTTTATTTGCTATCCATGACTTTATGATGATACTGTAACTGATACTTTTACATATTTTTATTTTATGCTTTCAGGATTTTGCCATTCCTCAAACTTTTTATTTTCATATTTTTTTATATTTAAAATATGAATCAAGAGCATTTATCAAGGCTATGGGCTCAATTAGTTGCAAATTCATCATCAACGGCGGCGGCAAATAATAATAATAAATCAATTTTAAAAGATTCGGATACTTCAACTTCCACAATTACAAATGATCAACCACAACAACAACAATCATCTGTTTCGCCTCGAGATGAGGGTTCATGTTCGCCTCAACAACATTCCAGTGGAACTTCATCCCCGCCTCGATCTCCCGTTCCACAACAGCCAACTTCAGGAGCAGCAAATTGTATGGAACAATTTAATCATTTATGGCAAATGATGCTTAATCGTAATAATGTTGCTGCTGCTAATGGTGGAGGTAATAATGGAATTCCTTCACAAGCCCAAAATGGTGGCGGTATTCCTAATTTATTTGGTAATCCTTTATTTCCTGGTATTCCTACTCCTAGTTTTGGTATGCCTCAACAAGAAGTAAGTTTTCGGAAATAAAGTTTTCTGATATCTTTGAAAAAATTTATTTTGTGTTCCGAATATTTTTTTGAGGGGACATTTCTCATTTAAAAAAAATGATAATAACTAAAATTCAATAATAATTTGCTAATTTTGATTACTATCATTTATAAAAAAAGTTTAAGGATAGGCATTTCCACACTTTTTTCAAACCAACGACAACAGTAGCTTCCATTTCCCTTGTTTTCACCTCCTTGAGTTTAAGCCCAATGGCGCGCTCATTGTTCATTTTTATATTTCACACTTATATAGCCTAAAAGAAAACTTTTTTGTTTTCATCTCCCTTCTCGCCATATTATTATTATTATTATTTCATTTATTCCCGGATTTGGTTATTAAGTTTTTTTCTTCTTCTTGTCATGCTCATCCATTCCATCCCATCCATCTATTCTCTCTTTTCCTTCTTTGTTTTTATTATTGAAAAACAATATAACAAAAACAAAGGAGAAAAAACTTGTAAATTTGAGGCTCTTCACACTTCTTCCATCAACCATTCTTTTATTCTCTTAGAGGATATATAAAAAAATGAAATGACAAATATTAGGAAAAAAGAGTGAAAAAGCTTCTGAGCTCTTCCTTCTGATTGGCATGTCCTCCTTATTTTTTTACTTATCCCTTAAGGAAACAATGGCACGCGAATGGGCGAGCTCCGAGCAAGGCATATTTTTTTTGTTATCGAAAGTTGAGTGCTGCTTATAGCCGCTTCTATTTAAAAAAAATATGAAATGTTTTCATCATTAAACTTTTCTTCTGGATGTTTTTGGGATTGAAAAAAAGATTATTTAAAAATTTAAATTAAAAAAACGCAGACATGAGATGCCTAAAAACATTGGGAGAGATACAGTAATTCAAGAAGCCCAGAAGTTCAAAAATTGAGATTTATTTGGCATAATTTTTCTTGAGCCTGATTTTTATGAAAGTTTATTTTATTAATGAAAAAAATTTTTACAGTATTTTTTCCATTTTTTTTAACCTTTGGTAATTCACACTTCTTTTTTTTTTGAAGTTTTTCTTTCTTTCATTTTTTTTTCTCAACCTTGCCTCAATTACTCTTCAACGACATCAAAAAGTCATTTTTCCACTTAACGTTCAACCTTCATAAACGGGGACAACTACTACAAAAACATACATGATTTCATGATGATGAGTCGACGACGACACAAAGAAAGAATGAACATGAAAACTAACCACTAAAATCCTTTTTTAGTAAAAAAAAAATGAAAGAAATAAGAGAACTTCAAAAAGATTCTTTATTTCCTTTCCGTCGTCTACATACTTTCATACTTTTTTTTGTTGTTATTCTTAATCATGTTGTTTCATTTATTCGCCGCTTCCGCGGCAATAGATAGATAGATAGAGGGATACATATATATACACTAAATGAGATGAAGATGCCGTGACCCTAACAAAAATTTTTTTTTTTCAACGTTGACGACAACACTTCTCAATATCTATCGCCTTCCTTTTTTTATTTAGTTTTTAGTCGTCGCCTTTCATTTATTTTATTTTTTCTTTTAGAAGATTCAATTCACTTTTGTGAGCAATTGAGTCCTTCTGAACAACAGCAAAAATAAAAATAAAATAAAAAAATGTAATCTTTTAAAAATATAAATTCTAGAAAGGAAAAAAAGGGTTTCAGTTAATAAAAAAAATAAAAAAAAGGTAAAGTATTACGAAAAAAAGACGAGCATTTGATAGTGGCCTTTTGGCATTTGGCTTTTAGTTACTGTAATTATTTCAATAATATCTGCCTCAAAAAAAAAATTTGTTCACAGAATTAGAAGTTTAAACTTTAAAGAACAAGAAAATTCAATAAAAAAACACAAAACTACAACCAAGCGATTATTACCTAAACTTTAGCCATTAAAATGTGTATCATTTTCTCTTCCCTTATAAACCTTAAAACCCATAATTGATACATATATACGTTACACTTCCTTTTTGAGAAGAAAAAAAAAGTTGCCAATCATGAGCATACGTAAGCAAGCAAGCATAAGCATTTAAAAAAACATTTATCCGTTTAATCATATCCTTCTCAACAACAAACAAAAAAAAACTTTTAAAAACATTACACTCAAGCTTCAGTTTTTAGTCGTCGTCATTAGAATTAAAATTAATAAAGAATAATAATTTACAATTATTACCATTTCATACATAAGTGCAACAATTACATTTTATGACTAAAGAAAAAATGAAGAAGGAAGTTAAAATAAAAATTATTTAAATAATAGAAGAAATTTTCTTTTCTGTGTTATTTTTTTATATCAATTTCAGTTTGTTTTCTGTATTCTAGTCATTAGTACAACACATAAGCTTTCTATTTTTTTTTTATAAAAACATAAATTACGTTTTTTATTTATTTTCATAGTTATTTCTAAGCATGCGCGAATGATGGTGTCATGAACTTTATAATAAGCTTCCTTAAAAAAATAAAAAATAAAAAGAATTTCTTTTAACATTATGTTTTTCGATATAGCTATCAATTAGGCTAGTTAAGAATATAATGTTATGAGAAGCTGCACGCTAGCTTCTCATCATTTTTTTATATGACAAGAAAAGTTTTAAAAAGATATTATTTAACTATTAAATAAAAAAAATTGAAAGACTTGGGGTAAAAAAAATGAGGGTTTTTCGCTACAAAAATTAAAAAAGTGTCCTAGCGTGAAAATTTTCTCTTCGAAACCCTGTATTAAATATTTATTTTTTAGATAATGCAAATAGTTAAAAAATGTGAAGAACTTGAAGAAGAAAATAATATTGAAGGATTGAATCATTTTTTCTTCACCCTTCCAAGACCCATGCCACCCGAACTCGCTCATAATGAATCGATATTGAGAGCTCGAGCATATTATTGTTTTCAACGAGGAGAATATCCAGAATTATATCGAATTTTGGAAAGCACTCCATTTAGTGGCAATCATCAAAGGCTTCAAACTATGTGGCAAGAAGCTCATTATCGTGAAGTTGAAAAACAACGTGGAAGGTAAAACTTTTTATTTCCCTTGGCTTCGAAAGATACTTACTAAATTCCAAATTATTTTTTATAGACCTCTTGGCCCTGTGGATAAATATCGAGTTCGTAAGAAGTATCCCATGCCTCGAACCATTTGGGATGGAGAACAAAAAACTCATTGCTTTAAAGAAAGAACGAGAAATACTTTACGCGAGCATTATCTTCGTGATCCATATCCAAATCCAAATAAAAAGAAAGAACTTGCCAGCCAAACTGCATTAACTCCCATGCAAGTTGGAAATTGGTTTAAAAATCGTCGACAGCGTGATCGAGCTGCAGCTGCTAAAAATAAGTGAGTTTTATTTTTAAAAAAATTTAAAAAGTTTGAATTTTTTGAAAGATACAGCCACGATCTTTTTTTTGACTGTAGGGCAAAAAACAATAGTTTTTACAAAGTTTTTTTTAATGTTTTTGTATTTTTTTTCTTTCACGCGCTCAAACTCAGCATGTAGTGAGCTCGCTATTATTATTAATATACAGGAAGTATCTTTTTTAAAACGACACGTCAAAAAGGAAATAATCAGGCTGTTATTCAATACTTTTTTAATTCTGTTTTTTATTTATTTATAATTTTTTTTTTGTTGCCATTGACTCATCAAAAAGAATTATGTTCTTAGTTTTTAATATTTTTTAAGGGCAAAAGTTAAGCATTTTTTCTTTCATTTTTGAATTTTTCTTTTGTAAAACTAATTCTTAGAAAAGTTTTTTTATTTTGGTTTACAAAAAATAGGGATTCACATGTCAGAGGGCAGTTTGTCTCATTGTCTGAGAGATTGAAAATAATAGGGATGAAGTGGTTGAAATTGAGAAGGGTAGTTTTAAAATTTATATTTTTTTTTGAACAAAAGAGATTTTAAGTTTCTTGATACCATTGTTCCCCTCTATTGTTGTATTTGGGTTTTTGAATTTGTATATTCCATTTTTTATGATAGGGTGCTTTTTTAAAATTAAAATGATAGTAACAAATATTAAAGATATTTTTTAAATTTTGATTGTTATCAAAAGAGAGTAACATTTTTTGTGCAAAAAATTGTCCAAATTTGTTTACTGTCTTTAATTTTTTACTTTCTTAAATTTCCCATTAGCTTTTTTTTATAATTTTAAATTTTATTTCATTGCTTTCTCTTCTTCTTTTTTTCTAACAATACTTTTTTAATTTTTCATACGGTATCAATTAATCCGTAAACGATGAACCGCGAGCGAACCGATGACATTGACGACAACAACGAAACAAGAAGATTATGTATTGTTTTTAATGGTTGTGTCAAAGTCTCAAAGAGTTACTTCAACAATAAAAAAAAAAGTTAGAGTTAGTGAGTGTAGTGAGAAATGAAGACGACGACAACGACATCAAGAAAAAAAAGAAAAAAGTATTTTGAGTATATTTTGTTAACCGATGAAGAAGAAGAAAAAGTAAGAGAGTAAAGACATTGATGAGTAAAAAAAAGTTGGGGAATGAGAGAGAGTGAAACGATTTGATTAACTGCTATTAGTAGTTGTCTTTCTTGTTGTTCGTAGTTCATCATCTTCATCGTCTTCTTTTCTTATTTTCATTTTGATGAGGGGAAATGAGAAGAAAATGGAAGGGAGCCGTTTACATTTTTCTTTGTCGTCTACTTTTTAAACTTTGTGTTCACATTTTTTTTGTTCTTTTCATCTTCGTCGTCTCATTGGTTCATTTTTTTTTGAAGATAAAAATTGTTAACCGACCCAAGGACCCAAAGGAGAAGGTAAAGAGAGATGGTAATGATGATGGTGAAGGAGGAGGAATGAGAAGTTAGTTAGTTAGTTAAGTAGTAGTTGTCGTTGTTTGACAACGACGATGACGATAAGACGACTCAATGCTCAACTTTACCCTACTCTCATTTACTTTGTTTTGAGAAGCTAGCGATGAAGGACAGAAAAAAAGTAGTTAAAAAGCATCTTTTTTATAGCAAATAAAAAGAATCTATCTAACCTTTGAATTTTTTTGTTTTAACAAAAAAGTTATGTTACATGGAACCAAAAAACAAAAAAAATGAAGTAAACATAAACTTTAACTTTTCATACTCCACTTCTCAGATTTTGTTTATGCAACAACAGAGTCGATTTTTTCTTTCGTTGTGTTTGGTGTAATCTTTTTCACTCTCATTTTTTTCTTTAAAAAAAATATTTTAAGTATCATACTTTTCATTTCCTCGACGAACGAATCACATCCAAAGAGGCGATGATGATACTGTATCATTTTGCATTCACGAAAAAAAGCGGCAAATGATCGCAAACAAAAAAAAAGCTCCCAAAAAAATAAAATAAAATGGATATATTCATTGAAGCGGCAACCACCAAAAAAAAGAGTCAAAGTCATTCATTGATTCTTTTTTTTTACTAAAAGGTTTCTTTCATTCTTTTTTTATTTTAACTAAAGAGTTAATAACAGACTAAATAACTAACTAACTAAACTGATGACTTTGACCAAATGAGTGGAAAAAAATGAGCGCCTCCGTTTTTTTTTCTTTTCTTTTTACATGGTTAACATATGGCTGGCACACATATACTGCATCATTTTTTTGAGCATTAGCTTTTCTTGACTTGACTTTGACTTTCTTTTGTTTCGTTCCCTCTATTTAATTTTAGAGAGTCTTAAAAGGATAAAAGAGCTTCCAAGCTTAATGAACGGCAAAGAAAAAAGAAGAAAAGAAAAATGAGAAGGGAGTGATAGTAATATAAGCATGGCAAATATTGTCGAATTTTAGTTACTATCATTTATTAGTAAATTGGGAGAAATGAAATTCAGGAAGATATAGCTCAAGCATGATTACTATCATTTATCGTTTTCGAACACTCGAAAAAAATAGCAAACAAAACTTGAAGAAAGAAAAAAATGTGATAGATTTTTGTTACAATAAATAATAATGAGTGAAATAGTCTTTTGCAAAAAATTGTCAGGTTTTTGTTACTATCATTAAAATATTTTAAATTATTGTTTTTAATGATTTTTGCTTCATTCATGTTTTCTTTAATGTACTCTAAAACACTGGAGAAAAAAATTTGCGAGCCATATAAATACTTGGATTCGGCGGATGAGATTGTTGCTAATTTTCTTTTCAATTTTTTTTATTTTTATTTTTTAACCGAAACACAATACACCATCCAACCAACAACAAAAGAGAGGTAGATAGGTAAATGGTTATTAAACAATG
Organism: Panagrolaimus kolymaensis; assembly: GCA_028622995.1. Lineage (NCBI taxonomy): Eukaryota > Metazoa > Nematoda > Chromadorea > Rhabditida > Panagrolaimidae > Panagrolaimus > Panagrolaimus kolymaensis. Next base: position 78,107 of record JAJQJQ010000090.1, on the reverse strand, counting down.
AATCTTTTTTTTTTCTTTTTCTGCAGCTCTCATAATTTTCGATCGCATGCTTTATTTTTTTAATAGTACAAATGTCATTTTTTTTTAAAAAAATTATAATAATAGCCGTTCAAAAACAAGAGTCAATTGACACTGTTTTTCTCATTCGTGTATATTCCTTTCCTTCTTCCATCTGTGTGAATCTGAGTCAACAATAAAAAAATCATATATATAATATATACATGGTGTGCGACGACGAACTTCAATCAACAGCAGGAGGGCAAAAAAAATAAAAAATCAAATCGCGGTCATGAAAAGCAGTCGATGGAGAGACAAAAAAAAACACAGCAATAGCATTGCAAAAAAAAAATGATGACCTTGTTTTTTAAGTTTTTTTTAAAAGCAATTTATTCTACTATGAAGGAGAAAAAAAAAAGCGCAGAAGCAATTGAGATAAATCCTTGGATAAACATTACATATATTTAAACTGCGGGATGCAGATGTAAAGGAAAGCTTTTAGGGTGATATTTAACACCTTTAATTGACTACCCAGCTCAGCTTTCTTTGATCTTTGTAAATCAATAAAAACTAAAACTTTTTTCAGGACAATTTTCTAAAGCATTAACTCAAAAAAAATTTAAAAGCTGCAGAGAATAAGAATTTTTTTGAATTTGAGAGTAATAAAAATTTGCAAAATTTTCGTCCAATTTTATTTACTATCATCAAATGAGAGTAATTCATTTCCCGCAATTTATTATCGAATATTGGTTACTTTCCATAATTTTTTCTTTGCCTTTTCTACCATATTCCTTTTTTTTCTTCGGCTCATTTTCATGAACAGCAGCAGCCAGTCGTCATTGAGAACAGCACCAATGACATTGATCCTCTTTTTTCTTTCTTTCTTTGCGACCGCCACTTTCATAAAATGAATGAACCAATGAGAAAAACAAAAGCAAAACATTCGCTCTCTCTTTTTCATTTTTTTGTTGCTCTTCTCGGATCTGTTACAAATGCGCAGCCAATGATCCCCCTCTCTCTTTTACAATTTTGCGGAGACACACCCATGTTTTTCATTTTCTTTTTTTTCTCTCCTTTGCTTGAAACTTTTTTTCATTAAAACTTTTTTGGAAGGTTGGTTACTGTATAACTAATTTAAAATAGAAAAATTCAATTCAAATTAGCAACAACAAAGCAAAAACAAATCCTTTAAAATAAAATAAAAATTATTTTCATTTGCATCTTCTTTTTTTGAATGAGAAAAAAAGAAAAGGAAAATCTCGACACTTGATTAATTACCAAGTGTACATATATTTTTAGTTGTTTTGTTGTTCATCACTTTATTAAGCTGCTGCTAGTTTGCTGCTGTCGCTTTCACTCTATCTCTTTCTCGCCTCTCTTTATTTGGTTGTGATTGTTTTTCTTATTTTATAAGTACTTACTTATGTATAATTCCCGAAAATGAGCAGCGAGAAGTACTACCCCTAAAAATAAAAAGGCAATAAAATTAATGATTTAAGCTTCTTTTGTTGTTAAAAACCCGCGAAAATAAAAAGTAGTTTACTAAAACCGCAGCAGCCGAAATCGCGATATTTTTTAATTTTTTCTGCTGCTCTTTTTTTTAAATTTTATTTTTAAATATAAATTGACATGCAGTGGTGTATAGTGAGAAACACATAGAGAGTAGTTAGTTAGTTGGTCGTCGGTAACCATTTAGCTGCTAATTGAGAAGAGAAAAAGAGATGGGTGAAGAACAACAACAGAGGAGAGAAAGAGAGTCCTTGTTTTTGTTTCAAATAAATAAAAAAATTGAGCTGCTGCTGTGTTTCATTTTCATTCTTCTTCTTGTTTCACTATTTTATTTTGTTTTCGAATTTGATGGTAGTTACTAAATGTCAGGGAACTTGTCATTTAATTTAAAAATTTTTTTATTGGCCCGCATCAACCAACAAAAAAAAATTGAGTAAACTGACAGTGATTCATAAAACTGAATTTTTTTTTATTTATTTACTTTTTTTTGAAAAGGAAGCATCGAAGTTTCCAAAAAAGCCTTAAAGCAAAAGAAAATTTGAAGAGAAGCATCCAGCTAATGTTTTATGCATGAGCATTATCATTACCATTTTTTCTTTGAATGAGAGAGCACTTGATTTACCATAATTGAGAGAGTTGAATCCGTCTTACTTAACTTGTCTAAAACCAAAAAGATTTAAGAGGGTCAAATCTTCCGAAAAAAAAAAATATTAAAATTTGCATTTTTAACGGAAACCAGATTTTGGTATCTGAAATTGAATGATGTTTGTTCACAAAATGAAAGTTATTATTTCAAAAAATTTTAAAAATCAAAAGAAATAAGTTTTCAAAAAAATTAAGAGAGTAAAGAAATTTTGGCAATGATTTTAATTTTTTGTTTACTATCATGATAGTAATCCTCTTCAGCCAATAATTTTCAAAAATGTGATACTATCTTTGTTTAACTTTTTTATAAATTCAACTTTTTACATCTGCATTTTTTATTTTTGCACAAAAAAGAGGAAAAGAAACTTTGTTTTAAACTAAAAAAATATAATTGGAAGCTTGCAACACAACACATACACATCGTAATCCGGATTGTTCTCACACAAACACAAGAAGGACTTCTCTTTCTTTCTTTTGCTTTTAACTTCTTCTTTATTTCAAAAAAAAAAATAAATTTTAAAGAAAGAGAGAAGAAAAAAAAGTGGGATGATCGCTAATCTTATAATGGATAGAAAAAAAAGGAGAAAAGAAAAATGAAGCGCAAAATGAAAAAGATGCGGATATTTCTCATGAGCAGCAGCATAAAAGCAAGCAATATTAATCCAATTTTAAAAACAGACAAAAAAAAAGGATAAAAAGCATAAAAGAGTGTTGAAAACAAAAAAGTGACTTTGATTCCACACTTTATTAAAAGCCTGAGGGATTTAGAAATTTTGAAAAAATTAAATAAATTCAATAAAAGATGACGGTAACAAAAACATACAAATTAATTGCTTAAAATTAATTACTATCCTTATAGTAAAATAAATTCGTTTACTATTGTCGAATTTTAATTACTATCACAAAAATTTGGGGATTTAAAAAAGCGTTCAACTTCTAATTTTTTAATTTATCAATTTTTTTTCAGACAAAATGGTCTCATTATTGGTCCTCGTGGACAACATGATGCCACAAATTCTGATGATTCTGATCTCGAAGACATTCCATCCGGTGCAGGTTCACCAAGTAGTGATGTAGAAGATCAATTGCAACCAAAAGATTATTCCCAGCAACAAGCTTCAACATCATCCACAGTTCCAACCATCACTCCATCAACAACAATGATTACAAATTCCACAAAATTATCTGGAGCAACAACAAATGGTCCAGTGCCATTTCCAACCTTACCCCCGGGATTTCCATTTATGTCAGGAGGAGGATTTTTTCCAAATCCATTATTTCCTAATCTAACCCAATCACCTGAAACCATGCAATTTTTTATACAAATGCAACGGCAATTATTATCGAATCCTCAACAAATGTTAGCTAATATGGCTGCGATGGCTGGATTACAACAACAACAAAATTTTCAACAACAAATTCTTCAACAGCATCAAGCTCAACAACAGCCTTCACCAATGATGGCAGATATAAAACCACAAATATCTGATATTATTATTCCTCCTTCTGCCACAATGAATAATAATAATAAAAGAAAAGCAAAGATCTCAATTGATGATATATTAAATTTAAAAACTTCACCAATTAAAAATATTAAAGAAGAAATTATTTTTACTACAAATCCCACAAAAAATAATATTAAAATTAATAATAATGAAAATGAAAATATTAATAATGATCTTGAAAATGATGAAGAAGAAGAAGGTGAAGCAGAAATAACAGCTGAAGAATCGACATCCATCACTCCTCCACCCAGAGATACATCATCCACAGAACCATCCAATACTTCGTCAGCTTCATCCACATAAAAAAAAATTAAAATAAATTAAATTTATTAATTTTCTATTATTTTTATTTTATTTTGTGATAGTCTCAAAATTATTTTAATTTTTTTCTGTTTTTTTGGAGAAAATTTTATGTTTTTTCTTTTTCTTCTTCAAATTGATTGATTTGATCCCGTGTGGTTTTAGTCTTTGTTTTATTCAATGCTCAGTTTTTTAATATAGTTTTTTGGAGGAGAGTTGTTTTGATTAAAAAAAGTTGAAACTTAAAAAAATGATAGTAACGAAATTTAATGAATTATTTGCATTTTTTGATTACTCTCTTTTTCCATCCAAAAAAAAAAGTAATACTTTTTCGGTAATAATTTTGAACTTTTTATTACTATCATTTTTTTTGTCTTTTTACTAACAGTTTGGCTTTATTGATCATCTTCAATTATCCTATTCTTTTATTGCCCATTAGGCTATTTATTTTAAATCCTTTTTTTTTTCTGAATTTCATTTCCCATTTTTTAACGTTCAAAACCATCGTTTTTTTATTATTTAAACTTTTGCCGTCATAAAAAAATGTGTACAAAAAAAAAATCAAATTAAACTTTACTCATTTTTTTTTTGCATTTCTACTTATTATTTAATTACTGTAAGTCTTTAGACTCTAGTTTTTCATTTTTTTTTTAAATTTTCAGGAAAATAAACACTTCTTGTCCCGGATTTTATTTTCATTATTTTTTTATTGTTTTTTTATTTCACTGAAATCCCATCTTTTTGTTTAGTAGCCATAAATTGTTTTAATAATCTGGCTCAAAAAAATATTTTATAGTAAAAAACTTGTTTTCCAACAACAACCTTTGACTTTTTTGCATTTTCAGATATTTCATCTTTTTTTTTAAATAATATACTTTTTTATTTTCATTTTTTCGTTTTCAATGTGGCGATATTATTATTATATATATTTACTTAATAAAATAAAAATGGTGATTACTTAACTTTTTTTTAATGTTTTTTGACTTTTTGTACATAAAAACAAACGCACACGAACGATGTCAATGGCATCGACAGCTATTAAAATCGTCAGTATTTTTTTTTTAGCCTATCCCATGAAAGCTCAAAAGTGTCTTGATGCCCAAGCATGGGATAGGCCAGGCCCTAAGGCGGTGACGACTGACTTTTAAGCTGCTGCTCTCATTTTACAGTAATCCTTTCCACCACCAACAAAAAAAATAATGCCGAGGAAGGATAGAAACCAACCGTAGCATTCATGAAAGCCGAGACAGAGAAGAAATTGAAAAGCTTCTTTTTCCTCCAAAAAAGAAAAAGAAAGAAGAAGAAAGAATGATGATGAAAACGGAAGCATATTCAATTTCTTATAACAGCACGAGTCGTCGTACAATTTTTATTTTGACAGCTCCTCAATTGCCTTTTTTATGTTTATGCTTCTGGCATCCTCATCTCCAAAAAAAAGCAATTGAAGCTTTTCATGTCGTTTGTTGGAATTCATTTTGATGAAAAGAAGCACACACCATTCTTGATGCTTTATTTGGTAATCGCTTTTGGCTTTACATAAGAAATATAAAATACATAGCGAGCAAGTGAGTGAAGTGATTATTATGCAAACTTTTATTTAGAAAAAAAAACGTCGTCCAAATAATAATAAAAAAGTTTTTTTTTTACTTTCTCATCTTTTTTGAGGGAAAGATTCATAAATGTTTGGCGTTTGTAAAAAAAATAAAATGGTGTTAACTCAGCAAGACAAATATATATTTTATAAAAATACAAATATGCACAGAAAAAAATGTCTCTCGTTCGATGAAAGATAGTAACATAAATTTGAAAATTATTGTTTGATAAGTATTACTTTCATAAACTAAAAAAGATAGTAATGTAAAAATGAAAAATATTACTAAAAATTTATTAATTTAATTTTTTGTTTTTTAACTACTTTTAATTTTCGTGGTCTTGGTTTTTAGTATTATAAATGCTTTTTAGTTCGATAATAAATTTTGCTTTTTATTTTTGAGTATTTTTGTTTCAAGATAGATACTTAATAAAAATTCTTATTTTTATTGTAACTTTTTTTTACCGGAAGTAAGCTTTTTAGGAAGAAAAAAAATGCTTCTTTTCATTACATTTCAAGCATTTTTCTCTGTTAATGACAGCAATCCTGCCAGCTTCAATGCATTTTTTCAAAAGGCGTCTTTTGTTGGAAATTCAAAAAATGGAAAGAAAAGTAATCGTAATGACGCTTGACATCTACCATATCCTTTCTTTCTTTTCCTTTCAAAAAGAAAAAAAGTAAAGAAAATATGTATTTATTTTTAATCGAGAGCTTCCATGCTGACTTTTAAATATACTAAATACATACATAAGCTGCTTCAATTCACTTTTTTTCATGTTGGTTGGTTTTTTACAATTGAAAATCGACACTTTTACCAACAAACAAAAAATATATGAAAAGAAAGAAAATACACCAAACAACGAGAGTATGTATGGTTGTTGGTTGCATCTTCTCCTTACTTCACAAAAAAAATGACATCTCCCACAGAGTTATTTCCGGTGGTAGATAGAGTCTCCAACAAAAATGAAAAGAGACAGACTTTTATGAAATTGCCAAAAAAAAGGTATTTATTTTTAAAGAAAAACGAGGTGGTTAATGACGACGGTAGCAAACAGCAGCAACAGCATAAAAGAAGGCAATGTATGTTTACATCGGCTTCTTTTCATCATCCCCCAAAAAAAGCTCAAAACCAATATGAAAAAAGCATACGATGCCTTAAAGAGTCGGATGCTTCCTTTTTTATGAAAAATGAGGGACTTTAAAAATTTTAGAAGGCATTTTTAAAAACCTTTTTCTCCCTAATATTGAAAAAGAAGTTTAATAAAAAAAATTAAACCCTTTTACTTTAAAAATAGCAGAATCCAATTTTCAGGATCTTTGTAAATCAATGAATTTTCAAAAAATTGAACATGCACATTAAAAGAAATTTTCAAAATATTGTTTAAAAATGACTACTATAACTTTGACATCCAAAATAATTTCAACTTTGTAAAGAAATTTTGCTTATAATATTTATCTTGGTCCATTTACAGTATCCATAACACGGACATAATCTATCTGGCTTTCATGCCAACTGCTTTTTTTCTTGTTGTTCATAATCGGAGAAAAATTCAAATTAGTACTTGTTACACACCCTTCTCCGATTTATTTTTTCCTGTTTAACATCTGTTGCTGTTGCCTTTTTCTTTTCTCTTTTCCATTCTTTTTAATAAATCCGTTTTGTTCCGATTTTCAGGATAATAGTTTTTAAATAAAATAAAAATCATATTAAAAATGCTATTTTTTCTTTCTTAATTTTGCAAAGAGAAAAAAATTTGTATCAAAATTTCTCAAACAAAAGATTTTTCTTTCACCGCAAAAAAAGAAAAGATGGGTTGGAAAGCAAAAAAGATCGGAGGATCGAAGAAGAAATTAAAAAGCATTACAGCTGACGACGACGACGAATAAATAACAAAATCGAAGAAAATTATCGTCGTTTTTCGAGCAATTAAGAAACAAACATAAAATTGAAATGCAAACGTTTATAGTTTTTCGCTCTCTCACCTCGCGCAAAAAAAAAGAAAAGAAAAGACAAGAGAGTAAGAATATACATATATTAATGCATCCTCATCATCTTTTTCTTCTTTATATTTGTTGAGAGAAGATTTCCTAAAAAAGGTGGCGGAGATGGCGAAAAAATGATGATGTTCGAACAAGCAATCTCAACCACCCTGCGAAAAAAAAGAACGAAGAAGTACTTAATTTTGAACGATCATTTAAAGCTAAAACAACAACAAAAAAAGCGAGGAAAGAATAATGCCAACATTGGCGCCGATGAATGAGAATGTGATGCCTATGAATACCTAAAATGCTTATGCAACAGCAAATCGCTCTATAGCTCGCTGTTGTTATTTTTTTGTGTGTGTGTGTTTGTTTAAGGTAACGATCATGGATTCATTTAGAGAGGAGGATGAGAAAAAGAAAGAAAAAATCAAGAACATCTGTTCATGAATTTCTTTTTTTTTTTGAAAATTATAGTTACTAAAAATGGCTAAATGACTAAATGGTTATTATTATGTATGTAGAATAATTTGACACCTTTATTCTTTTTTTAATATTAGGATAAAGAGTGGGAGATCAGCTGCTACTGCTGTTACAGATAATTTGTTGTTGACTTGCAAAATGTTTTTGATCATTTTACAAAAAAAATTCCTGTGAAAGAAAATTACAGGGAACTAAGAATCTTGATAATGTTTTAGGTTTAAAAAAATTTAAAATTTTTTAAAGTTAGAAAGTCCAGGAAAACTTAACAAAAAATTGGATTTTTGAAGTCTTTTTAGTTTCCTAAAAAATCAATATCAATTCAAAAACATTTTTTTTTGATGCAACTAAAAACTTTTAGTATATGTACTTCTGTTACTTTAGTGTCACGTTCTTCTTTTTTTTACTTTTTCACCATACTTCAAACAAAATTAGTAAAATAAAATAATTTGACACCTTTTATCCGCCAATCCATCTATTGTAGCTACCTTTTTTTCATTTTATTGTTTTTCATTCATTGCCGGAAAAAAAAGCACCGTATTTCATTTTTCATTATTCATTTTGCACCAAATAACAAAAACGAGGTGAAACAAACACATGAAAGACAATAAAAAGGAACATCAATTAGCCAAAATGGGATCAATTCAACAACAAAAGAGTCGGAAACCACCAAAAAATGTGGTGGTTTAATGCATTTATTTTTATTTTCCGGGTGTCGGTGTTATTTGAGGACATATGTACATATAGTGACTCGGATTCAATGGTGTGCTTTTTTAAGGCAGCTCAATTAAGCGGTGGGTGTTACCTTTTTTGAATGCCGCTTTTTTCCTTTTTTTGTTCCTTCCTGGAAAAAATTGAAAAAGAACAAAAGCATAGGAAGAAGAAAAAATATATGGGAGATAAATGGATGGATGAATAACTACTATCTATTTTCATCATCAAAAATTTTCAAACAGGTGTAAAGCGAGCGCGAGAATAACAAACAAAAAAAGGAGAAGTTAATAACCATGAATTTTAACAAAAAAAAAAATAAAGGATAGACCGCGGGGTTTTTTTTTGGTGGTAGATGAAATTGAAGCATCCATGTCAATTTTTGGGATGAGCATATGTTTATTTATCCATGCGAGGATAATAATAACAAAAAATATATATGTAAAATATTGAATTATTTTTTCAATTTCACACAAAATATTGTTATGTGAGTGAGAATGGTAGCGCGTTGCATATCCATATGTTATTATTTTTGAGGGTGTGTGTTGTTGTTATCCCATCCATGCCACCATACTTCTTTTTTTTTTCTGAGAACAAAGAAGAAAAATTGAGGGACTAAACAAATGCATTAGAAAAAATTTTTTTGTGATGAGCAATTAAATTCACTGACAATTTGGATTCCATGAAATGAATGCAATGCAATGGATACAGTAATGTAAAAAAATTTAAAGTATCATAAAAACAAAGAACCCAAAAAAAAAATTGGTGGTTGTGGATATTGTTAAATTTTGATTTTTTTTTAAAATGACAAGGCTTTTGTTTTTATTTTTCGAAAATAAATTTTTTAAATACATACAATATTTAATTTCATATTTCCCAAAAGCGTCCTCCTCATGCACAAATATTTTTTCTTTCCAACTTCAGCCACCTGTAATTTCAACCTTGCCAAAAAAAAAACAGATGATCATCCATCAACTCCTAGCTTGTTATGCAATTTTTTTGCATTACTTACAATCTACATATTTAACTCATTTTATCCTTATAAAAACAACAATTTAAAAAAGCAGCTTAATAATCGTCCTCGATCGTTTTTTTTTAAATTCGATCGTGTTCTCGATTTTCGAAGATTATCCATTCCGTTTTTTTATTCTTTCTCTCGCTTCTCATTTTTCAATAATTTTTATTTACTCTTTTGTTTTTGATTTTCTTAATCTCATCCCTTAAATTTTTTTAGATTTAGAGATTTAAAAAAATTAAATTTCTTACTTAATAGTTTGTTTTTTTAAGGACGTCAGAGGTTTATTCCTTGTTGTCCGTTAACTCATGTCAAAAAAAGATTTAAATTTGATACTTTTAAAAAAAGATGGTTGTTGCGCAAAAGAAAAAGATGGGTTGCCGTCTTGAGTTTGTGTTAGAGTTTTGGGTTTCTTACTCTCGAGAAAACAAATAACAACAAACAAGCGAATGGAAATGGAAACGATGACGCGCTCATTTAAAAAAAAATACGATACCTTTTTGAATAAAAAATTTGAAAAGACTAAAAATAAGTTATTATCAATTGTTTGAACTTTGATTTTACAAAATTAAGTGGTTCCAATTAAATAAAAGAAAAAATTATTTCATTAATTTTATTGAAAAAATTTTGATATTTTTTTGTTTAACGAAATCGACGACGACAATGCCTGTATTTCTTTTCAATTTAAATTTCAAAACCTTTTTTCTTTGTTGAGTTCTTATTTTTACAAATTTACAAAATTTAGAACTCTTTTTTTTCTTTTTCAACTTTTTTTGAAGGTCATAAATACATATACCTACAACAACAACAAAAAAATTGATGATGACTTCTTTTTTTTGTGATGAGTACATAAATTTTTAAATGAGTCCAATCAACCAACTGCCTCATACATTTTTTCTATTCTTCGATTTTATTCAATTACCATCTCTCTTTTTTTTTTGATTTTTGACTTTCTTGATTCTTAAAAGGCGCATCAAAAAAAAAACTAAACTTTCTTCAACATTCAAGAATAATGAAGAAATAAAGAGCGCCACCATCAACAAAAGAAAAGAAATGGAAAAAAATCAATTTCGAATTACAAAAAAAAAACATTATTGCAGATTTGGTTGTCACTAAACTTGTTCACTTACAATACAAAAGTTTTTGTAATTGTAAGTTTTTTTTAAAAACCTTTAATGAAATTTTAACAAAACAAAAAATGAGAAAAAAACTAAAACCTTTGATGTAATTAAAATAAATACTCAACCAAAGTTTCGAAATTTATATGTAATAGGTTTTTAATTTTAAAAGGTTTAATGTTGGAAAAATGACGGACGCATTTGAGACCAAAATTCACCAACGATGGAACGTTTCATAATATTTAAAAAAGTGAAGAGCATGAACCAAGCTAAAAAAGGGGGAAAGTTCAAAGAGATTTAAAAAAAAACAAAAAAATTAAAGATCCAAACAAATAAAAGCCTTATTTGTATATGTCTGAAAAAAAGTTTCAACTTGCCCACAAAAAAAATTCAAACCAAAACAATAACAAAAAAGTTTTCATTAAAAAAAATTAGTGATTTCATAATTTTTTGAATTTGTAAAAAATGCCCTAAATATTTTAATAACACAAAAACTCTCTGATTCTGAATTTGATATGTTTTTTTTAAACCTTACTGTGTCGATTTCTTATAATATTGTTGCGTTAAAACTTTTGACTTCACAAGAATAAGTAAAACAATATTCTGTCATTTATTCATTTTTTGAATCACAATATTTTTAACCTTGGATAACCTTTGCAAGACAATCCACACTTATCATTGCCATCAATAAAACAATGACACATATGTGTGTATTATTTGCTGATTTAATTAGATTACATATTTTTTATTTTTTCACGCAATTTATAATTGTCTCTCAAAATTTTTACTGTATCTTTTTATCTCATCTAAATATCTATCTCTATTATAATTGTTGGCACTCTTCCGTTTTCCGAGTCAAATAACCGCAATCATATATGCATGTTTTTCACCCAAACTTTTTTTTTCCTTTTTCTTAATTGAAAGGTCGTGGAAGGGCATTCAACAAATTGACGACAATAAGAAAGAAAAGATTTCATGTACTTAAGTTTTTACAAATACGAAAAAAATCTGTTGATCCAATTTTCTCACGATAGTGTCTTCTTTCTCTCGCTGTCATCATTATCGTCGACGAAAGGCATGTACAAATTACAAATTTGATGATGGACGATGATGGTCTTCTTCTTATTCTTGAATGAATTCATTGAAGTATGAAAAAAATAAAATAAAGAAGAACATGATTTCATATTATTTTTTTCTTCTTGATCGCCGTATCTGATTGCTTTCCCTTTTTTTTATATTGTTTTGTTTGGTGGTGACGCTGCACTCATTCACACTCAATTATCATTTAAAAAAAAGAATAAGAAGACAGACATTGAGAAGAAAAAAAAAAATCGTCGCTGCTGAAAAATCATTCATCAAAAAGAGCGAACAAGAAAGATGAAAAAATTATGCATATTTCTAAAGTGTCTTTATTTAATAACTTTTTTTTGACGGATGAAATGAGAGTTGCTTGGTTGATGGCACGCTTTCTTAAAAAGGTGTGCGGTAAATGCTAATGAATGCATAACAATGAATCTTTGCACAGTACCTAACAACATTAAAAGTTAATCAAGTTTATTAATAATTATTACATACATAAGACTCAAAGAGTAATAAGATTTAAAACAAAATTATAAAGCAAAACACAAAAATCTTTGACAGCCATGACGTCACCTTTTTTGTTTTCATCCATCAATTTTTCAACTTTTGGAGGCAGTTTAGGCAAAAGTTCACATGTGACTTCATTTTTGGTTACCATTTCAATCCAGCCACAATATGATGAAATACGAGTGTATATTGCTGAAAAGGTAAATCTTAGCAATAAAACTCCCAATAAAAGTTAAAACAAAACATACCGGGTTTTGCAACATCTTCAGTTTTTACAAATAATGATTGAAATAAACCAATTTGATAAAGTGTATTATTTCTTTCTAAAAGCAAAGGTCCACCAGAATCACCATGATCAGCTCGTTGTAATGGATTACCAGCACAGATTTTGTGTTTTGCGTTAACAATTTTCTTGAAATATTCATTCTTTTTGGGATTACGTAAATATTTATTTGGTACACAATTTGGATTGAATGGATGAATACCAACTTTAACATGACGCAAGGTTGGAGAACCACCAGGCATAACTTCTTTTGTAGAAGCTAGAAAAATAAAAAGTTAAAGTCTAAATGGCAATCGGAATCTTACCATTGTATATATAACGACCATAACCAGCAGCGATAGCAGTATCATTGAAATCATCAACATAATCCTTTGCAAGTTTTACAGGTGGAATTTCAAAGTCAACATATTCAGGAAATTCCAAAATGGCAATGTCGTTGTATTTTGGTGTTTGTTTATGATATCCTCGATGAATATAAACTTTTGATGGAATTCCAAATTGTTTCATAGATATTTTCTCATTATACAAACGAGCCGAATTTTCAATAGGTCGAATATCAACAAAGACAAGAGAAGTATGATTACTAAAAAATATATATAAAAAAAGACTTGATAAAAAAAGAGAGATGTTTTTCATACATAAATAATACAAAAAAAGCTTTCGAAGAAAAGACATTTTTTGGATTTGCAAAATATAAAACAACCAAACTCACATTTGTCCAACACCGGAATCAACAACACAATGAGCATCAGTAAGAATGTGACGTTTTGAGATAATTGTTGATGAACACTAAAAATATCACATTTATAACCATTGCTTTCTTTTCAAAAAATCATACCTCGCCCTTAAAACGATTTAAAGATAATCCGAGATGACCGTATTCTGCATCCTCCAATCTAATATCACGACGTAGCCATAATTTAGTAAGAAATAAAAAGAGTTCATGAGGTGTTTCTTCTCCACCGATGATTCGCTAAAAAGTAAGTCGTTGATGATTAGAAAAAGAAAGAAAGAAAAAAACTTACATTTTTATTGAAAGTTTCTTCAGTGCAATTTGTTGAACCAAAAAAACTTCCAAGAACGCAGAAAAGCAACCACCACTTCATTTTTCTCACTTTGCTGCTGATTGATCAAAATAACCACATTGCTCGATAACATTTGGAAAAAAAACAATTTGATGAAATTTATGCAATTTCATAAAATTCCCTTCCTAGTAATTTTCATTGTTCGTTCGTTCATTCATCATTTCTCGCATGGAAATCCTTCATGGGAAAATTGCAATCGTAAAGAAGTGTTTTTCCCGCTTTTATTTTTTCTTTGTTTTTTGGATGCAATGGAATCTTGGGTTTATTTTTGTATAACTTTTTTAATCAAAGTATTCAATAATTAGTCATTCGTCTGTGTTTCTAACTTTTTTACTCGATTATAGTAGCCTTGCGATCTATGATTTCCCGGAGTCGAAAATATACCTTTTATTTACACTTTTTTTGTGCAAATTTCTACAGTAATCAATTTCATTCATGCTGTCTTTTTTTTTGTCATCTTCTCATTTACCAACCAAATGTGCTCATTTCACTAAGGCTTACTACAAAGGTCAATTACAATTGACTTCATTTGTCCAACTACCATAGCCACGCCGCAGGAAGTCGTCTCCTATGCTTTGACTATTCAAAAAAAATGAGCAGTTAATAAGACAAAATATATTTTAAGTATCGTGTCATCATCATCTTCGAAATTTTTGTGGTGGTGTATTAAATAAGTAAGTAAGTAACCTTGCAATTTGTATCATCACTTGAAAACAATTATGGTTGACCGCTTTTCTTTAGTTTTATTTCTCGTTTATTTGGAATCTTTGAATGAACTTTAATGACCTCCGCTTCCTTACTCCTCTTTTTTTTTATTTGTTTGTTGCCGTAATGATGAGTAATAAATAAGTAAGTAATTGAGTTGAGGAATAGCAAAAGCGCGAGAACATCATGCTGTGAGACGACTAACTAAATTGAAAACAATAGAATGGGAAAAAAAGAAATGACCAAATTTAGAAAGTTAATATTAATGAGAAAAAAATATGTGTGATTTATTTTCTGCTCCTTTCCAAAAATTTTATTACTCAAACTTGCAAAATCAAATCCTAGCTTTTCAATTTTAGTTTCAGCCATAACACAAACAACATTTTAGAATGCGCATTAAAAAACTCACCATTTCAAGATAATAGTTAGGTACTTTTGAAAATTTGAATAAAATCCATAACAAACGCCTGCCATGTTATCGTCCTCATAAAACCTCTTTCCATCCACGCCAAAAAAATCATCATTATTTAACTTGATTGACACCTTTAATGCAAACACATGCTTCCATCCATCAAAAAAGTCATGTAAAAATGTGTAAAGTGAAAAGCACTTTGGTTCAGTACCTTCTCGCATGATTCATCCTCTTTTTTTGCCACACTTCTTTCTCTTCACCATCCTTTTCGGCAGAGGCACTTTTAATTTTCTATGTTAAAAAAAAGTAACCGACGATGACTAAAAAAAGTAAAGAATCGTTTTTGTTATTTACTGCCGCCGCCGCTGCTGATGATGTCGCAGGAGTGTCATCATCATCATCAAATGTTAGTGGATGTGCGGCATGGATAAAAGCAATAAGGATGGCTCCATTATTGCGGGAAACATGAGAGTCCACAAAAAAAGGAAAGGAAATAAGCATTTGAAAAATGAGAATTGTCAAAGAAGGGATGTAAGTGTAAGGATACCGTCACATCATTGTTGGAAGGAAACGACAATAATAATAATTGCGCCGAAGCAATTAGTGCAAACAAAAGAGATCGATAAAAAGTAAAGGCAAACTATCGTTGATTATTAATGGATTCCAAAAAATTTGAGTAAAAAGAAAGCCGGAATGGAAAGTGTTGTTTACCTTTGAAAGTGAGGGACGATAGCAAAAAATGGATTATCAAAAAGTTAGAAAAAAGATTTTCTTCCATACTTATGGATATTACTCTAGCTTGGTATATTTCTTTTAGACCCATCAAAGAAAGCAAACAACAACTTGAAACATACGAAAAACTTTATCAAACAAATAGCCACAACAAAATTAAAATAAACGACAATCAAAGAAAAGATAAAACAATGGTTTACATACATACAATCATAATACAATGAAAGTTCATAAAAGAAGAGTTAATTATTGTCCATAGATAAGTTTCGAAACATTCATACATAAACCATAAGCAAGAGTAAAAAGAGAAATCATATAACATAAATAGATCATAACCATGTTGAAAAGACAGGAATCATCAGTAAAAGAACATTGAGATGAGACCATAGGACCATTGAAGGAGCTTTGAATTGAAGTTAAAACAGCCCAACTTGTCGAAGATTTTCTTTTATGATGATATCTGACACTGCATCGAAGACGAATCGGATGTTTTCAGAATCCGTTGCACATGTAAAATGTGTGTAAATTTCTTTTTGGTCATCTCCTCTTTTGTTCAAGTCTTCAAATTTCTGTCGAATGAATCCAGCTGCTTCTTCATATGTGTTTGGTCCTAAAAATGAGAAAGTTGATTAAGTATAACTAAAGTAAGAAAAGCATACCTTCATATTCAGGGAAGCAGTATGATAGAGGACTTGTGGCGATTTTTTCTTCAAATAAGTCCTTTTTGTTGAGGAACAAGATCATTGGAGTATCAGTGAAGAAATGGTTGTTGCAAATTGAATCAAACAGCCTCATACTTTCAACCATACGATTCTAAAAATTGAATGGTAAAATATATGAATAAAGCATAAGATAAACAAACCGTTTCGCCATCTTCTGCCAGAACCATGTCATATTCAGATAAAGCCACACAGAAGATGATTGCTGTTACACCTTCAAAGCAATGAATCCATTTCTTTCGTTCACTTCGTTGACCACCAACATCAAACATGCTAAAAAGATAATGTTAGCTGCAGATAAAGAAGGGTGAAAACATACTTGAAATGAAGATCTTTGAATGTAAAGTGAGTTTCCACAATACCAGTAGTTTTCACACGAGTTCTAAGGACATCATCTTGCGTCGGAATGTAACCAGATTGAGTTGTTCTTGCAAGAGCAGTCAAATAGTATGCAGCTGAATCATTTAGTTGATATTCTCTTGAACGTGACACACATTCTTGAAGACCAGGATCATTCCATAGACGCATCATAACAGCAGCAAGAGTAGGTGGAAGTTCACCTAAAAATGCAAGTAAATGAATAATAATGATACAGACATGTAACAAGAGCTTACCATCACCGAGTTCTTGTAAAAGTTGAAAATATAAAGTTCGGCCAACTTCAGCATTGGAATCATGGAATTGAATTTGAAGTTGGTCCATAGCCCGAAGAATTGTCGTCATGCTTTGGATGGTATTTGAGTAAACGACAGGTTTGTATGCTTCTCTTTCTTTTTCATTGTAACCTTCTTCATGGATGATTTTCATTTGTTTAGCAAGCGTACTTTTTCCTGATTCACCAGATCCCAAAAGAAGCAGCTTCACCACTTGACGTTGACTATCAGCTTTTAACTAAAAAGGAAAGAGTTATTAGTAAATATGTGAAACAAAAAGTAAAAAATAAACTAACCTCTTTATCAATGGCTTTTGAACGAAGTTTAGCACGTTGAGCTTCAGGATCTCTTCCGATGCAATTTCCCATTTTGTTGATGGTGAAGATCCAAGTTTATTTAGTTGTATTAGGATGTTGATGAATTTCAGAAGCCAGAAACAAGGAGTCAGAGAAGTTTGTTATTGTAAAAAAAATTCAACAGCAGCTTTTGACGAAGATTGTTGAGAATGAAAAAATGAAAGTGACAAAGTTTTTGACTGATTCGTTGATTGGGGAAGTGCGAGAGAATTTTGGCAAAATGCATTAAAGCTTTCACTCTCACCTTTTTTTAGGGCTTAAAAATGGTTGCACAAACAATTTACTGTAAGTTTCGTGCACATTGAAAACTTACTTGTTCATTAAATTTTTGTGGAAACTAATAACTTTTTTGTTGAGTATTTTTTTACCGGTTAAATTAGCAGTTGTTGAGTCTATAAAACAAGACTAAAAGAGATTCGTAAAAGATGAAGAAACAACGAAGTTTTTTTTAAAGAGATTGGTTTTTCAATGGTTTGCAGTTGTCTTCTTGAATCCTTCTCTAATTATTGTTGTTGCTATTTTTTTTTTTATCAAAGCGGCTTTACATTGGGTTTTTAGTTATGATTTCTTCTTTCTTACTTTTGTTTATTCCTTTGAATGCTATTTGATTGCTTTACTTTCAATCATCTCGATTTTAAAAACTCCAAGAACTTATTGAATGCAAGAAAACAAAAGTAACTTTCAATTTTTTCTTTTTACTGTCAAACTTTTTTTGCCCATTCCAATGATTTGAGGGAAGCGATTTAGTTGCACATGGTTCCAATATCTTTTATAATGGTTTTATGATAGCTGCTAAGAAGGTACACAAGAATTACTGTTTTCCATGAAATTTTTCTTATGTTTTCCTAGTTTTTTTTCTTCTTCAAAAATGTGAGAAAGTAATATGGTAGTTAGCCTATGGAGCACATACATTACTTCATAGAATGACGGCATATTTTTTGTTCTTCCACTGCTATCTTTTATTTTTCCAGCGAACTACAAAACTTTTTATTTTTCATTTTTTTGTATACCAAAAAAAGTACAAACTTATTTCAAATTGAACTTTAGCATGATCATATTTTTTTGTTTACATTTTTAGCAAAAGCATCTAACAGCACAAATAAAGCAAGCAAGCAAAGTTAAAGGTTAAAAAATAAAGTTTGCATGATTTAACGAATTTTGAAATTCCTCCCTCAACTTTTGCTTTATTTTTTTGTTTCTTGGTTTTACTTCTTTTGTTTATTGTTTTCCTTTCAAAGAATGCTGCAGCCTTTTTTATTTATAAATTCATGAACACAAATACAAATACAAATAATATATATGCTAGAGAGACAAAAGAAGACGAAGAAAAAAGAGAGTTGAGTAAAGTGATGTCAATTTTCAAAAGCATACGAAGAAGAAAATATTTGTTCTTTATGGCATTGTTGTTGATTGAGTTACATCATCATCCATGATTTTATCCATTACCATGATCGCTTTTTCACCTGAATCAGATTTTGATTGTTGTTGTTGTAGCTTTGGTTGTTGTTGTTTTTGTTTATTCTTTTTTGATGATGATAATTTTTCATGTTTTTCACCAGAATCAACTAGCTTCATATATGCAGAAAATTGATCGTTATCTTTATCCCAATCAGCATCAAGATCTTTTAAGGTTAAATATTGTGGATCAGTACGTGATGGTAATTTATTTCCTTCAATCTTTCGTTTAGCTGATCTGAAAAAAAAATGGAAAAATTTATAGGAGCATAAGTGAAAAGTGAGCACAAGGTAAATAGACGTTCATGCTGATACACTTTAGAATAAGTTAGTTAGTTAGTTAGTTATAAAAAATTTAGTGGCAATAATTGGCGATGACTAGACATAAAAAAGGTAACTTACAAAACTACAGGAGCTCTAAGTGTGTCGACGTTTCCATAAGTTGAACGATTTGATGGCTTTGGTAGTGGTTGTTGTTCCTAAAAATTATATGTATACATACTTTGTTTAGTATTTACAATTCGAGATACAAAAAATAT
This sequence comes from Panagrolaimus kolymaensis, assembly GCA_028622995.1. NCBI lineage: Eukaryota > Metazoa > Nematoda > Chromadorea > Rhabditida > Panagrolaimidae > Panagrolaimus > Panagrolaimus kolymaensis. The sequence goes on along the minus strand of JAJQJQ010000090.1, from coordinate 58,730 downwards.
TATAAACAAAAACCAACCTTTTGACGACGATGCTTTGCTGATGTTGTTCCTGTTGATTCTTTACTCCCACGAATTTTCTTGCTCTTGCTTTTATTTGAATTTGATGATGAAACATTTTCATTTGATCCAGTAATTGTTTTTCCAGCTTCAGTTTTAATTGTTTTTGTTATTTGTGATGGAGCTTGATCAACTTCAGCTGCAGCAGCAGCAGGTTTAGGTTTAGCAACAGGATGACGATCATTTCCAGCAGCAGTAGCAGCATTTACAGGATCAGGAGCAGCAGCAACATTTTTAGTTGAATTATTATTCTTATTATTGTTTTTGTTGTTGTTTTTATTTTTGACAACTTTACACATATTTCTTTTTTTCTTACTTTCTTCTTTTTAGCTGCTTTATTCAGGTGAAAATTTGAGAGAGAGAGAGAGATGAAAAGTTTTTTATGTTTTATGGTTGAAAGTTTTTTCTTTGCAAGGAAAACTACAAATTTGCATAATTTGACGAAATTTTGTGAAAAAACCATGGGAAAGTTTTAAAAAACATTTTTTTGAAGAGTGAAACTTCAAAAGAGTGATTTTATAATTTGTTTCGAAGTTTCTGTAAATTTTTTTGAAGGAAATAAAATTAAAGATTATTGATTTTTGTATTTTTACACATAGTTTTTAACATTTTTTTTATTTCTTTTATTTATTTAATTAAAACAAACATTTTTTTGACGCTATTTTTTTCTTCTTTACCCAACAATTTTTTACAACAAAAAAAAATATTTTCTAAACAAAAAACTTTAAAAATAAAAATAATAATAGTCAAATCAAAAAAAAAAAGAGAAAAGAATACGATAATACAAACATTTTTATACAAATTTTTTTTGGCACCGGTGTTTTTTTTAAAAATACTGAAACAACAAAGCAAAGAACAAAAAAACTTTCTTTTAACAAACACCGATAATAAGATCATCATCATCAAGGAGATTAGTAATAAAATAAAATAAAAAAGACAGTTAAAGCAGAAATTAGTTATTACAAATTTTTTAAATCCAAAAAATCACAAAAAAAAGAAGAAAATAAAAATACTGATAAAAATTATTGAACCAGAAATATTGTAAGTTAGTTATTTGTATTTTATTATTTATTATTTATTATAATTAATAGGCTTAGGTTTAGGCTTTCAAAAAAAAAACAGGACTAATTATTAATAATTTATTAATTTATTATTATTTTTATTTTATGGAGCATAAGTTGCTTCTGGTGCTGAAGATGCTGAATCTGAAGAAGTAAGTTCGGCTGGAATAACTTTGTCATCATTTTCTTCTGATATCCTTTCTCGGGCTTGTTGTTGTTGTTGTTGTTGTTGTTGTTGTTGGGATTGTTGAGATTCTTGGGGTTGGGAACCAGAAGCAACAGAATTTTTAGCACTCGAGCTGACGGCTGTTTCTGCATCTTCCTTTTCCCATTCATCTAACATATCATCCAATGCATCGATATCAGTTCGTGAAAAAGTTTTAGGAGTGGATTTCATTAATTTTTGACATTCTTGATAATCGGCATATACTTCCTGAAAAAAAAATGCAAAAATAAAATAAGAAAGCAATTTTTAGAAATAATTTTTTTAAATATGTATGCCTATTTTCTATTTTGGTTGTTGGTTTAAAAAAAGGTAACATTTCACTTTTTTTTTTATGTATTTCTGGAAAACATTTTTTTTGAAATTGGGGAAATGCGTAGTCCTGTCAAATTCATATTTGTAGTTGACTAAAAAAAAAGACGAAAGGTTGCGTCACAACCACCAACCGCGTGGTGGTTGCTTGAAACTTATATATTTTTTTTTGGGAGATGCTCTTAAACTTCGAACAAGACAGACGCATAGGCCAAAAAGAAAATTTACTTTAAAAATGGTTTATGCTTTTCCAAATTTGTAAAAGGGGAATTTTTTAAATTAAGTTTTTGAAATTTTTTAATAATATCCAAGTTTTCGAGATAAGTTTTGAAGCAAAGAAACAAATAAATAAAAACTTACAGCTATAAGAGCATGCAATTTTCCCAATGCATCAAGATAACTCGATGTACACGTATAAAGTCCACGAGACATATATTCTTCAAATAAATTTACATTTGGCGTGGATGGTTGGGGTAATCTTGAAGCAAATGTTAAATCTAATGGCATTGAAGATAATGCTGGCAAATTTGTCGTCGAGCTTCTTATTCGATCTTGTTGAGTAACAACAACACCTTCTTGTCTCGATGATGCGGATGCTGCTAGTCTTGGTGGCATAGCTGCTGCTGCCGCTGATGCTGGTGGTTGAGGTTGTTCTAATGATACAGTATTTTCTCGTTTTAACTCTAATGAACGCCTTTCAATTGAATATTGGCCTAAATGAGCTGAGAAAACATTTTGAATAATACAAATCATAAAAAATATTGTTATTAACATTCCACACCCAATTGTAGCCACTCGAGGCATAGTAATATAATTATTTGTTTTTTTTGTTTTTAAAACTGAATTTGAAGACGACAAAAAATTTGTGTTTATTGAAATTTCTTTGAAAGATTTTTTTGAATTATTTGTTGAAGCAATTAAAAGTTCTTCACTTGTTGTTGGCGTATACGGTGGCGGAGGAGACGTTGAAGGTAAAAACGGTAAATTTGATTGAGAAGACGTTGTGGCGGCGGTGGAAAACTTTAAATTTGAAATATTTATTTGAATGAGAGATGTTTATTTAAATATTTTATATTATTTATGGAAATTTAATATAAATAAAAACAGCCAAGGAGGACAGCGACTAAATTTTCAGAATTATGAAAAAAAATGAAGTTTGGTAATAATAATTTCTATAATTGAAAAAATAAATTAATGAAAGAAAAAAATCTGTCAAAAACATAAAAAAAATAAATAATAACTGAACGTTAAAAATAAAAGTAGCGCTCGCGGAGGAAATAAAAAAAAACACAGAAAATGCATAATTAAAAAGAATTATTCTTGAAAAAAAAGAGATATTTATAAAAAAATATTTAAGAGTCTTAGTAGGCACACAAAAAAAAAACCGATAAGTAACTATGAACCAAAGAGCTATGATTTAAAAGCGATAATAAAGAACCACATAAAAAAAACCTTAAACCTTATTTATGACGACATAAGTAAAGGAATTTTTATGGAATTTATCCTTAAATAAAAGAAGGTAAGATTTTGAATACGAATAAAAAAAATAATTTTAACCCTGGGAAAAAACAATGCACAAAAGACGTAAATGGTTTTAGGTTAACAACACCTTCCATAATCACGTCTTTTTATTTTTTGATGTGGGATAATTTCATATTCCATGTTCATATAGCAGTTATGTGAAAGCAAGCGTCATAAAACAAAAAAACAAAATCCAAAAAAAGCTGAAATGCAAAAAAATGTTCCCAAACTATGTATGTTTGAAACGAAAGGAAAGCAACACATGGCAATGAGGTATTTTTATTTTCTTTTTAATTAATTAAGATACAAATATAAATTTAAAATAAGAAAAATTCTGCCAAAAATAAAAAATGAATGTCTAAGTCTAAAATCCCAAAATCCTATGGTGGTTAAAATTTAAAAAAATAGAAGAAGCTCACCGCTCAAGATAATTTTCAAATGAAAAAGAAAACTACAAAAAAGTTCAAACTTTTTTAGCTTATATAAATAAGAACCAACTTTTTTGCCTTTGCCTTTTTCTATTCCTTTTTAATTTTTTTTTCTTTCTTTAGGTTTTTCCTCAGCTCCGCCCAAATATTTCTTTTTCTTCATTCGTAAATGTTAAACGTAATATTTCCGGAGGGATGGATGTCAAGAAAAAAAAAGAGAAAAGAGAGAGAGAGAGAGAGATAGATCAGCTTTTTATGGTCGAGAAACTTTAAACGCAACTTGACTCGATGCGATTAAAAGGATTTTTATTATTTTTTTTATATCAAAAAACTTTGTTTTTTTGTTGTGACGTAAAAAACAAAAAAAATAATAAAGAACGCCATTTTGCCTGCCAGCCTACTATCATATTTCGAAGGCAAAAAAATACGTAACAAAAAAAGTTAACAAAGTTAAAATTTTTGTTTTTGGGTTAAATGATACTTTCGTTTAATTCTAAAATGGGCATTCGGCTGTTTTTTAAATGATACATTTAAGCCAAAACAAAAAAGATGAATGTTTCATGGCGCAGGAAGTTATTTATTTACCAACAAAATTTTTATAAAGCTATAATTTTTTTGTTTTTTTACTTTACTTTACTTTAATTTTAGCTCTTTATTTTTTTTTTTCGAAAATAAAAAGAAAACATATCCTTTAAAAAAAAATGTAGGTAACAAGTCTGCCTTGCCTGTCGCCAGTCACTTTGTTGTCTCTTAGCTTCTTATAAAATCGAAATGAAAAGCACGTGAATATCCATTCATATGTAAATTATCTAAAGTTTTTTTTGAAGCGAGAATGTATTGAGGCGCATTTTAAAACGAACGTCATAAAAAATTCTTAGAAAAAAAATACTAAAAAAATATAGTGTCCAGAAAGAAATGACCAGAAAAAACGTGAAACATTTATTCATAAAAAGCAAAGAAAAAAAATGATGTTAGCTATTTTCGTGGTGTCACACTTTTTTTTAATATTAGTTTTAGTTTTATGATACTTAAAAATTCATTTGTTTAACCTTTAATGAAAAGAATAAAAAAATGAATACCGTATTTTTTTTATTAAGAAAGAAATAAGAAAGAAAACTGCCTGCCTACTCGAAGTTGAAAAAATAAAGAAACGAAGAAAAAAAAATAAAGCTATGACTAAAATAAAAATAATTAGTTATAATTTTAGTAATTATATATATTTTTAAAAATTTAATCATTTTTCTTGACTTTTCTTATACTTTTGTGTGTTTGTTTTGTGTTTTGATAGCCGCCAACTTCATCAATTTAAAACAAAGTTTTAACAAAAAAGTTATAACTATTTTTCCATATAGTAATTAATTCCGTGTCTCTTCGGCAAAAATTCTCCATATTTTTCGATTTGGCGATCCTGGGGACAAAAATTTTCCCAAAGGCTTACTAAAATCTTGGTATAATAATTATGAATTCTAAGACGCATTTAAAAATAAAAATTAACTCCCGGCTTCACAACAACAAAATACTGAAATCTCTAAATGTTACATTATTTCCCATTCATTTAAAGCAGAGCGCACAAATGTACCTTTTTTTCCTTAAACCTCCATTTTATTTTAAAGAAATTTTTTTTTCTTAAAAACATATATATTCTTAACTCCACCCAGAAAAAAATAAAGAAGGAAAGATTATTATTATTTAATAACAACCGTATAATTTTTTCTTTAAAGGACGTAGTTGAAAAAGAATGTTATCCTTCTTTTTTTTATTTCACTTCCTTTATTAAATTCTTAGGTAACTAACTACATTTATATAATATTTTTTGTTTGTGAAGATTTAATATCAAAAAAAGTACAAATATTTCTTTTTTTGGATGATCTCGCTTTTTAAAAATGAAAAAACAAAAATTTATACTTTTTAAGACAAAATCTTTTGAGATTTATTTACCCATCTTAGAAATGGATTTAAAAAAACGAAAGAAAAGAAAATTATGTATCTTCTCAAAAATAAAATTAAGAATGAATGAAACAAAGGAAGTTGATAATTATCTCTTTCAATGCCAAAAAGAGTGAGAGATAAAGAGGATTATGACAACAAAATAATTTGGCTTTAGTTTTTAATTTATAAAAAAGTGTACTAAAATTTGAAAACTTAATACCTTAAATGATTGCACTCAAGATTTGATCAAATTATGTATTTTTGAACAAAAATGAATAAAATTATGATTTAAAAAAATTCTAGGCTTTTTACAAGAAAGTTTTTAAATCTATCAAAATAATCTAATTTTAAAGTTAATAATTTTTATAAATTTATTTTTACTCATTTATGTATGAATAAATTTATTACAAAATGCCTGTATCCATTTATGTATCTGTAGTTTTCGAATAAAAGCATCTTAAAGATATTTTTAGCAAATATGATTAACCAACAAAAATTAGAGCCTATTAAATAATTAAAGAAATGAGCTCCAATCGTAAGACCCTCTAATTTTAGTGATTTTCTAATCGCAATTTTTACGAAACAGAAATCAGCGGCGCTGTCATTAAAAAAGGCAACTTCGGGGATTTTATAATTTTTAATTAAATCTTTCTAAAATTTTTTTTTGAAAATTACATAATTTTTCAAACGTAATTTTTTTTAAGTTTCATTGAATTCATAAAATTCTTTAAACTATAATTTTAAAAAAGTTCACCTTTAAAAACAAACGAATCTTTGACTTTAGAAAAATAAAAATATATATTACACGATTCTGAGTTGTTGAATGCTTATAATTATTTTTTTTATAAGCTTGGCCATTATAAATAATTGTATCTCCTATTACATCTATATTTAAATTTACCGTAATAAATAAATTAAAAAAAGTAGTGACGGTAGGAAGAATGACTAAAAAAAATTTTTTTTGAGGTCATTACGCCGCTATTATTATTTATTTTATAATTTTAGACTTTCTTTTTCTTTAAGAAAAATTTCGGTAGAAAACATATAAGAAAAAAAATAATATAAAGAAAAGCGTTTTCTTGAAGCCTAAAATTAAAAGAAAAAGTTATTTAATGACAACCGGCAGATACCATTTTTGGGATTAAGAAAAACAATAAGAAGAAGAAAAAAAGTCGAACTTAAGACAACTAAAAAATTATAAAAGGCAATTTTTTGTTGTGACGACAAAAAACTCAAAAAAGCTTGAAAAAAGATAAAATTACACATGTATCATTTTTTTCTTTCTTTAACTACAGTGTTTTTTTTTCTTTATCCTAAAAAAGGGATAAAGGAAGGAAGAAAAGAGGAAACAGATATTTAACCCTTATTTTATTCTTCTTCTGGCGATGAGATGATGACCTCACCAACAATGACAATATAATGTCATGGAGAAGCCTTCTTTTTTAAAAGGTTTGTTTTGAGCGTAACTCAAGAAATTTTATTGTTGAGTTAAAGTTACGGTATTTTGACGTGAGAAAGTTGAATGTGTATTTTACATATGTAAGTTAAAGTTTAGTATGACGACGACGTCAAAAGAAATCCATATTTCCGGTCTCAAAAAATAAAGAAGAAAAAAGAAATATGTTTCTCGAATGTTCAAAGCACAAAATAACAAAAAAATGAAATCCACAGAAAATTCACAATTTTTGATTTAACTTTAAAAAGGGTCAGAAATATAAGGATAGTTGTTAATTTGTGGTATTGGAACCAAAAGTTTTCTACGGTTGCTTTTTCTCTCTCTCAAAGTTTGAATGTTAAAAATCATTCAAAATTGTCATAATTTTCTGAGTTAAAAAAAATATTTAAGTGCAAAGTAAAAATTTCATGGATCACTAAGTTTGGGAGCTGGTGTGTTTTAAAATCCATATTTTCAGAATTAAAGGAGGTAGAAGCCTTCTTCGGCTTTTGTTATTTTTTGTTTTCCGAGTCAGAAATCAAATATGTATGTTTAAAAAATCTTTTAACATCTTAGACGGGTTTAAAATGTAAAATCAAAATGAAATCGGCTAATACTAATGCAAATTCTCTCTGTCTACAAAATGGACAGAATTTTAATTTAAAAATTACAAAATATAAAAGTTTAGTCTAATAACTTCAATAACTCGAAGTAAGCTTTATGAACACAAAAAATAGCACTGTACTTTTTAAAGCAACAAAAACTAACTAAATACTCTTCTTTGCTTTAATATTTTAAATCAATACATGTATAAAAAAATTACATTGATCTACGAAAACATGCGAAAGATTATCCTTATACGGCTTTAAATTTTTTATAGTTTGCTTTAAAATATTTTTGAGACATTACACTAAAATTGAAGGTAAGAAATATTGCTAACGAAATTGTGAATAAACCTAAAATTCTACCACTAAAAATAAATTTGTTTTCAAAATTATAAAAAGTTTGATTTTTGGTAAAAACGAATCACAAAAAAATAAAAATGGTCCTCCTTCACTTTGAGGATAAATCATTTTATTAGCCTTTTCAGCTTCATCCTAAAATAGTCTTCCAACAACAACCACCAAAATGTAAGAAATTAAAGAAAAATTATTTCAAAATTTTGACATTTATCTTTTTTAAAGGTAAATGGATACTTTTTTTCGCTGGCGAAAAAAAGAAGGAATAAAGAAAAATGTTAGTAGTTAGTTTCCTGGATCATTGAGTTAGTTGGTGGGTGGGTTTTTGTGTTGGTTGATGAAAAACCAACAAACAATCTATGACATTTAAGAATGAATTTAAGAAGAAGGCGGTGGCGGCGGCGTGGACACGAATTTCTATTTGGTTGACTTCCAAGATTTCTTTTCTCTTTCTTTTTTTTTCACACTCAAAAAAGCGTGAAAAAAAAAAATAAAAAAAAAAAAGGTGGCAGCATGATGTCATTATTTTTTTCCAAGCATTTTTTTTATTTAATAATATTTGACTTTGTTGATTATTAAAAGTCAGGGAGCCTCAAATAAAAAAAAAGAAATGAGAGTGTGAGAAAATTGTCTTTTTTTGGGTTTAATAATAATAAAGTCATCCTCCTAAAATATGCGTGCGTAATAATTTGCCGTAAGGAATAAAATTCTTTACAACTCTTTTTATAGAAAAATAATAATTTTTTTTTACAATTGCTTCCAAAAAAAATTTATTTATTAATAAAAAAAATGCTTTGTTTTTAACTTATGGAAGGAAAGTGGGTTTATGAGAAAAAAGGAAGTAGTAACAGGGCCCAAAAAAAATATTTATTGCCTCAAAGATACTGTAAAAGGAAAGATTTTTTTCTTATTTTGAAAAGTTATAAGAATGAAAAAAATTGTAAAAAAAACTTTCCTGAATCCAAATCAGCATCTCCATTCATGATAAGCTATTTTTGTTATGGGGAGTAACTCCCGCCACTAACACTGTTAAAAAAATTTATGCAAAACCAAATTCTCCTATTTTTTGACATTGCTTAAAAAAAGCTGTGTATAAAAAAATTAAAAAATTAATAATCTCAAAATATACAAAAAACAGTCAGCTAAAAACATGAAATTACGTTTTTTTTTAAAAAAAACTAAAATTTGCTCTTTCTTTTATAATTTTTTTTGAAATTTTTTTGTAGCTTTGTAGGGAGCGAACGTTTGTTTTTGATTTTGACCGAAAAAAGATTTGCATTTATTTGTATCTTCCTTATCTTGGGAATCAGCAGCGATGTATGATGCATTGTAATTTACTTTTTTTTTTTCTTTTTCCAAAATTTTGGATACAAATATAATTTTTTGGGTGCATAGTTATAAAAAAGGAAGTTTAGATGTTGGATGTGCCAAGTGAAAGGCGACAAAAAAATTGTCACTAGCTTTCTCGATGAACAAAAAAAATAACAAAACAATTATGAAAAATTCTTTAAAAAATAGGCATTTAAAAAAACTTTGATTTATTTGACTAAAATTTACAGTATTCTTTTTTTCATGTTTATTTTTAGAGCCAAAAAAAATTTTTCCTTCTTTCATTCGAAAACAAAAAAAATATCTCTCTGAATTGAAACCAAATCTCAAAGTAATCTGATGGTGTGAGATTAAATTACATACTTTTTAAACTTTGATAAACATGGCAAAAAAAACAAAAAAGACAAGTTCAAAATTAGAATTCGAGGTTTCATTTCAAAGACGAAATACGTAAGCAAAGTTAAAAGTTAAGAAGTTTCGTTTACATAGATTCAGAAATTAAAAAGTTAAAAATCCACGTTCGATGTTTCTTTTGTTGTTTTATAATTTTTAAATGCGTCTAAAAAAGTTGAACAATGGTGACGACGATCCATTAACAAAAAAAACTTTGTTTTTTTTTTTTGACATTGAGAGAGATATGTAAATTTGATATACCAAAGCAAAGTAAACTTGTGACGCAAGAAAATGAAGAAAAAAAATATCCGACGAAGATAGAAAACATATTTGTCTTAACTTTTAAGGGTTTAAAACTTCAAAAAAATAGGTACAAATTTGGCGGGAAAAATACCGTTTTTGAGGCTTAATTGATAATTTTTTTTCTCCTTTCGAAAATTCATTTTGAAACAATCAACATAAAAGTAAATTTCAAATACTGTATTAAAAAAACATAGCATAAAGTTAAATGACCGAAAAAAAATTATTTAAAAAACATTTCATACTGTAGAAAATTAAAAAAAATGATGTAAATCTTAAAACTCGTAAAAAGACGTAACGGCTAATCGTACCTTTTTTTATGTAAATTGTTTTAGGATATCCTAAACTTTATTATTTTTTATATCTTAAAAACTATTATTATTTTTTTTGGGTTATCTGCAAACTTACAAACACAAAGTAAAAAAAGAGAAAATAGTCTCAATTGCGATTAGCAAAGACAATTATTAGCTCTAAGAAAATCGCATCATTTTAATTATATTATTTTTGTTTTTGTTTCCTGAACGTCCCCAAAATGAGATAGACACTCTTTGCATAAAAAAAATTACAGAGCACAGACAGGGAGGCTCGCGACGATTAACTATGCATCATTATAATTTTATTTTATTTTTTTATTATCAAAAATTTGAAGTTCCAATGAGTGCAACTATACAATATACATTCATTCCCACTCCATATTAATTGTTTAAAACAATTTTTTCAAAGGTGTGGCATCTTTTTTTTTTTCAACTTTGAAAAAAGTAAAGAAAATAAAAGCGTTGAAAAATTTGGAAAAAAATTGAAAAATTTACATGAATGACCCATTTCAATCACAAACTTCAAAAGAAAAGGCTACAAAAACAAAATATGTAATTTCAATCAAAAATCATTTTCTTTATTGAAGAGAAAACGTTGTTAAAAAAGTTGTGTAAATATTTGAATTTTGATAAGAAAAATAAATTTTTTTTAATTTTCAGTAAAATCGCGTTGAAATAAAAATAATAGTATATTTATTTATTTTTATTCTTTTTTTTTTGAGGTACTGTAATTTTTTCTCGGCAGATTTAAAAAAATAAAAAAGAGAATATTGCAACGGCTTTTTTGGAAAATCCTCAAAAATAATTTAAAAAAATTAAAACAACGTCATTTTTCAAAAATCTTTAAAAATTTAATTTCTAAAATTTTCTCCATCCAAATCCAGTTATTTTTAAAAAGAAGAAGATTTGCATTCTGTAAAAAATATTAAATCCTTTCCTTTTTTATGATATTTACACCTTCAACATACATATAAGCTATGTATTTATTTTAAAGGAATAATTTTTCTTTGAATTTTATAAAAAGTGATGGAGAAAGGAGAAGATTAAACTTATCTGATATTTGAATGAAACCTTTTTTATAAAATAAAAAAAAATATAGATACAAAAAAAGGAGGAAGAAAGGAAGGATTAAAAAATCTTTGAAAATATAAATAAAAAACAAAAGATGAGAGTGAAGATCATGGAAACGCAAAAGTAAAGTTAAATAAAATTTGTGGTCACAAAAATATGGAATAACAAAAACAAAACAAAAATCCATGATGAAGTACATACTTTATTTCTATCTAATTTTATTAATTTTCAATTTTCATTTCAAGATAAGTAACCTTTCAGCATTTTAAGTTTTCCATTCGCAACTAGTAAGTGAAATTATTTTTCTACAACTCTGCAATAAAAAAAAATCGAGTTGCAAAAATTTTCTGCATCAAAAAAATATCAAAAAAATTAAAAAGCCCGAATTTCAAATTTTTGTTTTTAATATTATTAATTTTGCTTGGAGATTATCATAAGCTTAGATTCGTTTAACTTTCGAAATGAAATCTTCGCCTGTAAAAATTAAAAAAATGAAATATTTTATATAAAAAATCGACTGATACCCAAAAGCACAGATGTATGCATCAAAAATCATGAAAGACAAAAACACGCAAAGCAAAAATTTGTGATTCTAAAATTTATCAAATCAAAACGTAGTTCATTTTTGGTCTTTTTTTTCAAAGGCCATTATTAGGGTTTTTTTTTATTGCCTACATTTGGGGTCACGGTAGTTAAGGAATGTAAAAAAATTTCTTGATAAGCAGCAGTTTGTTTTATTTCGACTCTTTTTTTCTCTCTTTTTTCATTAGCTATTTAATCCATAAAAAAAGGTGGGTAATAATAATAATAATCTTTATTCTTGACTGACGTCAATCATCATCTTTTTTGATTTGCTTTTTTTTAAATATGTGTGTTTTTTTCATGGATTAAAAACACAAAGCTTTATTTTTTATGTTAGGTATGTATGACTATGGTCTTATCTTTTTTAGGTTAATTCGATGGATGGAAAATAGGTAAGAAGGACTCAGGATAAAAAAAATGTGCATGAAAAGCATTTTTTTTAAGTTAAAAAACATATTTGATACATTTGAAAGTGATTTATTTTTGTTGGGTAAGAAAACACAAAAAACAAAAAAGCTTAACAAAGAAAAAAATATATTTGAGTATCGTCAATGAATTCTAAGCTTTTAGAAATAAAAATTTTTTTAAAACTGATACCACTGAAAAAAATGAAATTGACAAAACTATGATACTTACTTTCTTGATTTTGCAGAAAATACGATTACTTTTTAAAAATTAAAAAAAAATATTTATACTAAACTTTATTGTGCAATGTTGCTAAGGTTATGGAGGAGCAGTGGTGGTGTACTAACAAAAAAAATAAGAATTTACTTCCATAAATTCAAATAAATATTAAAAAAATGTGTATTTTTAAAATAGATTTGTGAGAAAATTAATCTGAAAACGTAAAAGTTCGGTAATGATTAATAAAAATAATGCAAAAGAAATAATTAAAAACATAAGAATTTAAATTAATTTTACAGAGTTATATCTTTTGCATTTCCGTAAAAATGAAATAAGCAATATAGTGTCAAAGAAAAAAAGACAATAATAAATTTTCATATGGTCCGGCCTGCTTTAAAAAAGTAGTGAAACCAAAAAAATACGCGGCTTTTTAATTTTGTATTATCTATTTTCAAAAGAAGAATAACTTAATAAAAACTTGCTAGCCAAACATCTTTATTAAACTTATTTTTAATTGCATTTGTCATTTCGCTTTGTTTTGTTTTTTTTGCAAAAAGGTGTTTGACGCTATTAAATTAAAAACTTTGAAAAAATCTTTGCATAAAATTTTTTTTATTTTACAGTATGTTTTTTGGGCTCTTTAAAAAAAAACTCGCCCATTTATTTACTGCAAGTTTTTTATGTTTATTTTTTATATTCTTATGCGATATAGTTTACTGTAAAAAAACTTTTTAAAATATTTCATATAGTGAAGCCATTTTTAAGTAATCCATTTTGAAAGCTTTTTTTCTTTCTTATTTAAATAAAGCGTGAAACCTTTTTATAGTTGTACAAAAAAAAATTAAGCGAAACAAAAATAAAAATATTTATTTTTTTTTCATTTCCTTTTAAAATAACTTTTAATCCTTGGATTTAAGAGAGAAAAAAATAAAACCTTTGACCTTAAGAAACAAAACAGAAAAAAATATAATAATTAATAAAATTTTATTTGCATGGCTTCCAAAAAACAAAAACAAAACAAACACTATAAACCATAACCATATTTATTTATGTATTTTCATGGACCATGGAAAAAGTAAATCCAAAAAACGGAAGTGCAAACAAAAAAAACAAAGATAACTTTTTTGTTTTGTTTTTTTTGGTGTTCTTTAACCTTTGCCTTTCTCTTTCCTGTTTTTACAGTAATATTTATTGGCTTGAAAAAAAACAAAACAAAAATAAAAGTCAAAAAAGAAAAGAGCCTTTTAAAAGTTTCATTATAAATAAAAATAAATATGAATGGATGAAACATGCGAAAAATTTATTTTAATAAACCAAGAAAAGTCACTGGAACATAAAGGAAGGGATCGAGAAAACTTTTTTTATAAAAATAGAAAAATGTCACGTTTTTTATTTTGACTCTAAAAATAACTTTAAGGGAGAAAACTAAAAATTATGATGAGAAAATTTAAAAAAATCATGATTTTGAAACAAATTTTGGATTTTCTTTTTAAACATAAAAAATAAGAATAGTTCATATCAAAAAACTTTTCTAAAAAATCAGTACGGTTAAAAACAATCTCTTCAGCCCTTTAATAAATCATTAATTATTTGTAAAGCTAATCTTTAGGATTCTAAAGCAGAGAATTTACTTGATTCTTCGATAAAAAAAATAACAACAAAAAACTTTAGATTTTTTTACAAACATCGTCGATTTGCTTTTTGAATTTCCCCGTTAATTGGCCAAATGTTTTCAACGTAAAACGTTTTTTTGCCTTCGAAAACTTTTCCCATTTTTTTCTTTTGTTTCTTGCATTCTTCTTCTGAAACTTTGCATTTTTCAGATATTTATTATTTCAACAATGGTTCGTAAACTCAAATATCATGAACAGAAGCTTCTCAAGAAGGTTGATTTCGTAAACTGGAAGAGTGATAACAATGTACATGAAGGAAAAATTCTAAGAAAATTTGCTATTCGAAAGCGTGAACATTATAGTACTTATAATACTCTTGCAAGACAGGTTGGTTCGTTTTTCTTTATTTTGTTGTTGAGAGAATATATAACTCTGTCTAAAGACGTCAATGAAATTGTTGAAATTGATAGTAGCATATATAAAGCTTCCATTTGTTATAATTCTAACTATTGCTTTTGTTACTTTACTTGTTGTGTTAATATATACTCATTCCTCTTTTTTTAGATTCGTGATATCGCTCAACTAATTCGTGATTTACCTGATAAGAATCCAAACAAAAAGAAGTTAACCCAGAAACTTTTGGCTAAACTCTTCAATATGGGACTTATTCCTTCAATTGACTCATTGGAACGATGTGATACTATATCAGCTTCATCATTTTGTCGTCGACGTCTTGCATCAGTATTAGTTCATGAAAAGATGTGTAAAGATATCGCTCAAGCTGCTCAATTTGTTGAACAAGGTCATGTACGAATTGGTGCTGAATTGGTTACAGATCCAGCTTTTCTTGTTACTCGAACTATGAGCGATCTCGTTACATGGGCTAATGCTTCAAAGATCAAGAAACATGTTGAAAGTTATAACAATATTCGTGATGATTTTGAAGAATAATTATAATGTATTCTTTCTTTTTGTATTCTTGTTTACATGTTTGTTGATTTTTTTGCTGTGTTTCATAAATTTTTACTCTTTTTGTTGACATTCGGCTTTATCAAAGTTTATGCTTTGCGTTTTAGGATTTCTTGGAAGGTATACTGGGGATCAGGGGTGAGCGGAATTCCGCTTCCGTTTCCGTTTCCGTGGAATTCCGTGGTTTTTTTACTTCCGCTTCCGTAAAAAAAAAATTTAAATTTCCGCTTCCGTTTCCGCTTCCGCGTAAGCTTAAAAAAAGAAAATTCTAATACAAAATTTCCGTTCCGTTTCCGTTTCCGCGGAATTCCGGGCATTTTCAATTTCCATTTCCGTTTCCGCTTCCGCCGAACTTCCTCGGTTCCGTTTCCGGTTCCTTCCGTTTAAGGAAAAGCCACTTCCGCTCACCCCTGCTGGGGATTATAGGATCTTTTGTGACATTGCTGTTAACCGTTTACAAAAGTAGTAATTATTAAGCTTTCAATGTGCTTTGTTTTGTAAAAACATAAAGCATTAGTATGCATTACATAAATGCTAAACACTTATGAACTTTTATTATCATGTTCTTGTTTGATAAGCTGGTTTCACAATGGTTAATGTTGATGAAAGTCGCTCTGGAGCTGATGGAAATTTACATTACCAAAGATGATTCTTTAGAAATGTTGTTCACTTTACTTTCTTTTATGTCTCTAACGTACATCAGTTTAAAGAAATACTATAAAAAAATATTCACTTTCTCTCAATAATAAGCAATTTTGTTTTGTTGTACTGGATATTGGTTTATCAAATAAGATACTTGATAGTGAGCCCTCTAACCACGTCAAGGTTTCCAGATTCTAGAGGGTTTAGTTTTTTTTATGGGGAACCAATGCTTGTGCAAAACAAACCCCGAATGGATTGGATGCAATCATAATCAATAAACATCCGCCCCGAAAGAAAAAAAGATGGAGAATGTTTTTTTTTGTGTTGAATCATTCTCAATGATTATTGGATTTACAATTGAAGGATATGAATTTTATAAAAATAATTTCATTCTTAAAAATTATGTTTTTGTTTCTTGTAATGATATAAATTTATTAGCTTTTTCTTGAAGATATAAAAAAATAAATATGACTACAGAAAAAAAGGTTTATCATAAATTAGGTTCATTCAAGTGCATAAATCTTCTTTGTCGTAAATATTATTAATTCAAGGAAAGACATTTTATGGATTAAACTTTTTTTTAATTAATTTTTTTCTTATTTTTTCTGATTCCGTGGAAAGCGTAAAAAAAGTTAGTTCCTTTTAAGTTTTTTTTTTAATATTTTTCTTTCCAAATTTTATAAATCAAAACTCATGTTTATTTTAGAGTTTTTTATGTAATAAAAAAAATAGAGGTTAATAAATAAATAATATTACAAAGTGAATAAAATTATAAAATACTTAAAAATTCATGCCAGTGCATTGTGACCTTGCATACTTAATTTTTTTTACTAATTTGTTATTTGATCATTCCTTGCCTTTTTTATAAAGAAAAATTACCTTTTTGTCAGCTGCTTTTGAAAACAAAACTTTCTATATTTAAAAATAAAGGAAGCTGCAAATAAAAAGTCTTTGATTATTATTAGCGTAACTTTTCTTTAACTAACATTTAAAAATATTATAAAAAGCGTGACGAAATTTTTAATCATTTTTTTTTAATTTTCAAAGAAAAGAGAGATTTATGAAAAGATTTTTTTTATGAATAAAAAGCAAAAAATTAAGAATCATTAATGAAGTCCACTTATTTTATAATTCTTTTAATCTTTTTTATTTCTTTTTTCTTGATTTTTGGCGTAATAAATTTGCATTTTTGATTTTTGGCTACAAATTTTTTTTATATAAATATTTTTTTCTAATTTATGAAATTTATGTTTCAGGCCAACCCAACTTTTATCGCTGAATTTCAAGGATGGACTCACTCGAAAATTTTGACCCTGAAATTGAAGAAGAACTCGAGCATCTTGAATGGCTACTTTTAACTCTCGATTATCTTATTTTTATTGTTCTCTATGCTGGAGCACTTTTTACCTTTTTGCTATTTTTGAGTTTTATGAAAAATTTTTATACTCGAGTTACAAATCTTTATGGCGCATATTTTTATATTCTTTCCATTGGATACTTCGTTGATTTTTGCTCAGTGATAATCTTCACTTTGAGCCATTTTGTTTTTCCCGAATGTGAAACTATAATTCATATAAATAATTTAATTCAATGGTACGCAAAATTATTTGTTGGTTTTTGGAATTCCATTTTAGTTTTAAATCGTTTCACAGCTTTGCTTTTTTGGAATAAACAAGAAAAAATTTGGAGCGAAAACCCTTTATTTTTTATTATTTTTTTAATGCTCGCTTATCCGTTTATAATTAATGGATATTCTTTCTTCCAAAATTTTCATTGCATGTTAAATACTTACAATGAAGAATGCACGGATTTCATAATTGATTTACGACTTTTTATGGCCATCGCGAATGGGACAAATGCAGTGATTTCATTGATTTTTAGTTTAATTACTGCATTTTCTGGACGCTTGAATATTGTAAAAAAGCTTTCGACTGTTAAACTTGAAAAACGATTGTTGATTCAAGCTTTAATTTCGTCAGTTATTTTTGGATCCTATTGTTGCTTAACAGCAGGCTACAGTATGCTTTACCCATTACATAATCTAAATATTAATTATGCGTTGGCTTACGATGTTACTTTGGATTTAGGAAATTTATTTTATATGATTTTTCATTATTCCTCCGCTGTTTTGCTAATTATTGTTTCGTAAGTTTTTTACATAATTTTATTAATAATTTTTTTAATAAGAATTAAATTTCTTTTTAGAGCTTCCGTTCGTAAACGCTTTCTTCAGTTTTATTATTTGCATAAAGTTTTTGGTGGAAACAAAGTTTCAGATACTTCTGTAATTCATATTACTCGACTAAGATCAACATAATTCTATTTTTTTGTTTTGTTTAATAAAAGTTTCTTATATTTTGTTGTAAAAAAAATATTTTTTTGTTTGAATTTTATATATATTTTTAAGGAATTTATGAAAAACAAAAAAATAAGATGCAAAGAACTCGATAATAAATTACATATTTTTATTATCTTTGTTTCGTAGTAAATTTACAACTTTTCAACACAAAAACAAATTTTAAAGCTAGAAAGTGCAACAAAAATAAATAAATTTATTTTTCTTTGAAATATGCAAGTTTTACAATTGGTGATCATTGTAAAGTTTATTTTAATTTTTAAAGTTTATTATTTATTTGCAAATACCTAAAAAATATTTATCTAACATAAAAGTTTTAGAAGCATTTGCTACATTTCTTTGAGAAAATGTAAAAAAAAATTTTTTTGTTTGAGATATTTCAGTTACCTATAAACATGAAATTACAGTTTATATTTTTTTACATTAAATTTTTTAAGAAAAGTGATCATTGAAAACCTTTTTTTCACGTCTCCTTTTTTGGGAAATAGAGATGGCGAACCTTGTGAAAAGTTGTATCGTATTTTTTTTAAAAGGACAAAGGAAATTCCTAATTTAGAGTTTTTTTTGAAACAAATTTTTCTTTTCTCCATTCTTAAAAATACTGTACAATCTTTTAAAAGGTTTTTGATCTCTATTTCGCAAAAACCAACAGACGTGTTTTGGCCTTTAAATTTAAAAAAGGATAAGGCTACGCAAATTTTTTGTTCTTGCATAAATGGGTGGTTAATTTTCTCTTAAGAAGAGGCTAAGAAAAAAAGCCCATTCCTGTTAAATAAAAAAATATATAGTTTTATAGCATTAAAAATCCACAAATTTATAATTTTTATGAATAGGATTATTATGTTACAATGAATACTATTTTTTTTCTTGCATAAATTATTATTCCATTCATAACACAAATTTTTTTCCTATAGAAATTATTTTTTTAAAGTGCGTAGTAAATTTGAGGATAATTTTTCTTATATTTTCTATGACAAATAAATACGTTGTTTCATTTTTGAATTCATGATCTTCAAAAACAATGCCAATCAGGGGTGAGCGGAATTCCGCTTCCGTTTCCGTTTCCGTGGAATTCCGTGGTTTTTTTACTTCCGTTTCCGCTTCCGTAAAAAAAAAATTTAAATTTCCGCTTCCGTTTCCGCTTCCGCGTAAGCTTAAAAAAAGAAAATTCTAATACAAAATTTCCGTTCCGTTTCCGTTTCCGCGGAATTCCGGGCATTTTCAATTTCCATTTCCGTTTCCGCTTCCGCCGAACTTCCTCGGTTCCGTTTCCGGTTCCTTCCGTTTAAGGAAAAGCCACTTCCGCTCACTCCTGATGCCAATTCTTGAAAGCCAAAAGTTTGCTTCTTGGAAAATTGCAACAACAAAAAAAAAGAGTTAACACGTAATTGATGGATTTAAAAAGAAAATAAATAACCATAGTAAAAATTGTCTTTGAATTGAATTTAAATTAATATAATAATAATAAGCATGATTATGTTTTAAAAGATTTAACACACATAAAATTTAATGGAGCAGCAAATTCTTTGCACTTCTGAACTTTTTTCTTTGGTTAAAAGGTAGCAGAAAATTATAAGTTCAAAAACAACGTTAACACTTTTTATTTTGGTTAAAACATAAATTTTTTGTGTGTCTTTAAATTCTGTAATAACGAATTTTAATTCTTATTTATTTATTTCAACCATGGATAATCTCGAAGACTTTGATGAAGAAACAGAAGAACATCTTGAATCCATTGAATGGTTATTGGATATCGTCGACATTAGCATCGATGTAGTTTTTTATTCTGGAGCAATATTTTCATTTTTATTAACTTTATGCTTGCTATACAGTTTCATAAAAAAGCATTCATTGCTTTCAACTGCATATTTTTATATTTTGGTTATTGGATATGTGGTTGATTTGCTATCTACAGTAATTTATGTTCTGAGTACATATTTATTTTTTGAAGTTGTAATTATTATTGAAATAAATAATTTAATTCAATGGTACGCAAAATTATTTGTTGGGTTTTGGAATTCCATTTTAGTTTTAAATCGTTTCACAGCTTTGCTTTTTTGGAATAAACAAGAAAAAATTTGGAGTGGAAAATCTTTGGTTTTTATTATTTTTTTAATGCTCGCTTACCCGTTTATTATTAATGGATATCAAATTTTTGGAAATGACCATTGCGCCTTAAATTCCTACCATAAAGAATGCACTAGTTTTTTGGTAGCTTCAAGAAATTTTATGGCAATCGCAAGTGGAGCCAATGCTTTGGTTGCTTTAGTCCTGGGTTTTGTTACTGCTTTTTCTGGACGTCTTCGTTTATCATTCATGACCACACAAACAAATATGAAATTAGAAAAGCGACTTTTAACTCAATCGTTAATTTCAACTTTGCTTTTTGGCTCCTACTGTGCTTTGACTGCGGCGTACAGTATTCTTTACCCAAAAAAAAATAATTTAAAATATTCGATTGCGTTCGATTTTGCTCGAGATTTTTCAAATTTATTTTATATGATTTTTCATTATTCCTCTGCTGTTTTGCTAATTATTGTTTCGTAAGTTTTTTTAAATTTCTTTAAATAAAAAAGCCGATTACATTTTCTGTTTTTAGACGACCAACGCGAGAAGTTTTTATCCGTTTTTATTTTTTGCATAAATTATTTCCATGTTTCTTTAAATCCAAATCCACACAAAATTCTATTACAAGAATGGATCGTCGTGTGGCGACGACAATTCAAACATTTTAATTTAAATATATATATTTTTTTGATTTTTTGAAACCAAATTCCTTTTAATTTTTAATAGTTTTAATTCGATAAAAAAATTCTTTTTTTTTCTATAAACATTGCAGACAGACTTTACATAAATTGGTTTCCTCACATTTTCATAATTATTTTCCACCATTCCACTTAATTTTCTTTTTATGCATAAACTTTTTTAATAATTAAATAAATAACCAAAGAGTCCAAATTAATCCAATTATTTATTTATCAAAACACACGACTAAAATGAGAAAAATAATATATAAAAAGTGAAATCAAAAGGTGAAAAGTCAAGCGATTTTAAAAGCGAATGAAAAAGCTTGGGAGAGAGCTAACTAATCAGCTCCAACAAGCTTCTCTTTTTTTCCTTCAATAAACTTCTCTTTCAACTTTGATAAGCACTTGTTTCTTCTTCCCATTTTTCTAATTTTAGCAAATTATCAATTATTTCATAAGGAACCAACTCTAGAACAAAAACACTCCCTTTAATTTTTAAATATTTAAAGGAAACATTAAATTAAAAACTAATATAATCCCTTTTTTTGTAGTACACCAAAAGTCGTTGCTTGCAACATGTTTTTTTAAATTGTAAGGTGTGTACTTTTATATAATAACCATTTATTAAATTTTGTTAAGTTTTTTTTGCTAATAACTTTTGGTTCTCTTTTTTTCACCAACTTTTTTACTTTTTTTAACTCAAAAAAAAAGAAGCTAATTTTTTCAGTTTTATATTTTTAAATTAAAATTTGTGCATTTCATTCATTTTTTTGGTCAAGCGTATAAATTATCTAAACAAACAAAAAATAACAGTTGTGACATCATTATTTGTCAGCAGAATACAAAATTTTGTCATGCGTTCCTTAAAATGGCGACCCGCCGTATACTATACTTTTTAATTAATTAAAAATTATGTTCTTTATTTATAAAATTTTTTGAAATATTTTTCATTAATTTATAAATCTATCATGCGCTTGAAATAAGATGCCTACTTTTTTTTATTAAATAATTGCTTTTAATACCCAAATCAGTTGGCATTAGGCAATTTTAAAACACTGAAAAAAAAACCTGTTGCCGTAAAACGGCACTTTTTTTTTGGCTAATAAACGGCCATAATTTTGCTATTTTACGGCGTTTTTTTTAGACGTTTTCAAAACGATAAGTCAAAAATATGGATGGTTTTTGAACGTCTTTTTATTTTAGTATATTTTACGGTTATTATTTTATCGTTTTAAAACGTTTACATAAAATATGAACGTTCTATAACATCATATCGTAAAAACTGTCGTTTAACGACTATTGTTGTGATTGTTTAACGACTAAATAATTTCTTTTATTCTCTGGCTCACATTTTTTTCAGAAACCCAAACGTAGCCCTTGTTTATATACATTATCACATTAAGGCACAACCTTTGGTTGAATTTTCGGTTAATTTCTGATTCATTTTCTGAAG
The DNA here is from genome assembly GCA_028622995.1 of Panagrolaimus kolymaensis. Taxonomy (NCBI): domain Eukaryota; kingdom Metazoa; phylum Nematoda; class Chromadorea; order Rhabditida; family Panagrolaimidae; genus Panagrolaimus; species Panagrolaimus kolymaensis. The sequence continues at coordinate 36,412 of JAJQJQ010000090.1, read as the reverse complement.
GTGGCGGCATAGCCGTGCGTAACTCCATCTGAAGACTAATGAACTAGAAATTGTTAATATAGGTCCAGTAGCAATAGCTCTGACCTACATTAACATAAAGGAAAGGTTTGCCTATGCACTCCACCTAAAAAAAGCTTTGGTTTACCATAGCGTATAATTTTTGGACAAAAGTCAGTTTATCTGATTTTATCATATTATCTTTAATCATTTATTTTTAAATCTTTGTCGAAAACCAAAAAAATTTGTACCATGCCCCGAATAAACAGTTTTTTAACGACCTTTTTTTAAACGTAAAACGATTATTTTATATCCGTAAAACGACCAAAAATAAATAGACGTTCAGTATTCGACCCAGCGGAAAAGTAGCTCTCTAATAGTGCAAAAAAATGGCCGTTTTACGGTTATTTTTTTATCGTTTTTTTTTCAGTGAAGCAGACTGCTTTAAATCGAATGAATGCTGAATTTGAAGAAAAAAATATAACTGTAAAAATATGGCAGAGCAGACTTTAGGGTTTTAGTCTCTTTTTTATTTACTTTTGACATGTTTAAAAAAATGTGTTTTTTGTCAGGCATTTTGGTTCAATTTTTTTTAAATATATTTCCCAAATTTTGTTTTTCGTTTTTTCGTTGAAATTTTAAATTTCTAACGTGGGCAAAATTCTCCAACTCCAACTTCGGAATAAAATAATTCGATCCTTCTAACTCCTAAATAATTGTATTTTTGTTTTTAAGACAGACAACAACCATGAATGATTTGGAAAATTATAATGAAAATACAACTGAACATCTTGAATCCATACAGTGGTTGCTAACTACCGTTGATCTCAGCATCGACATAGTAATTTGCTTTATATGATTTTTCATTATTCTTCAGCTATTTTACTTGTAATTGTTTCGTAAGTTTTTTTAATAGTTTTTGGTGGCTGATCTTTTACAAATTTAAAAAATAGCAAAAAAAATAATGAAAATTGTTAGAAATTTTTATTTAAAAAAATACGTATTTAATAAATATTAAATTATTTCCGATTTTTGTCAAGTGTGCTTTGATTTCTGAAACGCAAAAATAATACTTACTTTGCCTTCGATTCAAGAAATTCAAGAAATGACTTTAAAGAATTAAAATGTATTCTGTATTTTTTTGCCAAAAGTCGGGAACATTTAGAAAAAAAAGCAGCTGTTTTTTTTAATTTTGGGTTATTGTACTTTTTAAAAATTAACTTTGAAGTTAATTCTGTACATTTTTTTATAATGTTTAATCGTCCTATCTTTAAACCTTTCATTTTTAAACAGTTTTTTGACAACAACAAAAAAATAATTTCAACCAAAATAAATAAAAAACATTGTATTTTTTTTTCAGCCGCACAGTTCGTCAAAGTTTCATCAAGTTATACAAACTTCATCTATTTTTTATTTGCTTTTGCAGAAAGAAGAATGAAACCAACTCTATAACCCACACTCGAGTGACATTTATGAAACCAACGCAAAATAATTAAAATAATTGTTTTATTATTGAAAATGTTTTTTTTATATAAAATAAATCGGTGTATTTTTTTATTTTTTTTATCATTCATAAAAATTTGCTAAATTTTTTTAATTTTGTGATTTTTAAAATGCATATTTCTGAATTCTCCAGAATGTGAAGTCCAAACTTTGTTAGAAAATAAGCCTTTTTTCAAAAATTTAAAATTGTCTGGCCCACGATTTTGGTTTTCTGGAGTCCGGACTCCGGACTAACATTCTATCATCATTTAATAATTGACAATATTATTTGTCGAGATAATCACAACGTGAAACATCATTCCAAATAAAAGAATGGGTCTTGCGTAATAGAAAATTAAATCACGATGAATTTATAAATGCCAAATATTAGCATTAATATTCCAAAAAACAAGAAAGAAAAAAAAATAAGCAAAAATAAAAAATTCAAACATTAAAAAAATTTCGCATAGAAAAATTACAAAATAAAGCAAGCATTTTTTGTTATGACTGAGCTTTCAACAGAGAAGTGCAGTGAATGTATAAAAAAAGAAAAAAATCAATCAATAAAATGTGGCGCTAAAAATATATTGGCGGCGTAAACAAAAATATACATATTTTTAATGTGAAAAAAACGCACATAATTTTCCTAAACGCAAACTAAAAGTTGTTATATTTTGTGTATGCTTGGTTTGATGTACTTTTTTAATTTTCTTGATTTATAAATAAAATTTTTTGAATATTTTATTTATTAATTTTTTATTGTATTATTTATTAGATATTTTTTAATTTGGTAAATTCGATTATAAAATCATAAAATCTTCACATATCTATGATTGATCACAACGCATATTTGTTATAAAACACAAAAAAAAAATAATTTGAGTATATTATTGCAATTTGTTTCATTTTTTTGTGTCTGTTTGGAATATATCCTTACCATAATCAAATATAAATGAATGAAAAAAAAATTTGGAAACACTTTTAACGAAAATTATATTTTTGTTAAAAAAATTTTGTTTTTGGTGAAACTTTGAAATTTCTCTTTTTTTCAAATCTTTACTTTTTATAGTTCTTTTTTTAAACTTTTTTTCTTCATTCTTATTTAAAAACATCATGTCAAGGAAGCAATAAAAATAATTTTTTTTGAGTATTATTTTTATTTAAAATTCACTTCCGCTTTGCTAAAAATAAGCACACCATAAAATGGTACTTTTAACCTTTTCAATAATTCTGTAAACCATTTATTTTCAGGCGCCTACAAACTTTAAAAATAGCTTTATTTTTAGTTGTAAAAAACTAAGGTAAATTTTTTTAAAGATCCTTACTTTGAGTGATGATTTATAACAATGTTGCAAAAAAAGGTTTTTTGAATAAAAATGCAAATTTATTTTACAATTAATTGTAAATAAAATATGGCTCTAAAAATTTTTCTTTGCAAAAAACAAAATCTTTGGAAAGAAATTTTTTATTGGTTTACAACAACGCTTTTTTAAGAAATTACAGAACAAGTCGTGCACTTTTGCGCTTTTTAATTTCTGTTTTCGTCAAAAAATAAAAAATAAAAATTAAGTATGTAAATTAAATAAACTTAATTTAAAATGCATTTATTATTATAGTACCGAATTTGGCATAAATGCTTTTTAACCTTTTTTAACAACTACCAAGAAAAAATTATGAGAATAAGTAAAGCACCTGCTTTTTGTATTTTAATTTAAAATATAGAAAAGTGCCTTAATAAATAATTTTTGACTTTTTCCTCAAATTTTTATTATGCTTTTTGAGGTTTGCTCGGCTTTGGAGTCGTGTCGTAAAATTTCATAAATTTAATAAAATTTATAAAATTTGCTTTCAAGAAAGATTTAGTTTCTCTAAATCACGTCGAAAATTATTTCTCTTTATTTCTGTGGCAATAAAACTACTGTATAATTTTACATAAATATTTTTATTCTTTTTTCAAAAATTTTAATAATGTTTTTATTTTGTTCAAAAGTCTCTAGTTTTTTTGTTTGTTTGATTAAACACGTGTGTAGCTATATTCCCGCCAACTCAAAACAACTCGGATAAATCAAGCGTGAAGTTTATTGAAGAAAAAAAAATTAATAAATAAATATTTGAGAGTTCATTAATAAATATTGTTGATTCATACAAAAATATTTTTTATTATAACGTAAGCGGAAGGTATTTTTAATTAATTAAAAAATTTTTATGTTATGAAGTCATTCTTTTTTTATGTGACAAAATTTTTTAATTAAATTAATTTTCATTTTAATATATTTTTAAAAAAACATATTTTTTTGTTACTCATGTTTAAAAAAAAGAGAGATTGTTATCGTATAAAAATTTTGAATTCTATTTTTCACTTTTTTTTCTTTGTGTGAAAATGAGACATTAAAACATAATAGCTACAAGTTAAAAAATTTTTGTGTGTGAGACACAATTAGTAAAATACAAGAGAAAATACAAAATTCGAACTAAAATTAAGTCATATTTCGATTATTCATGTTTTTTGTTTTTTTAATTTTACCCGTCGCGTTCACATCAAAAAATATTTGTATTTAAAAAGTTAAAGGTTTATAAATTATTTTTTATTTTAGTGTTTCTTTCATTTTTTAAATTTCAAAAATGGATTCTCTCGAAAACTTTACCGCTGAAATTGAAGAAGAACTCGAGCATCTTGAATGGCTTTTATTAACTCTTGATTATCTTATTTGGGTTGCTCTTTACATTGGAGCATTTATCACATTTTTGCTTTTTCTCAGCTTTTTGAATAATTTCTACAAAAAAGTTACAAATTTATACGGTGCATATTTTTATATTCTCTCGATTGGTTATTTTGTGGATTTTTGTTCAGTGATTTTTTACACTCTCAGCACTTTTATTTTTCCCGAATGTGAAACAATTATTCATATAAATAATTTAATTCAATGGTACGCAAAATTATTTGTTGGGTTTTGGAATTCCATTTTAGTTTTAAATCGTTTCACAGCTTTGCTTTTTTGGAATAAACAAGAAAAAATTTGGAGTGAAAAACCTTTATTTTGCATTATTATTTTAATGCTCGCTTATCCGTTTATAATTAATGGATATTCTTTCTTCCAAAATTTACATTGCATGTTAAATACTTATAATGAAGAATGCACGGATTTCATAATTAATTTACGACTTTTTATGGCCATCGCAAATGGCGCCAATGCTTTGGCTGCTTTATTTTTTAGTTTAATCACAGCTTTCGCCGGTCGATTACATTTAACTCATGGAAAATCAATAGAAAATTTTGAAAAGCGTTTATTAATTCAAGCTTTAATTTCGTCTCTTATTTTTGGATCCTATTGTTGCTTAACAGCCGGCTACAGTATGCTTTATCCAGTTCAAAATGAAAATATAAATTATGCTTTGGCTTACGACGTGACTTTGGATTTAGGAAATTTATTTTATATGATTTTTCATTATTCCTCTGCTGTGCTTCTTGTAATTACTTGGTAAGTCACTTTCTACCCTCAAAAATCAAAAAAATTAATTAAATTTTAAATAAATTGTTTTTTATTTTTTAGTGATTCAGTTCGAAAGCGTTTTATTAAATTTTATTATTTACACAAAATCTTTGGTCGTTGGTTGCCTATCGAAATCAGTAGTATTTCTTCAACCACTCGAGTTACACACCTTCAAAGAAATTCCAATGTTTCATTGAAATTATAAATTTTTTTATCTAATTTTTTCATAAAATTTCCTTTTGTGACAATGTTTGTATTATTCGGCTCATTTTTTTTTTCATTGTAAAATAAAATCTATAATAATAAAAAAAATTTGATCAAAATTCAGAATAATATAAACATTCAAATTTAACGGATCCATCTTGAAATAAGATAGAGATGATCATTTGTTATTTCATTGCAAGAGTAAATCTGCATGAATTCTTCGTGTATTTTGTTTTTTTTATTATCTAACTTTTAAAATGATGTATGTGACCATAAAAGTTTCTCCCAAATTTTTATTATTATTAAAATTCCATCATACATAAGAAAAACAAAAAAAAATAAAATAAAAATATAAATAAAATATTCAAAACAAAAAATTTAAAAAAAACCGATCAATTTTGGTGAATAAAAATAAACCGAATGACGCAATCCGCTTTTTTCTTTATTTTTGTTTTTCTTTTTTGTTGATTTCCCATGCATTTTTTCTTCTTTACTTGTTTGTGCCATGCATTTTTTCTTCTTTACTTGTTTGTGATGTATTTTTTTGGCCTTGAAGTTATTTTTCAAGAATAATGGGACAAAGTAAGAAAGAACTGTTGTGACCTGGTTTTCTAATAAAGTGTTTACATGTATTTTTTTCTTTCATTTATAATTATTATATAAATCAATAACGTAAATAAAAAATATTCTTTAAAGAAAACAATAAACAAACAAAAAAATGTTAAAAAAGTCCTGCACGTTTTTTAGCATGAATTTGTCGCCATTTTGGTAATTCATCATATTCCCGTTTAGTCATACCAAAAGCTTTAATAAAATCTTCGTCACTCAAATGTTTCTATAAAACAAATAAATTAAAAATTGTTATTTAAATTTTTTTTGATGTTAGCTACCTCTTTATTAACTGGATCAACGCCAAATGGAAGTTTATCCGCTGAAACTCGAAGGGTTTCAATTGGATGAGTTCTCGTGAATTCAGCTTCAAATTCACGAACTTGAAGTGGAGTGGTTTGATGGTGGTCCTGTAGGAAGTCGACATTACGGCTGATGAGTTCTTTAAGTTTATCATAGCCAACTTCATTCTGTAAAAAAAGAAAAGATTTTTATTAATTTTTTTGGTTTTTGGTACGAATTTTATTAGGAATGCAAAAAAACATACATCCCATAATCGATCATCCCAAATTCCAAAATGAGCTTTAAAACTGGATGGCTCAAAGTTTTGTTTAACCACCAAAAGATTTGTATTTTCTTCGGTGCGTCCGCTTTTATCTGCAGCTACATAGCGCTAAAAAAGTTTAATTCAAAATTTTTTGATATCAAAAAACAATAAACTAACTAAAACTGTATCAAGTGCAGCCTTTTTTTCTTCAATATTCGAATTTTGTCCTAACCAAACATAAATTTCATCAAATGTATCTAAAATCATAACATCATCCGATTCCAAGTCCTGCAACGGAAATAATTTTAGGCATTTCCTGGAATTAATAAATTTTATAAATCAAACTTGTTGAGTGAAATCAACTATTTCTTCAACAACAAATTTTCCTTTAGCATTTGAACAATGAAATAATCGGCTTGCATATTCGGGATTAGGATCCTACAACAACAAATATTATTAGATTTTTTTTCTCGCTACGAGATGGGAGCATGTAAACTCACTTCCAATCTTGCTCCTTTAGCATAATCTTGTTTTCCACCAAGAATCTCCCAAAAATGCTCTGGTTCATTTCCTTCATCAATTTGTTTATCTTCGTCTAAATCAAAAATTTCTACCACTTTTAAAGCCGTTTCATGTTCTTCCCTGCTTGCACCCTAAAAAAAATTAAAAATACAAATTTGCATATTTTTATTTTTCTATCATTTTTTTCTTCATAAAACTCGAGAACTAACTTTTAAGTTTTAGAATACTTACTTTTCCAATCCAAGTGAAGCCTTTTTTAAATTCAGCAGTTTTAACAAAAAATATATCATTGCTATTCAAATTTTTCGCAGTTACCTTCACTTCCACGATTCGACGACCTCGAATTTGAAATAATTGACAAAGACAAGAATTTTTTGTGAAACCAAAATTTGGTTTAAAATCTTTCAAAGCCGACCGAGGAGAATTAAAACCCGATTCCACCCCGCCTTTAAGAATAACAATGGCATTATCAAAAATATTAAGGAAATGTTCGGGTTCCTTGAATTGGATGACCCTCATTTGCATGGCTTTTCCTTTGCATTCAAGTTCATCTATTCGATTTACAAAAAATGCGGCTGTAGCTTTTTCATCTGTGGTGCTGTGATTTCTGAAAAACAACAAAAAAACATTTTTCCGGGTATGACTAATTTTTTTTGATTGGTCGTGAATGGAAATTTTATACTTTATTTATTTATCTTCTCGAGACCAAACAATTTTATTAAATAGTCTCGAATGGAAATAAAAATCAATTTTTTTAATTTCTTATGACATTAAATTTTTTTGGCAAAGTTTAGCTTACCCAAGCCAATAATAAATAATTCCACTTTGAACTTTAATCGAATTATAAAAAATAATATATGAATCACCAGAATAAAAAATTCCATGTTCATTTTCAGAAATTAAATGTATATCAAATGCAGCAATTCTCCAAACTTTTTTCTTTCCATTTCCATCATCCATGGATTCAATGATGCTATGTTTTCGTGAAATTTGCATTAAAGAAATATTAACCTTTTCTTTCGAATCTATTTGAGCTATTCCCCTGCTAATTGAATGTTGTTGATTTTGAATTACTTTTTCCACTGGGAAATTAAGTAAAGCTCGAAAAAGGGCAGGTTCATGATTTTCATTTATTTTACAAATGGGTGTATGGTTTGGAAGATTTTTTCGTTTGAGATATTCCTGGAAAAAAAATTTAAATTTTTTTTTGATTTTATATTTGAAAAAAAAAGTGTTCGTAATCTTTACCAATGCATTATCCCAAACTGCTTTCCTTTCTAGATCAGTGCAATTTTTTCCAAGCCATGCATAAAGTCCAGAAGCTGGCGAACCAGTATCAAGAAAGAAGCAATCATTAGTGTCCAAATTTTTATATGAAATTTTTCCATCAATAATTGATGTAATAACAAGATCGCCTGAAGCATCCGAAACTCGAAAGAGTTGCATCGCTTTGTTGTTTTCTTGTTGCTTTTCAAATTCTTCATCGCTATCATTTGCTCGGCTTACAGCGGGCAAAGGTTTACAACCAAGAACTTCAAAAAATTCTGGATGTGAATCCCATTCATCGTCTGTAAAATTTGGGTGTTTAAAAAAAGTAAATTTAAAAATCGTTAAACTTTGATCAACAAAAATGAATGTTTATTATTGAAACCAATAAAATCCGAAATAAAAATGTGAAAAAAAAATTTGAAGCCAATTTCTTATTTTAAAATTTCTCGTAACTCTGTTTTTTAAACTAACCAATAAATTCAATCCTTGACCGTCCAGCTCGTTCAAAATCTCGAATATTTCTTGCCACTTCTGCACCTTTAACTTTTTCACCATTATTTGAATGGGGCCCGTTCCAAACAAAAATTCTATCTCCTGCATCCAAAATGAAAACATCGTCTTGATTTAATGAATTAAATGCAAATGGAACTTCCACAACGCGACAATGCTTTTTTCCTTTTATATGATAAAGCCTCTTCGTGGCATTTCCAATTGTGGATTTCAAAATTCTTGATGCCGAACCTTTTTCGTATCTAAAATTTAGTATTTAAAAATTAAAAAATTTCTGAGTCTAAAAACGAAAGCCAAAAAAATTCAAAAAATCAAATAAAAAATTTTGCTCTTGAAACGGAAATTAAAAACTTACCGTATTTTTCCTTTAAAAAGTCCCAAAAATGCCGCTGATTCATGACCTTGAACTTCTCGATGTAAATTAGCTTGATTTTTTAAATATCGATCAAGTTCTGTGGCTTTTAAAGCGGCGAGGCAATGTCGATCGGAAGAAGAATTTTCACCCAACCAAAAATATGCATCCCATGAATGAGGTGTTGGTGAGCCATGGGTTTGGAGGCATAAATAAGTTAAAGTTTCATCAAATTGGCCATAATTTTCGTGGGGGATAATTTCAATTAAATTAGTGGACTGAAAAAACCAAAAATTAAAGAATTAATTTAAAAAAATAAAAATTTTTGTTTTCAATTTTTTATTTTGTTGCTTCAAAAAAGGAAAATAAAAGAAAACAAGAAAGCTTTTCTAAAATTCGTTGGATTTTTTTCATTAATTTTAAAGTTTTCTAAAAGCCACTTAATTCTATTTTTAAAAAAATACTCTACCTTGATAACCCAAACAACGATGCCTTCAACAACTCCATAACCTTTAAAATCAGTAATTCGATTTGTTGCTGAATCATCCATAATGTAAAAATACAATATTTTCCTTCAAATATTTAATTTATTTTCCTCCCAAATTTTTCACACTTTCTTTTATTTTTTATTTTCCTTCTCAGAAAAATATTAAAAACGTTAGTTTACAACAACAACGACAAAACTTATTATATTTTTTTGATGATTTTAGTCACCACTCTCAGCTAGCTAGCTAGCTTTCTTCTTTCATGCTAGTAGTTGCTCAATTTTTTTTATTTTGATTGTTGCTTTTACATGCTTGCTAAAAAAAAATTATGCGCATCTGTTTTTTCTTTCATTTTCCAATTCATTTTTTTTTCCATTTTGGGAAGGCTATTTTTGTTGTCCACTATTTTTATTTTATCGACTTTCACATACATACATCGCTTTTAAAAATGGTTTTATTACATATTTCTTTCCTATTTTTTAGCTTCTGATTCACCAATATTTTTTATTTTTATTATAATTATTTTGTAAAACGGCTCAAAAAAGCAACAAGCAAAAATAAAATGCTTTTAACAAAAAAAAATGTGTTAAAGAAAACTATTTTTTGTTACAAAAAAAAACACTTCCAGCAAAAAAAATAGAAAAAGTTGAAAATACAAAAGCATTCTATTTATTTTTTTGATAGATTAAAAATTACACATACAAATGTTAATTTAAAAAAAGCACAAAATAAATGAGAGAGATATAATCAGTTTCAGGATCACGTCGTTGAAGCTTTATATTCTTCTTCAGCCATCATTCATTCATTAATCGTTCCTTTCGAAGTTGAATCAAAGATTTTTCTATATATGGAATTTCTTTTCTTTTTCCAACATATTTTCGTTCAAAATAAACACCAATAGTTCCAACGAAAATTGCAAGAGGGAATACACTATTTGCAGCTGTAGCTCACGTCGACACCACTACTGAAAAGGCTTTACTTTTCTCTCGTCGTCTCATTCGGCAGACTTTTTACTTTTTGTATTAGATTTTTATGAATTTTCAAACCATTAGCTTGAGCTTTTAGACCCCACTTTTTTTATTCTGTCTTCACAGATATGTTCTTTAGGATATGAAGAATGCATATACGTAGGATCAAAAAATTACAGGGATTGGATGTCGAGATATGAATTAATGAAGCTTTAGTTCAAAAATTGAGTATTTTCTTTGCTTTTTCATAAATTTTGGAACTTTTAGCACGAAAGTTTCCTTTGTTTTTTGCTGATGATGACAATTTTTTTTAATATAAAGCGGTAAAATAATAAATTTTTTTGCCAAGTTCAAAATTTTTCAAAACACCCTGTTTTTTTGTAAATTTTTTTTGCATTTACAAAAAAGTACCCTTTTTCGAAAACTTAGGTCATTTTGTAAGAAAAATTTACAATATTTCAATTGTAATCAAAGCATCTGTCATTTTGTAAATCGATTTACAAAAAATGCAGTGATCATTATGTAAATGGCTGATTTACAAATTGATCACTGCTATTTTTGTAAATTCACTTACCAAATTGACTAAAGAAAGGGAAAATGAAGCGAAATTGCATGCCAGACAGCCAAAGAAGGTGTGTTTCTCTCACTCTCTGGCACACAATTTCGCCGCATTTTCCCTTTCTTTAGTCAATTTGGTAAGTGAATTTACAAAAATAGCAGTGATAAATTTGTAAATCAGCCATTTACATAATGATCACACAGCGCGTCAGATTCGCAGTTTGGCGTTTTTTCCTTTGTTAAAAGGAAGCATGCACGGGTTACAGAAATTAATTTTTTTAAATTTTCTAATTAATTTTTATAGTTTTTTCATCTTTCAAACATGATAGAAGAGATTCCAAGCTATTAGAATATATAAATTTTGGAACAAAAAGAGGATCTTTTCTTATAGTAACCTTGGCGTCGAAAAACCCCTATTTTCGATAAGCTATAACTCGAATTTTTTTCTACTTTTTTTAAAAACTGTTATTACCATCGTATTCAGCATGTTTGAAAGTACAAAGGGTTGAAATATGGCCGCCGCAGCTCTGTAGGTTCACGAGATACAGCAATTTTTGTGTTTTTTTTGTATTAAAAAAAATTTCACCTAGTCAACTTAATTTTTTTTTTGTGGTAATAAAATAAAACGAACAATACGGATTATTCGCCATGGTCGATAGTACATGTAGAAAAAATTTGAGGTCTACCACACTTCACGCGCGCTTCAGAATTTTAATAGTTGTGATGCGGATGCATCTCAACGTCATGAAGCGCTGCTTTTTGGTTTGTTTTTTGATATTTTTTTATTCTTTCTTCCTTAAATTTGTTTTATTTTCATTTTTTATGCCGTTTAATTTATTTACTTATTAATATTGTTATTTATATCGACATATTTTAATACATTTACCTATGAAGCAGCCATTTTTTATAACAAATTTTCGTGCGTATTTTTTATAATTTATGTCCACCATGTTGCGTGTTTTAGTATATACGTTTTGTTCTTTTTTATTTTAGTTCGTTTTTATCTAGTTTTATTTTTAGACGATGGGTCGTCCTTCAAAATCATTTAAAGCTAGAGGCAGCAATTTAGCCAAAGCTAGAGAAAACAACCTCAATAATAATCCAGAAGAATTACCAACGCCAAAACAACTATCATCTGCACAATTGCATAGTTTGGAAATAGCTCGACATAAAAAAGAAATTAATCGTATCCATGATTCTGCTAATAAGAGGGTTTTACAAGAGCGTGTTAAGCTTATGAATGAGCGTAAGAGAAAGAATTCATCAAATTTAATTAATGAAGGGTCCGGAGATGAAATTGAATCAGAGCCATTAAGCGAAGATGATCAAATGGGTAAGTAAATTATATTTTTTTGTTGTTTATTTTGGCTTTTTAAGCATCAAAACCTCCATCAGCTCCTCCTGTCCGCATTCCTTCTAAACAATTTACCAACCTCACTGAAAGCGGTAAAAGATACAGATTACAACAAATCCGGCAAAACAACAAAATTCCTGATACTCACCAAATTATTGTCATTCCAAAAGTCACAGCTGGTGAATCACTCGATCTTATGAATGATGCAGTAGTTAGCCAGCGACAGTATCAAAAATTTCGAAACCTTCCTTCCAAGCCAGGTTACCTTTTATTTCTTTTTTTGTTTACCCTTTCTTTTCAGTAGTTGCTTTAAATGATGCTAAAAAAGAAGAAAAAAGAATATTCAATGAGTATGGATTTCCTTATGAACTTAAAATCCATAATAACTGGGGTCTTTATTTCTCTCCAAAACGTGCTATATCTGCTAGATTAAGATGGAATAACTTTGATAGAAAAGCTCGACAACTTGTTGTTTTATCGGGAGACTGTGGAGGAAGTTATACAAAGTTCTGCTTCTTCTTTCCAGATGTCAATATGCCTCAGTCACCAAAAAATATTACATTCTTGGGTTATTATAAAGGTGGGGATGACTATATTTATCTTTCAGAGCTTTTAAAATATATTAGCAATGAATTGGAAGAAATTCATAATAATGGACTTGAAGGAGAAAATGGAAAAACTGAAATTGAATTGTAAGTTGTATTAATACCCATATATTACTGATATCCTTTGTAGTCTTTTCGTGGGTGATCACAAAATTGAGTGTACGATGTTAGGAATACAAGGAGGAAGTTCAACACATTTCTGCCCATGGTGCTGCATTTCTAGAGAACAACTCGGAGTTGAAGGTTTCCGTGCTGAAAAGCGCAATATTGATACATTAAATTCTAATGCATACTCCTGTGAAAATGAAATCAAGACATGTAAGAAGTCCACTCATCCTATTGTTAGAAGGAAATATGGTTCTGTAAAAGCACATCCTTTGCTTTCATTTCTTGAACCCAAGAATTATGTTCCACCTCCTTTTCATCTTTTGGCAGATTTAGTTAACAAAACTATCTCTTATATCAAAAACGATTTGAAAGATCCAAGGTAAAATACTTTACGAAAACAATTAAATAAAAACAAAATTTTAGCATCGATCTCTTCATTGAATCGCTAAAATTAAATATTCATTATCCTGCACAAACACTCAATGGAAATGAAGCTCGAAAGTTACTCGCTGCTATTTCGGGTGATATTTTTAGTTATACTGGTAAAGGTCGTGATATATTGATTGCTGCATCAAAGGTTGAAAAGTATGCTAAAGCAGAAGAATTAAATGAAGATGAAATAACGCAATTTGAAATTGAAATTTTGAGTTTATTTACACTTCTTCGAAAATATCCTAAATTTCCAATTGCTAACAAGCTTCATGCTTTGGAATGTCATGTTATTGATTTCGTAAAAAGCTTTAAATCATGGGGAAAATACGGAGAACAATGTAAGTATTCAAATAAATTTAACAGCAATATAATAATAATTTTAGCCACTGAACACACTCATTCTCAATGCAACGCCCTCATGGATCTTATTAAAGGAACTGGTGATACTATAGAAAAAAAAAGAAATATTTTTGTTTGCAGAAAAATTGTTTCAAATAGTTTTACTCATTCTTGTTGAGCTAATATATTTTTGTTTTTGTTGAGTTTAAAAAAAATGTTTATGAAAAAAAATAAAATTTGTTATAAAAAATGGCTGCTTCATAGGTAAATGTATTAAAATATGTCGATATAAATAACAATATTAATAAGTAAATAAATTAAACGGCATAAAAAATGAAAATAAAACAAATTTAAGGAAGAAAGAATAAAAAAATATCAAAAAACAAACCAAAAAGCAGCGCTTCATGACGTTGAGATGCATCCGCATCACAAAAAATAAAAAAGTTTTGTAAAAAAGTCAACACAACATTAAGGTTGTGCAAGAATTGCATTAAAAGCAATTACTTGAAGACTTTAGGTTATGATAGTTAAAGAAATAAAATCAAAAATCAAAATTGTAAATAAATGTCACAACAGCATTAAGGCTGTTAGCTAAGCTTTGCTAATGCAATAACTTAGTTTAATGACATTGTGAATAAATAAAATTCAACTTAAAAAAAATCACTTTAAAGCGAGATCTTTAAGATTGAATTTTTTTGATTTATTGATTTTTGAATGTTAAAAAAATCAAAAAATATAAATGAATGAATGTCATAACAGCATTAAGGTTGTTAGCTAAGCTTTGCTAATGCAATAACTTAGTTTAATGACATTGGAAATAAATAAAATTCAACTTAAAAAAAACACATTAAAGCGAGATCTTTAAGATTGAATTTTTATGGTTTTATTATTTTTGGATGTTTCGGCCCTGAACCCTAAACATCCTAATTATAAAAGTAAATTTGTATTTTACATTTGTTTGAAAAGGAAACCTGCATCGTTGGGCCTCATCAGTAGAGTTCGATGGTCTAAGGTTTGAAATAAAATTATAATAAAATTAAAGAGTTTAGTTGAGCGATGATGAAAGTTGAAAAAAAGGGAAAAAGAAATTAGAGAAAAAATAAATTTTTTGAAGATTGAAAAAAGGAAGTGGTTATTTTGGCTTTATATGCATAAGAGCAATAATATTTTATCGTTGTTGTTTTGAAGCAATGTTTAGTATCATCCAATAATTGTTAGAATTCTAAAGCTAATTCAAGAAATGCCACAGAAGCGACCAATTGAACGTGATATTAATGGTGATGAAGGAATGCATTCAGGAGCCAAAATGCCTAATTTGGACTTGCAGGTATGTTTTATAATTTATATAATTTTCTCATCTTTTTACTTTTTGTTTTTTAGGATCAAATTGATAAATTGTCTTCAGTTGTTAATGTATTGGCTCCCGTTGTTCATCGATTGGATGCAGATAATTCAAAAGAATTTTTGATGATTTACAATGTTGATTTTGCACTTACAAACAATAGAAAGGATAATCGTAAATTATTGCTCAATGGCGTGTTTGAATTACTGGATCATATTTTGGATAAAAATTATTCATCAACCGCTGTTGGATCTCCAGAATATCTTGGTAAAACTGAAAAGAAATTCATTAAAGTTAAACTTGGTTCGCTATTGGTTAATAATGTTATGGATTCACTTCATCGCCTGAAAACGTTCAAGCCAAAGCTGTTTAAAGTTAATGGTCGAATTGATGTTCAACGATGTTTATCAAATAGTTCAATGAAGAAACGGAAGATTGGATTAATTATCAAGCAAGAATTGATCGCTATGTTCAAGGATATGCTGCATCAAAAGAAGATTAATGCTGTACCTTTTGTTCTGCTTAAAGGTAATACAATTAAAGTAGGAGCTGATGAACCTAAAACTTTTGATATTGTTAAAGATCTAATTGTAAATTTTAACTTTTGTTTAATGCATTTTATCTTGTTTTGTATATTTTGTCTTTGTAAGTAATATTCAAATAAACTTATGTAACTTTTTGTATTTCTTATTTGTTCAGTTAAATGAAGTTAAAGTATTTGTGTTTGTTTAGAACTTTATTCTTGTGTTTTTTGATTGTTTCTTTATGGTAATTATTGCGTATCAGTAGGTTTTCTAGATTTTCATAGGCGTTTTTAAAGTTATGTTTATTGCTTGAAACTCTCGCTGTTCTTAATGTTTCTCCCTCAATTATGTTATGTTTATAAACTGTAGGAATATTTGAGCGATAATTTGAGTATCTAAGCACGTCAAAGGTGTATGCGTCAGTTTTATTATATAAATTGTAGTTGATTCCTTGATTTAATTCAACCGTAATATCGAGGTAATTTGTTTTAAATTCGGATTCATGTGTAGTTTCGAGTGTTAAACTTTCATGGTAAATATTATTGGCAATTTTTTGAAAGTCGATATTTTTATGGTTGATTACAATTATGTCGTCCATGTATCTGGATGGAGCAATATTTTTTACAAAAAATTGGTTTTCTTTATTATGACAGTATTTGTATTCCATCATAGTCAAAGTTAAATCTGCAATTTCAGGTGAAGCGTTATTGCCTTGTGGAATTCCATTGATTTGTTTAAAAATTATTGTGGCGAATTTTGCATAGCTATTATCAAGTGTTTGAATTAGTAAATCCATGATATCTTCTTTAGTAAAGCAATTTTCCATCCCATTTTCTTTTGCTTCCCTGAATTGGCAGTAATTATATCCAACTTTTAAATATTCCTTTTTACTGTTTTTAAAGCATAATTCAATTAGGTTGCTTATGTTTTGAATTACAACGGTGTGAGGTAAATTAGTAAATAAGTTGTTAAAATCAGCGCAAAATAATTTTAAATTATCTTTTTTTGTTAAATTTTCTATTTTTTCAATGAACTCTTGACTGTTTTTTATTGACCAATAATTTTTTAAGCTTGTCCTATTTTCAATAACTTTGCAATAATTTTTTAATTGGTTTTTAAAATGTTTTAATATTTGTTGTAGTTTTTTTGATAGTTCTTTAATTCCGCTATTACTTGCACCTGTAATAAATCTGAATTTTATTGGGGTTTTATGCAACTTGGGTATTGCGTAAATTTTTGGAATAACTTTTTCTTTTTCACAATTCATTTTTATTTTTCTGTTTTCGTTAAGTATGCAGCATTTTGTATAAACTTCGTCTAAATTTATTTCGCTTATTTTATAAGTGTCATTACCTTTAATATTTTCTTTATCCCATCCTAATTCTTTTTGCAGACTTTCAACGTATAGTTTTTTGCAAGTAAATGCATAGTTATTTGTTGCTTTATCGGCCGTTGTAATAATAAAATGTTTTTTAATGTTTTCAAGTTCTTTTTTGGCTTTTTGGTTGAAAATTGGTTTATTTTTGTTTAAGTTAAAGAAAAGAGATTTAGCGAGTTTTTTTATTTCTTTTTTCCAAAGTTTTTCCAATTTTAAGGCTTGTTTGTTAGTGATTTTATATTTTTTAATTAGTTTATTTTGAAATTGGCAGAAGACTTTATTTATTTCTTCTTCGATTTCTTTTTTTGTTACAATATTTATATCTCTAAATTTAGTACCCATTTTTAGTGTTTTTTTAAGATTAAGATTTTTTATAAAGTTAATATCCCCCGTTATGATATGTTTATGGTGGTTATCAAAGTATGGATGTTCTGGTGAACACATACATTTAGAGGTGTTGATTTCTTTAACTTGATTTATAGTGAGGTTATTTAAAAATTGGTTGTAATTAAAAACTTTAGTACTGATCGGTGGCAGACATTTTTTAATTATTCTGAACTTAGCATTGTCGTGTAATATTATTTGGTTTTCTTTTAATATTTTGTTTAAAATTTTTCCAAGTTTAATTTTATCCAGGACTGGATGGATATGAGTTAGACTTATGTTTAGAAAATTATTTGTTACCATTCTAGATTTCTTATCATTAGTTTTAAAACTTAATAGTTTTAAATCGTTTTTTTTAAATGTCAAAGTATTTTCGTCTTTAGTTAATTTATTTTTAATATTTTTGGAGGTGTTGTAATAAAGTTGGAATAATTCGTTTGTTTCAGCTGTGATGATTTTATTTTTTATTTCGGTTGAGCTAGTATTATTTAACTTCTTTTTTCGTTTTCTGTTATTGCCTCTTGTGTTTTTTATTCGTGGAAAGTTGAAATTAAAATATGGCAATTTATCTAATTTTTCTTTTATTAAAGATAAATTTGTTAGGTTTCCTATTGCCTTAATATTGTCGTTTAATCCATATGGATATGCAGTCATTAAAAGTCTGATCCATGTGTCTTCGGTATTTAAGCGAGTTTGTCTATCTTCTAAATCAATATTATCCAGGACATCTATTTCAAAATCATTATTTTCATGATTTATAAAATGTTGGCATAAGACAGTTTTTTCAGTTCCATTTTTGATGTTATTTAAATGTTCGCTAATTCTTTGTTTTAATTTTCTTTTTGTTTCTCCTACATATTGCTTTTTGCATATTTTACAAGTTAAGAGATAAACTAAATTATTTGAACAGCAATTAAATTTATTGGTTTTACAGGTTAAATATTTATCTTTAGTTACGCTGCTTTCAACAAAATTACGATTATTTAATCTAGGACATACTTTACAGTTTTTCTTTTTACACTTGTATCCTTCTTGATCTGTAGTTTTAAATGGTTTTATGATTCTTTTTCTTCTTTCCTTTGATATAGTTGCTATGTAATTTTTATAAAAGTTAAAAGGTTTCGAAATTAGAGTTTTTTTAAACCAATTGGGATGACCCTCCTGGCGGCGGTTTCTCCACCAAGACGGCACGAGATGTGTTTTAGAGAGCGGCCTCTCTCGGTACAGGCATGAAAACCGTATTTTTTACAACTGCTGGCAGCATGGTCAGATCCCTCCCGTCCGGATCTCCACTTTTATCACTCAAAGGCAGTTGAACGGTTCACGTTGAATCCGTTTAATAAACCATATTTGAATAATTTTGTAAGTTATAACTAATTTCGAAGAAAGAATAAGAAGGAAATTATTAAATATATATTGTACAGATTTAGGGTTTTTGAATTGCCCTTTTATGAAGAGAGGAAAGAAGGAAAGAGAAAGAATGGTTAAGATTAAATAATTTTAATTGAATAAAATTATAAGTTGTAAGCTGAAATAATGTTGAAAGAGTAATTTAAGTCACATTTTGTGTGGGATGAAAGAATAAGGTTTATAAACAGTGTGGATGTCGGGTTCTTGGAATTCTTTCGAATTCCAAAGCGGGCATTATTTAAATGAAAATTATAAATTATTGTTATAAGCAGAGTTCACTCAGGAAGTTTTAATTTATAGTGAAAGGAATTTTATAAATGAAATTTTAATTTCCTGGGTGCGTAGATTTATTCCAAAGAGTGGGCTTTTTCAACCTCACATCAATTTGGAAGTAAATCAACAAATTACAAAAAATAAAAAAGTTTTGTAAAAAAGTCAACACAACATTAAGGTTGTGCAAGAATTGCATTAAAAGCAATTACTTGAAGACTTTAGGTTATGATAGTTAAAGAAATAAAATCAAAAATCAAAATTGTAAATAAATGTCACAACAGCATTAAGGCTGTTAGCTAAGCTTTGCTAATGCAATAACTTAGTTTAATGACATTGTGAATAAATAAAATTCAACTTAAAAAAAATCACTTTAAAGCGAGATCTTTAAGATTGAATTTTTTTGATTTATTGATTTTTGAATGTTAAAAAAATCAAAAAATATAAATGAATGAATGTCATAACAGCATTAAGGTTGTTAGCTAAGCTTTGCTAATGCAATAACTTAGTTTAATGACATTGGAAATAAATAAAATTCAACTTAAAAAAAACACATTAAAGCGAGATCTTTAAGATTGAATTTTTATGGTTTTATTATTTTTGGATGTTTCGGCCCTGAACCCTAAACATCCTAATTATAAAAGTAAATTTGTATTTTACATTTGTTTGAAAAGGAAACCTGCATCGTTGGGCCTCATCAGTAGAGTTCGATGGTCTAAGGTTTGAAATAAAATTATAATAAAATTAAAGAGTTTAGTTGAGCGATGATGAAAGTTGAAAAAAAGGGAAAAAGAAATTAGAGAAAAAATAAATTTTTTGAAGATTGAAAAAAGGAAGTGGTTATTTTGGCTTTATATGCATAAGAGCAATAATATTTTATCGTTGTTGTTTTGAAGCAATGTTTAGTATCATCCAATAATTGTTAGAATTCTAAAGCTAATTCAAGAAATGCCACAGAAGCGACCAATTGAACGTGATATTAATGGTGATGAAGGAATGCATTCAGGAGCCAAAATGCCTAATTTGGACTTGCAGGTATGTTTTATAATTTATATAATTTTCTCATCTTTTTACTTTTTGTTTTTTAGGATCAAATTGATAAATTGTCTTCAGTTGTTAATGTATTGGCTCCCGTTGTTCATCGATTGGATGCAGATAATTCAAAAGAATTTTTGATGATTTACAATGTTGATTTTGCACTTACAAACAATAGAAAGGATAATCGTAAATTATTGCTCAATGGCGTGTTTGAATTACTGGATCATATTTTGGATAAAAATTATTCATCAACCGCTGTTGGATCTCCAGAATATCTTGGTAAAACTGAAAAGAAATTCATTAAAGTTAAACTTGGTTCGCTATTGGTTAATAATGTTATGGATTCACTTCATCGCCTGAAAACGTTCAAGCCAAAGCTGTTTAAAGTTAATGGTCGAATTGATGTTCAACGATGTTTATCAAATAGTTCAATGAAGAAACGGAAGATTGGATTAATTATCAAGCAAGAATTGATCGCTATGTTCAAGGATATGCTGCATCAAAAGAAGATTAATGCTGTACCTTTTGTTCTGCTTAAAGGTAATACAATTAAAGTAGGAGCTGATGAACCTAAAACTTTTGATATTGTTAAAGATCTAATTGTAAATTTTAACTTTTGTTTAATGCATTTTATCTTGTTTTGTATATTTTGTCTTTGTAAGTAATATTCAAATAAACTTATGTAACTTTTTGTATTTCTTATTTGTTCAGTTAAATGAAGTTAAAGTATTTGTGTTTGTTTAGAACTTTATTCTTGTGTTTTTTGATTGTTTCTTTATGGTAATTATTGCGTATCAGTAGGTTTTCTAGATTTTCATAGGCGTTTTTAAAGTTATGTTTATTGCTTGAAACTCTCGCTGTTCTTAATGTTTCTCCCTCAATTATGTTATGTTTATAAACTGTAGGAATATTTGAGCGATAATTTGAGTATCTAAGCACGTCAAAGGTGTATGCGTCAGTTTTATTATATAAATTGTAGTTGATTCCTTGATTTAATTCAACCGTAATATCGAGGTAATTTGTTTTAAATTCGGATTCATGTGTAGTTTCGAGTGTTAAACTTTCATGGTAAATATTATTGGCAATTTTTTGAAAGTCGATATTTTTATGGTTGATTACAATTATGTCGTCCATGTATCTGGATGGAGCAATATTTTTTACAAAAAATTGGTTTTCTTTATTATGACAGTATTTGTATTCCATCATAGTCAAAGTTAAATCTGCAATTTCAGGTGAAGCGTTATTGCCTTGTGGAATTCCATTGATTTGTTTAAAAATTATTGTGGCGAATTTTGCATAGCTATTATCAAGTGTTTGAATTAGTAAATCCATGATATCTTCTTTAGTAAAGCAATTTTCCATCCCATTTTCTTTTGCTTCCCTGAATTGGCAGTAATTATATCCAACTTTTAAATATTCCTTTTTACTGTTTTTAAAGCATAATTCAATTAGGTTGCTTATGTTTTGAATTACAACGGTGTGAGGTAAATTAGTAAATAAGTTGTTAAAATCAGCGCAAAATAATTTTAAATTATCTTTTTTTGTTAAATTTTCTATTTTTTCAATGAACTCTTGACTGTTTTTTATTGACCAATAATTTTTTAAGCTTGTCCTATTTTCAATAACTTTGCAATAATTTTTTAATTGGTTTTTAAAATGTTTTAATATTTGTTGTAGTTTTTTTGATAGTTCTTTAATTCCGCTATTACTTGCACCTGTAATAAATCTGAATTTTATTGGGGTTTTATGCAACTTGGGTATTGCGTAAATTTTTGGAATAACTTTTTCTTTTTCACAATTCATTTTTATTTTTCTGTTTTCGTTAAGTATGCAGCATTTTGTATAAACTTCGTCTAAATTTATTTCGCTTATTTTATAAGTGTCATTACCTTTAATATTTTCTTTATCCCATCCTAATTCTTTTTGCAGACTTTCAACGTATAGTTTTTTGCAAGTAAATGCATAGTTATTTGTTGCTTTATCGGCCGTTGTAATAATAAAATGTTTTTTAATGTTTTCAAGTTCTTTTTTGGCTTTTTGGTTGAAAATTGGTTTATTTTTGTTTAAGTTAAAGAAAAGAGATTTAGCGAGTTTTTTTATTTCTTTTTTCCAAAGTTTTTCCAATTTTAAGGCTTGTTTGTTAGTGATTTTATATTTTTTAATTAGTTTATTTTGAAATTGGCAGAAGACTTTATTTATTTCTTCTTCGATTTCTTTTTTTGTTACAATATTTATATCTCTAAATTTAGTACCCATTTTTAGTGTTTTTTTAAGATTAAGATTTTTTATAAAGTTAATATCCCCCGTTATGATATGTTTATGGTGGTTATCAAAGTATGGATGTTCTGGTGAACACATACATTTAGAGGTGTTGATTTCTTTAACTTGATTTATAGTGAGGTTATTTAAAAATTGGTTGTAATTAAAAACTTTAGTACTGATCGGTGGCAGACATTTTTTAATTATTCTGAACTTAGCATTGTCGTGTAATATTATTTGGTTTTCTTTTAATATTTTGTTTAAAATTTTTCCAAGTTTAATTTTATCCAGGACTGGATGGATATGAGTTAGACTTATGTTTAGAAAATTATTTGTTACCATTCTAGATTTCTTATCATTAGTTTTAAAACTTAATAGTTTTAAATCGTTTTTTTTAAATGTCAAAGTATTTTCGTCTTTAGTTAATTTATTTTTAATATTTTTGGAGGTGTTGTAATAAAGTTGGAATAATTCGTTTGTTTCAGCTGTGATGATTTTATTTTTTATTTCGGTTGAGCTAGTATTATTTAACTTCTTTTTTCGTTTTCTGTTATTGCCTCTTGTGTTTTTTATTCGTGGAAAGTTGAAATTAAAATATGGCAATTTATCTAATTTTTCTTTTATTAAAGATAAATTTGTTAGGTTTCCTATTGCCTTAATATTGTCGTTTAATCCATATGGATATGCAGTCATTAAAAGTCTGATCCATGTGTCTTCGGTATTTAAGCGAGTTTGTCTATCTTCTAAATCAATATTATCCAGGACATCTATTTCAAAATCATTATTTTCATGATTTATAAAATGTTGGCATAAGACAGTTTTTTCAGTTCCATTTTTGATGTTATTTAAATGTTCGCTAATTCTTTGTTTTAATTTTCTTTTTGTTTCTCCTACATATTGCTTTTTGCATATTTTACAAGTTAAGAGATAAACTAAATTATTTGAACAGCAATTAAATTTATTGGTTTTACAGGTTAAATATTTATCTTTAGTTACGCTGCTTTCAACAAAATTACGATTATTTAATCTAGGACATACTTTACAGTTTTTCTTTTTACACTTGTATCCTTCTTGATCTGTAGTTTTAAATGGTTTTATGATTCTTTTTCTTCTTTCCTTTGATATAGTTGCTATGTAATTTTTATAAAAGTTAAAAGGTTTCGAAATTAGAGTTTTTTTAAACCAATTGGGATGACCCTCCTGGCGGCGGTTTCTCCACCAAGACGGCACGAGATGTGTTTTAGAGAGCGGCCTCTCTCGGTACAGGCATGAAAACCGTATTTTTTACAACTGCTGGCAGCATGGTCAGATCCCTCCCGTCCGGATCTCCACTTTTATCACTCAAAGGCAGTTGAACGGTTCACGTTGAATCCGTTTAATAAACCATATTTGAATAATTTTGTAAGTTATAACTAATTTCGAAGAAAGAATAAGAAGGAAATTATTAAATATATATTGTACAGATTTAGGGTTTTTGAATTGCCCTTTTATGAAGAGAGGAAAGAAGGAAAGAGAAAGAATGGTTAAGATTAAATAATTTTAATTGAATAAAATTATAAGTTGTAAGCTGAAATAATGTTGAAAGAGTAATTTAAGTCACATTTTGTGTGGGATGAAAGAATAAGGTTTATAAACAGTGTGGATGTCGGGTTCTTGGAATTCTTTCGAATTCCAAAGCGGGCATTATTTAAATGAAAATTATAAATTATTGTTATAAGCAGAGTTCACTCAGGAAGTTTTAATTTATAGTGAAAGGAATTTTATAAATGAAATTTTAATTTCCTGGGTTCGTAGATTTATTCCAAAGAGTGGGCTTTTTCAACCTCACATCAATTTGGAAGTAAATCAACAAATTACAAAAAATAAAAAAGTTTTGTAAAAAAGTCAACACAACATTAAGGTTGTGCAAGAATTGCATTAAAAGCAATTACTTGAAGACTTTAGGTTATGATAGTTAAAGAAATAAAATCAAAAATCAAAATTGTAAATAAATGTCACAACAGCATTAAGGCTGTTAGCTAAGCTTTGCTAATGCAATAACTTAGTTTAATGACATTGTGAATAAATAAAATTCAACTTAAAAAAAATCACTTTAAAGCGAGATCTTTAAGATTGAATTTTTTTGATTTATTGATTTTTGAATGTTAAAAAAATCAAAAAATATAAATGAATGAATGTCATAACAGCATTAAGGTTGTTAGCTAAGCTTTGCTAATGCAATAACTTAGTTTAATGACATTGGAAATAAATAAAATTCAACTTAAAAAAAACACATTAAAGCGAGATCTTTAAGATTGAATTTTTATGGTTTTATTATTTTTGGATGTTTCGGCCCTGAACCCTAAACATCCTAATTATAAAAGTAAATTTGTATTTTACATTTGTTTGAAAAGGAAACCTGCATCGTTGGGCCTCATCAGTAGAGTTCGATGGTCTAAGGTTTGAAATAAAATTATAATAAAATTAAAGAGTTTAGTTGAGCGATGATGAAAGTTGAAAAAAAGGGAAAAAGAAATTAGAGAAAAAATAAATTTTTTGAAGATTGAAAAAAGGAAGTGGTTATTTTGGCTTTATATGCATAAGAGCAATAATATTTTATCGTTGTTGTTTTGAAGCAATGTTTAGTATCATCCAATAATTGTTAGAATTCTAAAGCTAATTCAAGAAATGCCACAGAAGCGACCAATTGAACGTGATATTAATGGTGATGAAGGAATGCATTCAGGAGCCAAAATGCCTAATTTGGACTTGCAGGTATGTTTTATAATTTATATAATTTTCTCATCTTTTTACTTTTTGTTTTTTAGGATCAAATTGATAAATTGTCTTCAGTTGTTAATGTATTGGCTCCCGTTGTTCATCGATTGGATGCAGATAATTCAAAAGAATTTTTGATGATTTACAATGTTGATTTTGCACTTACAAACAATAGAAAGGATAATCGTAAATTATTGCTCAATGGCGTGTTTGAATTACTGGATCATATTTTGGATAAAAATTATTCATCAACCGCTGTTGGATCTCCAGAATATCTTGGTAAAACTGAAAAGAAATTCATTAAAGTTAAACTTGGTTCGCTATTGGTTAATAATGTTATGGATTCACTTCATCGCCTGAAAACGTTCAAGCCAAAGCTGTTTAAAGTTAATGGTCGAATTGATGTTCAACGATGTTTATCAAATAGTTCAATGAAGAAACGGAAGATTGGATTAATTATCAAGCAAGAATTGATCGCTATGTTCAAGGATATGCTGCATCAAAAGAAGATTAATGCTGTACCTTTTGTTCTGCTTAAAGGTAATACAATTAAAGTAGGAGCTGATGAACCTAAAACTTTTGATATTGTTAAAGATCTAATTGTAAATTTTAACTTTTGTTTAATGCATTTTATCTTGTTTTGTATATTTTGTCTTTGTAAGTAATATTCAAATAAACTTATGTAACTTTTTGTATTTCTTATTTGTTCAGTTAAATGAAGTTAAAGTATTTGTGTTTGTTTAGAACTTTATTCTTGTGTTTTTTGATTGTTTCTTTATGGTAATTATTGCGTATCAGTAGGTTTTCTAGATTTTCATAGGCGTTTTTAAAGTTATGTTTATTGCTTGAAACTCTCGCTGTTCTTAATGTTTCTCCCTCAATTATGTTATGTTTATAAACTGTAGGAATATTTGAGCGATAATTTGAGTATCTAAGCACGTCAAAGGTGTATGCGTCAGTTTTATTATATAAATTGTAGTTGATTCCTTGATTTAATTCAACCGTAATATCGAGGTAATTTGTTTTAAATTCGGATTCATGTGTAGTTTCGAGTGTTAAACTTTCATGGTAAATATTATTGGCAATTTTTTGAAAGTCGATATTTTTATGGTTGATTACAATTATGTCGTCCATGTATCTGGATGGAGCAATATTTTTTACAAAAAATTGGTTTTCTTTATTATGACAGTATTTGTATTCCATCATAGTCAAAGTTAAATCTGCAATTTCAGGTGAAGCGTTATTGCCTTGTGGAATTCCATTGATTTGTTTAAAAATTATTGTGGCGAATTTTGCATAGCTATTATCAAGTGTTTGAATTAGTAAATCCATGATATCTTCTTTAGTAAAGCAATTTTCCATCCCATTTTCTTTTGCTTCCCTGAATTGGCAGTAATTATATCCAACTTTTAAATATTCCTTTTTACTGTTTTTAAAGCATAATTCAATTAGGTTGCTTATGTTTTGAATTACAACGGTGTGAGGTAAATTAGTAAATAAGTTGTTAAAATCAGCGCAAAATAATTTTAAATTATCTTTTTTTGTTAAATTTTCTATTTTTTCAATGAACTCTTGACTGTTTTTTATTGACCAATAATTTTTTAAGCTTGTCCTATTTTCAATAACTTTGCAATAATTTTTTAATTGGTTTTTAAAATGTTTTAATATTTGTTGTAGTTTTTTTGATAGTTCTTTAATTCCGCTATTACTTGCACCTGTAATAAATCTGAATTTTATTGGGGTTTTATGCAACTTGGGTATTGCGTAAATTTTTGGAATAACTTTTTCTTTTTCACAATTCATTTTTATTTTTCTGTTTTCGTTAAGTATGCAGCATTTTGTATAAACTTCGTCTAAATTTATTTCGCTTATTTTATAAGTGTCATTACCTTTAATATTTTCTTTATCCCATCCTAATTCTTTTTGCAGACTTTCAACGTATAGTTTTTTGCAAGTAAATGCATAGTTATTTGTTGCTTTATCGGCCGTTGTAATAATAAAATGTTTTTTAATGTTTTCAAGTTCTTTTTTGGCTTTTTGGTTGAAAATTGGTTTATTTTTGTTTAAGTTAAAGAAAAGAGATTTAGCGAGTTTTTTTATTTCTTTTTTCCAAAGTTTTTCCAATTTTAAGGCTTGTTTGTTAGTGATTTTATATTTTTTAATTAGTTTATTTTGAAATTGGCAGAAGACTTTATTTATTTCTTCTTCGATTTCTTTTTTTGTTACAATATTTATATCTCTAAATTTAGTACCCATTTTTAGTGTTTTTTTAAGATTAAGATTTTTTATAAAGTTAATATCCCCCGTTATGATATGTTTATGGTGGTTATCAAAGTATGGATGTTCTGGTGAACACATACATTTAGAGGTGTTGATTTCTTTAACTTGATTTATAGTGAGGTTATTTAAAAATTGGTTGTAATTAAAAACTTTAGTACTGATCGGTGGCAGACATTTTTTAATTATTCTGAACTTAGCATTGTCGTGTAATATTATTTGGTTTTCTTTTAATATTTTGTTTAAAATTTTTCCAAGTTTAATTTTATCCAGGACTGGATGGATATGAGTTAGACTTATGTTTAGAAAATTATTTGTTACCATTCTAGATTTCTTATCATTAGTTTTAAAACTTAATAGTTTTAAATCGTTTTTTTTAAATGTCAAAGTATTTTCGTCTTTAGTTAATTTATTTTTAATATTTTTGGAGGTGTTGTAATAAAGTTGGAATAATTCGTTTGTTTCAGCTGTGATGATTTTATTTTTTATTTCGGTTGAGCTAGTATTATTTAACTTCTTTTTTCGTTTTCTGTTATTGCCTCTTGTGTTTTTTATTCGTGGAAAGTTGAAATTAAAATATGGCAATTTATCTAATTTTTCTTTTATTAAAGATAAATTTGTTAGGTTTCCTATTGCCTTAATATTGTCGTTTAATCCATATGGATATGCAGTCATTAAAAGTCTGATCCATGTGTCTTCGGTATTTAAGCGAGTTTGTCTATCTTCTAAATCAATATTATCCAGGACATCTATTTCAAAATCATTATTTTCATGATTTATAAAATGTTGGCATAAGACAGTTTTTTCAGTTCCATTTTTGATGTTATTTAAATGTTCGCTAATTCTTTGTTTTAATTTTCTTTTTGTTTCTCCTACATATTGCTTTTTGCATATTTTACAAGTTAAGAGATAAACTAAATTATTTGAACAGCAATTAAATTTATTGGTTTTACAGGTTAAATATTTATCTTTAGTTACGCTGCTTTCAACAAAATTACGATTATTTAATCTAGGACATACTTTACAGTTTTTCTTTTTACACTTGTATCCTTCTTGATCTGTAGTTTTAAATGGTTTTATGATTCTTTTTCTTCTTTCCTTTGATATAGTTGC
This sequence comes from Panagrolaimus kolymaensis, assembly GCA_028622995.1. NCBI lineage: Eukaryota > Metazoa > Nematoda > Chromadorea > Rhabditida > Panagrolaimidae > Panagrolaimus > Panagrolaimus kolymaensis. The sequence continues at coordinate 7,828 of JAJQJQ010000090.1, read as the reverse complement.
TATGTAATTTTTATAAAAGTTAAAAGGTTTCGAAATTAGAGTTTTTTTAAACCAATTGGGATGACCCTCCTGGCGGCGGTTTCTCCACCAAGACGGCACGAGATGTGTTTTAGAGAGCGGCCTCTCTCGGTACAGGCATGAAAACCGTATTTTTTACAACTGCTGGCAGCATGGTCAGATCCCTCCCGTCCGGATCTCCACTTTTATCACTCAAAGGCAGTTGAACGGTTCACGTTGAATCCGTTTAATAAACCATATTTGAATAATTTTGTAAGTTATAACTAATTTCGAAGAAAGAATAAGAAGGAAATTATTAAATATATATTGTACAGATTTAGGGTTTTTGAATTGCCCTTTTATGAAGAGAGGAAAGAAGGAAAGAGAAAGAATGGTTAAGATTAAATAATTTTAATTGAATAAAATTATAAGTTGTAAGCTGAAATAATGTTGAAAGAGTAATTTAAGTCACATTTTGTGTGGGATGAAAGAATAAGGTTTATAAACAGTGTGGATGTCGGGTTCTTGGAATTCTTTCGAATTCCAAAGCGGGCATTATTTAAATGAAAATTATAAATTATTGTTATAAGCAGAGTTCACTCAGGAAGTTTTAATTTATAGTGAAAGGAATTTTATAAATGAAATTTTAATTTCCTGGGTTCGTAGATTTATTCCAAAGAGTGGGCTTTTTCAACCTCACATCAATTTGGAAGTAAATCAACAAATTACAAAAAATAAAAAAGTTTTGTAAAAAAGTCAACACAACATTAAGGTTGTGCAAGAATTGCATTAAAAGCAATTACTTGAAGACTTTAGGTTATGATAGTTAAAGAAATAAAATCAAAAATCAAAATTGTAAATAAATGTCACAACAGCATTAAGGCTGTTAGCTAAGCTTTGCTAATGCAATAACTTAGTTTAATGACATTGTGAATAAATAAAATTCAACTTAAAAAAAATCACTTTAAAGCGAGATCTTTAAGATTGAATTTTTTTGATTTATTGATTTTTGAATGTTAAAAAAATCAAAAAATATAAATGAATGAATGTCATAACAGCATTAAGGTTGTTAGCTAAGCTTTGCTAATGCAATAACTTAGTTTAATGACATTGGAAATAAATAAAATTCAACTTAAAAAAAACACATTAAAGCGAGATCTTTAAGATTGAATTTTTATGGTTTTATTATTTTTGGATGTTTCGGCCCTGAACCCTAAACATCCTAATTATAAAAGTAAATTTGTATTTTACATTTGTTTGAAAAGGAAACCTGCATCGTTGGGCCTCATCAGTAGAGTTCGATGGTCTAAGGTTTGAAATAAAATTATAATAAAATTAAAGAGTTTAGTTGAGCGATGATGAAAGTTGAAAAAAAGGGAAAAAGAAATTAGAGAAAAAATAAATTTTTTGAAGATTGAAAAAAGGAAGTGGTTATTTTGGCTTTATATGCATAAGAGCAATAATATTTTATCGTTGTTGTTTTGAAGCAATGTTTAGTATCATCCAATAATTGTTAGAATTCTAAAGCTAATTCAAGAAATGCCACAGAAGCGACCAATTGAACGTGATATTAATGGTGATGAAGGAATGCATTCAGGAGCCAAAATGCCTAATTTGGACTTGCAGGTATGTTTTATAATTTATATAATTTTCTCATCTTTTTACTTTTTGTTTTTTAGGATCAAATTGATAAATTGTCTTCAGTTGTTAATGTATTGGCTCCCGTTGTTCATCGATTGGATGCAGATAATTCAAAAGAATTTTTGATGATTTACAATGTTGATTTTGCACTTACAAACAATAGAAAGGATAATCGTAAATTATTGCTCAATGGCGTGTTTGAATTACTGGATCATATTTTGGATAAAAATTATTCATCAACCGCTGTTGGATCTCCAGAATATCTTGGTAAAACTGAAAAGAAATTCATTAAAGTTAAACTTGGTTCGCTATTGGTTAATAATGTTATGGATTCACTTCATCGCCTGAAAACGTTCAAGCCAAAGCTGTTTAAAGTTAATGGTCGAATTGATGTTCAACGATGTTTATCAAATAGTTCAATGAAGAAACGGAAGATTGGATTAATTATCAAGCAAGAATTGATCGCTATGTTCAAGGATATGCTGCATCAAAAGAAGATTAATGCTGTACCTTTTGTTCTGCTTAAAGGTAATACAATTAAAGTAGGAGCTGATGAACCTAAAACTTTTGATATTGTTAAAGATCTAATTGTAAATTTTAACTTTTGTTTAATGCATTTTATCTTGTTTTGTATATTTTGTCTTTGTAAGTAATATTCAAATAAACTTATGTAACTTTTTGTATTTCTTATTTGTTCAGTTAAATGAAGTTAAAGTATTTGTGTTTGTTTAGAACTTTATTCTTGTGTTTTTTGATTGTTTCTTTATGGTAATTATTGCGTATCAGTAGGTTTTCTAGATTTTCATAGGCGTTTTTAAAGTTATGTTTATTGCTTGAAACTCTCGCTGTTCTTAATGTTTCTCCCTCAATTATGTTATGTTTATAAACTGTAGGAATATTTGAGCGATAATTTGAGTATCTAAGCACGTCAAAGGTGTATGCGTCAGTTTTATTATATAAATTGTAGTTGATTCCTTGATTTAATTCAACCGTAATATCGAGGTAATTTGTTTTAAATTCGGATTCATGTGTAGTTTCGAGTGTTAAACTTTCATGGTAAATATTATTGGCAATTTTTTGAAAGTCGATATTTTTATGGTTGATTACAATTATGTCGTCCATGTATCTGGATGGAGCAATATTTTTTACAAAAAATTGGTTTTCTTTATTATGACAGTATTTGTATTCCATCATAGTCAAAGTTAAATCTGCAATTTCAGGTGAAGCGTTATTGCCTTGTGGAATTCCATTGATTTGTTTAAAAATTATTGTGGCGAATTTTGCATAGCTATTATCAAGTGTTTGAATTAGTAAATCCATGATATCTTCTTTAGTAAAGCAATTTTCCATCCCATTTTCTTTTGCTTCCCTGAATTGGCAGTAATTATATCCAACTTTTAAATATTCCTTTTTACTGTTTTTAAAGCATAATTCAATTAGGTTGCTTATGTTTTGAATTACAACGGTGTGAGGTAAATTAGTAAATAAGTTGTTAAAATCAGCGCAAAATAATTTTAAATTATCTTTTTTTGTTAAATTTTCTATTTTTTCAATGAACTCTTGACTGTTTTTTATTGACCAATAATTTTTTAAGCTTGTCCTATTTTCAATAACTTTGCAATAATTTTTTAATTGGTTTTTAAAATGTTTTAATATTTGTTGTAGTTTTTTTGATAGTTCTTTAATTCCGCTATTACTTGCACCTGTAATAAATCTGAATTTTATTGGGGTTTTATGCAACTTGGGTATTGCGTAAATTTTTGGAATAACTTTTTCTTTTTCACAATTCATTTTTATTTTTCTGTTTTCGTTAAGTATGCAGCATTTTGTATAAACTTCGTCTAAATTTATTTCGCTTATTTTATAAGTGTCATTACCTTTAATATTTTCTTTATCCCATCCTAATTCTTTTTGCAGACTTTCAACGTATAGTTTTTTGCAAGTAAATGCATAGTTATTTGTTGCTTTATCGGCCGTTGTAATAATAAAATGTTTTTTAATGTTTTCAAGTTCTTTTTTGGCTTTTTGGTTGAAAATTGGTTTATTTTTGTTTAAGTTAAAGAAAAGAGATTTAGCGAGTTTTTTTATTTCTTTTTTCCAAAGTTTTTCCAATTTTAAGGCTTGTTTGTTAGTGATTTTATATTTTTTAATTAGTTTATTTTGAAATTGGCAGAAGACTTTATTTATTTCTTCTTCGATTTCTTTTTTTGTTACAATATTTATATCTCTAAATTTAGTACCCATTTTTAGTGTTTTTTTAAGATTAAGATTTTTTATAAAGTTAATATCCCCGTTATGATATGTTTATGGTGGTTATCAAAGTATGGATGTTCTGGTGAACACATACATTTAGAGGTGTTGATTTCTTTAACTTGATTTATAGTGAGGTTATTTAAAAATTGGTTGTAATTAAAAACTTTAGTACTGATCGGTGGCAGGACATTTTTTAATTATTCTGAACTTAGCATTGTCGTGTAATATTATTTGGTTTTCTTTTAATATTTTGTTTAAAATTTTTCCAAGTTTAATTTTATCCAGGACTGGATGGATATGAGTTAGACTTATGTTTAGAAAATTATTTGTTACCATTCTAGATTTCTTATCATTAGTTTTAAAACTTAATAGTTTTAAATCGTTTTTTTTAAATGTCAAAGTATTTTCGTCTTTAGTTAATTTATTTTTAATATTTTTGGAGGTGTTGTAATAAAGTTGGAATAATTCGTTTGTTTCAGCTGTGATGATTTTATTTTTTATTTCGGTTGAGCTAGTATTATTTAACTTCTTTTTTCGTTTTCTGTTATTGCCTCTTGTGTTTTTTATTCGTGGAAAGTTGAAATTAAAATATGGCAATTTATCTAATTTTTCTTTTATTAAAGATAAATTTGTTAGGTTTCCTATTGCCTTAATATTGTCGTTTAATCCATATGGATATGCAGTCATTAAAAGTCTGATCCATGTGTCTTCGGTATTTAAGCGAGTTTGTCTATCTTCTAAATCAATATTATCCAGGACATCTATTTCAAAATCATTATTTTCATGATTTATAAAATGTTGGCATAAGACAGTTTTTTCAGTTCCATTTTTGATGTTATTTAAATGTTCGCTAATTCTTTGTTTTAATTTTCTTTTTGTTTCTCCTACATATTGCTTTTTGCATATTTTACAAGTTAAGAGATAAACTAAATTATTTTGAACAGCAATTAAATTTATTGGTTTTACAGGTTAAATATTTATCTTTAGTTACGCTGCTTTCAACAAAATTACGATTATTTAATCTAGGACATACTTTACAGTTTTTCTTTTTACACTTGTATCCTTCTTGATCTGTAGTTTTAAATGGTTTTATGATTCTTTTTCTTCTTTCCTTTGATATAGTTGCTATGTAATTTTTATAAAAGTTAAAAGGTTTCGAAATTAGAGTTTTTTTAAACCAATTGGGATGACCCTCCTGGCGGCGGTTTCTCCACCAAGACGGCACGAGATGTGTTTTAGAGAGCGGCCTCTCTCGGTACAGGCATGAAAACCGTATTTTTTACAACTGCTGGCAGCATGGTCAGATCCCTCCCGTCCGGATCTCCACTTTTATCACTCAAAGGCAGTTGAACGGTTCACGTTGAATCCGTTTAATAAACCATATTTGAATAATTTTGTAAGTTATAACTAATTTCGAAGAAAGAATAAGAAGGAAATTATTAAATATATATTGTACAGATTTAGGGTTTTTGAATTGCCCTTTTATGAAGAGAGGAAAGAAGGAAAGAGAAAGAATGGTTAAGATTAAATAATTTTAATTGAATAAAATTATAAGTTGTAAGCTGAAATAATGTTGAAAGAGTAATTTAAGTCACATTTTGTGTGGGATGAAAGAATAAGGTTTATAAACAGTGTGGATGTCGGGTTCTTGGAATTCTTTCGAATTCCAAAGCGGGCATTATTTAAATGAAAATTATAAATTATTGTTATAAGCAGAGTTCACTCAGGAAGTTTTAATTTATAGTGAAAGGAATTTTATAAATGAAATTTTAATTTCCTGGGTTCGTAGATTTATTCCAAAGAGTGGGCTTTTTCAACCTCACATCAATTTGGAAGTAAATCAACAAATTACAAAAAATAAAAAAGTTTTGTAAAAAAGTCAACACAACATTAAGGTTGTGCAAGAATTGCATTAAAAGCAATTACTTGAAGACTTTAGGTTATGATAGTTAAAGAAATAAAATCAAAAATCAAAATTGTAAATAAATGTCACAACAGCATTAAGGCTGTTAGCTAAGCTTTGCTAATGCAATAACTTAGTTTAATGACATTGTGAATAAATAAAATTCAACTTAAAAAAAATCACTTTAAAGCGAGATCTTTAAGATTGAATTTTTTGATTTATTGATTTTTGAATGTTAAAAAAATCAAAAAATATAAATGAATGAATGTCATAACAGCATTAAGGTTGTTAGCTAAGCTTTGCTAATGCAATAACTTAGTTTAATGACATTGGAAATAAATAAAATTCAACTTAAAAAAAACACATTAAAGCGAGATCTTTAAGATTGAATTTTTATGGTTTTATTATTTTTGGATGTTTCGGCCCTGAACCCTAAACATCCTAATTATAAAAGTAAATTTGTATTTTACATTTGTTTGAAAAGGAAACCTGCATCGTTGGGCCTCATCAGTAGAGTTCGATGGTCTAAGGTTTGAAATAAAATTATAATAAAATTAAAGAGTTTAGTTGAGCGATGATGAAAGTTGAAAAAAAGGGAAAAAGAAATTAGAGAAAAAATAAATTTTTTGAAGATTGAAAAAAGGAAGTGGTTATTTTGGCTTTATATGCATAAGAGCAATAATATTTTATCGTTGTTGTTTTGAAGCAATGTTTAGTATCATCCAATAATTGTTAGAATTCTAAAGCTAATTCAAGAAATGCCACAGAAGCGACCAATTGAACGTGATATTAATGGTGATGAAGGAATGCATTCAGGAGCCAAATGCCTAATTTGGACTTGCAGGTATGTTTTATAATTTATATAATTTTCTCATCTTTTTACTTTTTGTTTTTTAGGATCAAATTGATAAATTGTCTTCAGTTGTTAATGTATTGGCTCCCGTTGTTCATCGATTGGATGCAGATAATTCAAAAGAATTTTTGATGATTTACAATGTTGATTTTGCACTTACAAACAATAGAAAAGGATAATCGTAAATTATTGCTCAATGGCGTGTTTGAATTACTGGATCATATTTTGGATAAAAATTATTCATCAACCGCTGTTGGATCTCCAGAATATCTTGGTAAAACTGAAAAGAAATTCATTAAAGTTAAACTTGGTTCGCTATTGGTTAATAATGTTATGGATTCACTTCATCGCCTGAAAACGTTCAAGCCAAAGCTGTTTAAAGTTAATGGTCGAATTGATGTTCAACGATGTTTATCAAATAGTTCAATGAAGAAACGGAAGATTGGATTAATTATCAAGCAAGAATTGATCGCTATGTTCAAGGATATGCTGCATCAAAAGAAGATTAATGCTGTACCTTTTGTTCTGCTTAAAGGTAATACAATTAAAGTAGGAGCTGATGAACCTAAAACTTTTGATATTGTTAAAGATCTAATTGTAAATTTTAACTTTTGTTTAATGCATTTTATCTTGTTTTGTATATTTTGTCTTTGTAAGTAATATTCAAATAAACTTATGTAACTTTTTGTATTTCTTATTTGTTCAGTTAAATGAAGTTAAAGTATTTGTGTTTGTTTAGAACTTTATTCTTGTGTTTTTTGATTGTTTCTTTATGGTAATTATTGCGTATCAGTAGGTTTTCTAGATTTTCATAGGCGTTTTTAAAGTTATGTTTATTGCTTGAAACTCTCGCTGTTCTTAATGTTTCTCCCTCAATTATGTTATGTTTATAAACTGTAGGAATATTTGAGCGATAATTTGAGTATCTAAGCACGTCAAAGGTGTATGCGTCAGTTTTATTATATAAATTGTAGTTGATCTCTTGATTTAATTCAACCGTAATATCGAGGTAATTTGTTTTAAATTCGGATTCATGTGTAGTTTCGAGTGTTAAACTTTCATGGTAAATATTATTGGCAATTTTTTGAAAGTCGATATTTTTATGGTTGATTACAATTATGTCGTCCATGTATCTGGATGGAGCAATATTTTTTACAAAAAATTGGTTTTCTTTATTATGA
>JAJQJQ010000089.1:0-282898 GCA_028622995.1 Panagrolaimus kolymaensis | reverse complement strand
AAATAATTTTTTTGTTGTAAAACCGCGATGAATTGATTTTTACGGATGCTTGTTGGCCAAAAACAATCACAAATCAATGAAAATATTCCAAATTACGGTATGCGGAACATAAAAAGGAACAATTTTCTTTTTTTTAAATAATTTTTTTGTTGTAAAACCGCGATGAATTGATTTTTACGGATGCTTGTTGGCCAAAAACAATCACAAATCAATGAAAAATATTCCAAATTACGGTATGCGGAACATAAAAAGGACAATTTTCTTTTTTTTTAAATAATTTTTTTGTTGTAAAACCGCGATGAATTGATTTTTACGGATGCTTGTTGGCCAAAAACAATCACAAATCAATGAAAAATATTCCAAATTACGGTATGCGGAACATAAAAAGGGACAATTTTCTTTTTTTTAAATAATTTTTTTGTTGTAAAACCGCGATGAATTGATTTTTACGGATGCTTGTTGGCCAAAAACAATCACAAATCAATGAAAAATATTCCAAATTACGGTATGCGGAACATAAAAAGGAACAATTTTCTTTTTTTTTAAATAATTTTTTTGTTGTAAAACCGCGATGAATTGATTTTTACGGATGCTTGTTGGCCAAAAACAATCACAAATCAATGAAAAATATTCCAAATTACGGTATGCGGAACATAAAAAGGGACAATTTTCTTTTTTTTAAATAATTTTTTTGTTGTAAAACCGCGATGAATTGATTTTTACGGATGCTTGTTGGCCAAAAAACAATCACAAATCAATGAAAAATATTCCAAATTACGGTATGCGGAACATAAAAAGGGACAATTTTCTTTTTTTTAAATAATTTTTTTGTTGTAAAACCGCGATGAATTGATTTTTACGGATGCTTGTTGGCCAAAAACAATCACAAATCAATGAAAAATATTCCAAATTACGGTATGCGGAACATAAAAAGGACAATTTTCTTTTTTTTTAAATAATTTTTTTGTTGTAAAACCGCGATGAATTGATTTTTACGGATGCTTGTTGGCCAAAAACAATCACAAATCAATGAAAAATATTCCAAATTACGGTATGCGGAACATAAAAAGGAACAATTTTCTTTTTTTTTAAATAATTTTTTTGTTGTAAAACCGCGATGAATTGATTTTTACGGATGCTTGTTGGCCAAAAACAATCACAAATCAATGAAAAATATTCCAAATTACGGTATGCGGAACATAAAAAGGAACAATTTTCTTTTTTTTAAATAATTTTTTTGTTGTAAAACCGCGATGAATTGATTTTTACGGATGCTTGTTGGCCAAAAACAATCACAAATCAATGAAAAATATTCCAAATTACGGTATGCGGAACATAAAAAGGAACAATTTTCTTTTTTTTAAATAATTTTTTGTTGTAAAACCGCGATGAATTGATTTTTACGGATGCTTGTTGGCCAAAAACAATCACAAATCAATGAAAAATATTCCAAATTACGGTATGCGGAACATAAAAAGGGACAATTTTCTTTTTTTTAAATAATTTTTTTGTTGTAAAACCGCGATGAATTGATTTTTACGGATGCTTGTTGGCCAAAAACAATCACAAATCAATGAAAAATATTCCAAATTACGGTATGCGGAACATAAAAAGGAACAATTTTCTTTTTTTTAAATAATTTTTTTGTTGTAAAACCGCGATGAATTGATTTTTACGGATGCTTGTTGGCCAAAAACAATCACAAATCAATGAAAAATATTCCAAATTACGGTATGCGGAACATAAAAAGGGACAATTTTCTTTTTTTTAAATAATTTTTTTTGTTGTAAAACCGCGATGAATTGATTTTTACGGATGCTTGTTGGCCAAAAACAATCACAAATCAATGAAAAATATTCCAAATTACGGTATGCGGAACATAAAAAGGAACAATTTTCTTTTTTTTTAAATAATTTTTTTGTTGTAAAACCGCGATGAATTGATTTTTACGGATGCTTGTTGGCCAAAAACAATCACAAATCAATGAAAAATATTCCAAATTACGGTATGCGGAACATAAAAAGGAACAATTTTCTTTTTTTTTAAATAATTTTTTTGTTGTAAAACCGCGATGAATTGATTTTACGGATGCTTGTTGGCCAAAAACAATCACAAATCAATGAAAAATATTCCAAATTACGGTATGCGGAACATAAAAAGGAACAATTTTCTTTTTTTTTAAATAATTTTTTTGTTGTAAAACCGCGATGAATTGATTTTTACGGATGCTTGTTGGCCAAAAACAATCACAAATCAATGAAAAATATTCCAAATTACGGTATGCGGAACATAAAAAGGAACAATTTTCTTTTTTTTTAAATAATTTTTTTGTTGTAAAACCGCGATGAATTGATTTTTACGGATGCTTGTTGGCCAAAAACAATCACAAATCAATGAAAAATATTCCAAATTACGGTATGCGGAACATAAAAAGGAACAATTTTCTTTTTTTTAAATAATTTTTTTGTTGTAAAACCGCGATGAATTGATTTTTACGGATGCTTGTTGGCCAAAAACAATCACAAATCAATGAAAAATATTCCAAATTACGGTATGCGGAACATAAAAAGGAACAATTTTCTTTTTTTTTAAATAATTTTTTTGTTGTAAAACCGCGATGAATTGATTTTTACGGATGCTTGTTGGCCAAAAACAATCACAAATCAATGAAAAATATTCCAAATTACGGTATGCGGAACATAAAAAGGAACAATTTTCTTTTTTTTTAAATAATTTTTTTGTTGTAAACCGCGATGAATTGATTTTTACGGATGCTTGTTGGCCAAAAACAATCACAAATCAATGAAAAATATTCCAAATTACGGTATGCGGAACATAAAAAGGAACAATTTTCTTTTTTTTTAAATAATTTTTTTGTTGTAAAACCGCGATGAATTGATTTTTACGGATGCTTGTTGGCCAAAACACAATCACAAATCAATGAAAAATATTCCAAATTACGGTATGCGGAACATAAAAAGGAACAATTTTCTTTTTTTTTAAATAATTTTTTTTGTTGTAAAACCGCGATGAATTGATTTTTACGGATGCTTGTTGGCCAAAAACAATCACAAATCAATGAAAAATATTCCAAATTACGGTATGCGGAACATAAAAAGGAACAATTTTCTTTTTTTTTAAATAATTTTTTTGTTGTAAAACCGCGATGAATTGATTTTTACGGATGCTTGTTGGCCAAAAACAATCACAAATCAATGAAAAATATTCCAAATTACGGTATGCGGAACATAAAAAGGGACAATTTTCTTTTTTTTAAATAATTTTTTTGTTGTAAAACCGCGATGAATTGATTTTTACGGATGCTTGTTGGCCAAAAACAATCACAAATCAATGAAAAATATTCCAAATTACGGTATGCGGAACATAAAAAGGAACAATTTTCTTTTTTTTAAATAATTTTTTTGTTGTAAAACCGCGATGAATTGATTTTTACGGATGCTTGTTGGCCAAAAACAATCACAAATCAATGAAAAATATTCCAAATTACGGTATGCGGAACATAAAAAGGAACAATTTTCTTTTTTTTAAATAATTTTTTTGTTGTAAAACCGCGATGAATTGATTTTTACGGATGCTTGTTGGCCAAAAACAATCACAAATCAATGAAAAATATTCCAAATTACGGTATGCGGAACATAAAAAGGGACAATTTTCTTTTTTTTAAATAATTTTTTTGTTGTAAAACCGCGATGAATTGATTTTTACGGATGCTTGTTGGCCAAAAACAATCACAAATCAATGAAAAATATTCCAAATTACGGTATGCGGAACATAAAAAGGGACAATTTTCTTTTTTTTAAATAATTTTTTTGTTGTAAAACCGCGATGAATTGATTTTTACGGATGCTTGTTGGCCAAAAACAATCACAAATCAATGAAAAATATTCCAAATTACGGTATGCGGAACATAAAAAGGAACAATTTTCTTTTTTTTAAATAATTTTTTTGTTGTAAAACCGCGATGAATTGATTTTTATGGATGCTTGTTGGCCAAAAACAATCACAAATCAATGAAAAATATTCCAAATTACGGTATGCGGAACATAAAAAGGGACAATTTTCTTTTTTTTAAATAATTTTTTTGTTTTAAAACCGCGATGAATTATTTTTACGGATGCTTGTTGGCCAAAAACAATCACAAATCAATGAAAAATATTCCAAATTACGGTATGCGGAACATAAAAAGGAACAATTTTCTTTTTTTTAAATAATTTTTTTGTTGTAAAACCGCGATGAATTGATTTTTACGGATGCTTGTTGGCCAAAAACAATCACAAATCAATGAAAAATATTCCAAATTACGGTATGCGGAACATAAAAAAGGACAATTTTCTTTTTTTTAAATAATTTTTTTGTTGTAAAACCGCGATGAATTGATTTTTACGGATGCTTGTTGGCCAAAAACAATCACAAATCAATGAAAAATATTCCAAATTACGGTATGCGGAACATAAAAAGGAACAATTTTCTTTTTTTTAAATAATTTTTTTGTTGTAAAACCGCGATGAATTGATTTTTACGGATGCTTGTTGGCCAAAAACAATCACAAATCAATGAAAAATATTCCAAATTACGGTATGCGGAACATAAAAAGGGACAATTTTCTTTTTTTTTAAATAATTTTTTTGTTGTAAAACCGCGATGAATTGATTTTTACGGATGCTTGTTGGCCAAAAACAATCACAAATCAATGAAAAATATTCCAAATTACGGTATGCGGAACATAAAAAGGAACAATTTTCTTTTTTTTTAAATAATTTTTTTGTTGTAAAACCGCGATGAATTGATTTTTACGGATGCTTGTTGGCCAAAAACAATCACAAATCAATGAAAAATATTCCAAATTACGGTATGCGGAACATAAAAAGGGACAATTTTCTTTTTTTTAAATAATTTTTTTGTTGTAAAACCGCGATGAATTGATTTTTACGGATGCTTGTTGGCCAAAAACAATCACAAATCAATGAAAAATATTCCAAATTACGGTATGCGGAACATAAAAAGGGACAATTTTCTTTTTTTTAAATAATTTTTTTGTTGTAAAACCGCGATGAATTGATTTTTACGGATGCTTGTTGGCCAAAAACAATCACAAATCAATGAAAAATATTCCAAATTACGGTATGCGGAACATAAAAAGGACAATTTTCTTTTTTTTTAAATAATTTTTTTGTTTGTAAAACCGCGATGAATTGATTTTTATGGATGCTTGTTGGCCAAAAACAATCACAAATCAATGAAAAATATTCCAAATTACGGTATGCGGAACATAAAAAGGGACAATTTTCTTTTTTTTAAATAATTTTTTTGTTTTAAAACCGCGATGAATTGATTTTTACGGATGCTTGTTGGCCAAAAACAATCACAAATCAATGAAAAATATTCCAAATTACGGTATGCGGAACATAAAAAGGAACAATTTTCTTTTTTTTAAATAATTTTTTTGTTGTAAAACCGCGATGAATTGATTTTTACGGATGCTTGTTGGCCAAAAACAATCACAAATCAATGAAAAATATTCCAAATTACGGTATGCGGAACATAAAAAGGACAATTTTCTTTTTTTTAAATAATTTTTTTGTTGTAAAACCGCGATGAATTGATTTTTACGGATGCTTGTTGGCCAAAAACAATCACAAATCAATGAAAAATATTCCAAATTACGGTATGCGGAACATAAAAAGGAACAATTTTCTTTTTTTTAAATAATTTTTTTGTTGTAAAACCGCGATGAATTGATTTTTACGGATGCTTGTTGGCCAAAAACAATCACAAATCAATGAAAAATATTCCAAATTACGGTATGCGGAACATAAAAAGGGACAATTTTCTTTTTTTTTAAATAATTTTTTTGTTGTAAAACCGCGATGAATTGATTTTTACGGATGCTTGTTGGCCAAAAACAATCACAAATCAATGAAAAATATTCCAAATTACGGTATGCGGAACATAAAAAGGAACAATTTTCTTTTTTTTTAAATAATTTTTTTGTTGTAAAACCGCGATGAATTGATTTTTACGGATGCTTGTTGGCCAAAAACAATCACAAATCAATGAAAAATATTCCAAATTACGGTATGCGGAACATAAAAAGGAACAATTTTCTTTTTTTTTAAATAATTTTTTTGTTGTAAAACCGCGATGAATTGATTTTTACGGATGCTTGTTGGCCAAAAACAATCACAAATCAATGAAAAATATTCCAAATTACGGTATGCGGAACATAAAAAGGAACAATTTTCTTTTTTTTAAATAATTTTTTTGTTGTAAAACCGCGATGAATTGATTTTTACGGATGCTTGTTGGCCAAAAACAATCACAAATCAATGAAAAATATTCCAAATTACGGTATGCGGAACATAAAAAGGGACAATTTTCTTTTTTTTTAAATAATTTTTTTGTTGTAAAACCGCGATGAATTGATTTTTACGGATGCTTGTTGGCCAAAAACAATCACAAATCAATGAAAAATATTCCAAATTACGGTATGCGGAACATAAAAAGGGACAATTTTCTTTTTTTTAAATAATTTTTTTGTTGTAAAACCGCGATGAATTGATTTTTACGGATGCTTGTTGGCCAAAAACAATCACAAATCAATGAAAAATATTCCAAATTACGGTATGCGGAACATAAAAAGGGACAATTTTCTTTTTTTTAAATAATTTTTTTGTTGTAAAACCGCGATGAATTGATTTTACGGATGCTTGTTGGCCAAAAACAATCACAAATCAATGAAAAATATTCCAAATTACGGTATGCGGAACATAAAAAGGAACAATTTTCTTTTTTTTTAAATAATTTTTTTGTTGTAAAACCGCGATGAATTGATTTTTACGGATGCTTGTTGGCCAAAAACAATCACAAATCAATGAAAAATATTCCAAATTACGGTATGCGGAACATAAAAAGGAACAATTTTCTTTTTTTTTAAATAATTTTTTTGTTGTAAAACCGCGATGAATTGATTTTTACGGATGCTTGTTGGCCAAAAACAATCACAAATCAATGAAAAATATTCCAAATTACGGTATGCGGAACATAAAAAGGAACAATTTTCTTTTTTTTAAATAATTTTTTTGTTGTAAAACCGCGATGAATTGATTTTTACGGATGCTTGTTGGCCAAAAACAATCACAAATCAATGAAAAATATTCCAAATTACGGTATGCGGAACATAAAAAGGAACAATTTTCTTTTTTTTTAAATAATTTTTTTGTTGTAAAACCGCGATGAATTGATTTTTACGGATGCTTGTTGGCCAAAAACAATCACAAATCAATGAAAAATATTCCAAATTACGGTATGCGGAACATAAAAAGGAACAATTTTCTTTTTTTTAAATAATTTTTTTGTTGTAAAACCGCGATGAATTGATTTTTACGGATGCTTGTTGGCCAAAAACAATCACAAATCAATGAAAATATTCCAAATTACGGTATGCGGAACATAAAAAGGGACAATTTTCTTTTTTTAAAATAATTTTTTTGTTGTAAAACCGCGATGAATTGATTTTTACGGATGCTTGTTGGCCAAAAACAATCACAAATCAATGAAAAATATTCCAAATTACGGTATGCGGAACATAAAAAGGGACAATTTTCTTTTTTTTAAATAATTTTTTGTTGTAAAACCGCGATGAATTGATTTTTACGGATGCTTGTTGGCCAAAAACAATCACAAATCAATGAAAAATATTCCAAATTACGGTATGCGGAACATAAAAAGGGACAATTTTCTTTTTTTTAAATAATTTTTTGTTGTAAAACCGCGATGAATTGATTTTTACGGATGCTTGTTGGCCAAAAACAATCACAAATCAATGAAAAATATTCCAAATTACGGTATGCGGAACATAAAAAGGGACAATTTTCTTTTTTTTAAATAATTTTTTTGTTGTAAAACCGCGATGAATTGATTTTTACGGATGCTTGTTGGCCAAAAACAATCACAAATCAATGAAAAATATTCCAAATTACGGTATGCGGAACATAAAAAGGGACAATTTTCTTTTTTTTAAATAATTTTTTTGTTGTAAAACCGCGATGAATTGATTTTTACGGATGCTTGTTGGCCAAAAACAATCACAAATCAATGAAAAATATTCCAAATTACGGTATGCGGAACATAAAAAGGGACAATTTTCTTTTTTTTAAATAATTTTTTTGTTGTAAAACCGCGATGAATTGATTTTTACGGATGCTTGTTGGCCAAAAACAATCACAAATCAATGAAAAATATTCCAAATTACGGTATGCGGAACATAAAAAGGAACAATTTTCTTTTTTTTTAAATAATTTTTTTGTTTGTAAAACCGCGATGAATTGATTTTTATGGATGCTTGTTGGCCAAAAACAATCACAAATCAATGAAAAATATTCCAAATTACGGTATGCGGAACATAAAAAGGAACAATTTTCTTTTTTTTTAAATAATTTTTTTGTTGTAAAACCGCGATGAATTGATTTTTACGGATGCTTGTTGGCCAAAAACAATCACAAATCAATGAAAAATATTCCAAATTACGGTATGCGGAACATAAAAAGGAACAATTTTCTTTTTTTTTAAATAATTTTTTTGTTGTAAAACCGCGATGAATTGATTTTTACGGATGCTTGTTGGCCAAAAACAATCACAAATCAATGAAAAATATTCCAAATTACGGTATGCGGAACATAAAAAGGGACAATTTTCTTTTTTTTAAATAATTTTTTTGTTGTAAAACCGCGATGAATTGATTTTTACGGATGCTTGTTGGCCAAAAACAATCACAAATCAATGAAAAATATTCCAAATTACGGTATGCGGAACATAAAAAGGAACAATTTTCTTTTTTTTTAAATAATTTTTTTGTTGTAAAACCGCGATGAATTGATTTTTACGGATGCTTGTTGGCCAAAAACAATCACAAATCAATGAAAAATATTCCAAATTACGGTATGCGGAACATAAAAAGGAACAATTTTCTTTTTTTTTAAATAATTTTTTTGTTGTAAAACCGCGATGAATTGATTTTTACGGATGCTTGTTGGCCAAAAACAATCACAAATCAATGAAAAATATTCCAAATTACGGTATGCGGAACATAAAAAGGGACAATTTTCTTTTTTTTTAAATAATTTTTTTGTTGTAAAACCGCGATGAATTGATTTTTACGGATGCTTGTTGGCCAAAAACAATCACAAATCAATGAAAAATATTCCAAATTACGGTATGCGGAACATAAAAAGGGACAATTTTCTTTTTTTTAAATAATTTTTTTGTTGTAAAACCGCGATGAATTGATTTTTACGGATGCTTGTTGGCCAAAAACAATCACAAATCAATGAAAAATATTCCAAATTACGGTATGCGGAACATAAAAAGGGACAATTTTCTTTTTTTTAAATAATTTTTTTGTTGTAAAACCGCGATGAATTGATTTTTACGGATGCTTGTTGGCCAAAAACAATCACAAATCAATGAAAAATATTCCAAATTACGGTATGCGGAACATAAAAAGGGACAATTTTCTTTTTTTTAAATAATTTTTTTGTTGTAAAACCGCGATGAATTGATTTTTACGGATGCTTGTTGGCCAAAAACAATCACAAATCAATGAAAAATATTCCAAATTACGGTATGCGGAACATAAAAAGGGACAATTTTCTTTTTTTTAAATAATTTTTTTGTTGTAAAACCGCGATGAATTGATTTTTACGGATGCTTGTTGGCCAAAAACAATCACAAATCAATGAAAAATATTCCAAATTACGGTATGCGGAACATAAAAAGGAACAATTTTCTTTTTTTTTAAATAATTTTTTTGTTTGTAAAACCGCGATGAATTGATTTTTATGGATGCTTGTTGGCCAAAAACAATCACAAATCAATGAAAAATATTCCAAATTACGGTATGCGGAACATAAAAAGGAACAATTTTCTTTTTTTTTAAATAATTTTTTTGTTGTAAAACCGCGATGAATTGATTTTTACGGATGCTTGTTGGCCAAAAACAATCACAAATCAATGAAAAATATTCCAAATTACGGTATGCGGAACATAAAAAGGAACAATTTTCTTTTTTTTTAAATAATTTTTTTGTTGTAAAACCGCGATGAATTGATTTTTACGGATGCTTGTTGGCCAAAAACAATCACAAATCAATGAAAAATATTCCAAATTACGGTATGCGGAACATAAAAAGGGACAATTTTCTTTTTTTTAAATAATTTTTTTGTTGTAAAACCGCGATGAATTGATTTTTACGGATGCTTGTTGGCCAAAAACAATCACAAATCAATGAAAAATATTCCAAATTACGGTATGCGGAACATAAAAAGGAACAATTTTCTTTTTTTTTAAATAATTTTTTTGTTGTAAAACCGCGATGAATTGATTTTTACGGATGCTTGTTGGCCAAAAACAATCACAAATCAATGAAAAATATTCCAAATTACGGTATGCGGAACATAAAAAGGAACAATTTTCTTTTTTTTTAAATAATTTTTTTGTTGTAAAACCGCGATGAATTGATTTTTACGGATGCTTGTTGGCCAAAAACAATCACAAATCAATGAAAAATATTCCAAATTACGGTATGCGGAACATAAAAAGGGACAATTTTCTTTTTTTTTAAATAATTTTTTTGTTGTAAAACCGCGATGAATTGATTTTTACGGATGCTTGTTGGCCAAAAACAATCACAAATCAATGAAAAATATTCCATATTACGGTATGCGGAACATAAAAAAAACAATCTTCTTTTTCTTAATAATTTTTTTTTTGGAAATTCACAATTTAATCTGGTTTTCTCTCGTGTTTTTAAAAGTGTGATGGATTTAAATAATCTTTAAAAAAAATGTATGAAATTATTATTTGAAGTAATTTTTAATTAATGAATTTTTAAATTTCGTCCAACAAAAGATTTTATAAAAATATATATTTTTTATTTATTTACATATCACATTATTCAACTATATAAAAAAGAAACAATAATTAAAAAATATCTATTAAATACTAAGTGAGTAATTTAATGTACTATTATATTTTGATAAAATTCCATTTTCATTGCCATTTGTTGGTTCACTTTTATTTCGATCCATTATATTACCATAATTTTCACCCATTTATCTAAAAAGTATAAAAAACATATAATCTTTACAAAGAAAAAACGATTCTAAAACTTACAAAATAGAAACCACTTGTTTCAACATTAATAACCAGATTCTTCATAGTTGCTATCTTCAAGTATGTTCTATTAAATAACAAACCATTCACCATCATTTAGTTCTTCATCATCAGATGAATCAACCTTAAAATTAAAATTAAAAGTAAATTAATGATAAACCTTCAAAACATACGTGAGGATCAACAATTCCATCTGCTTCTACATAACTTTCACCAGAACTAAACTCTAAAAAAAAGTTAATTAGTATTTATAAACAAAGTTTAAATATTTCTTTCGTAAAAAAAATAACGAAAACCTAATGTCTATTATCGCCTTTTTAAATTCCAAATTTTTTTTAAATTATATTTAAACCATTTCATGAAATAATGTAGATAGCACAAATCAGCAAGAGTAATATCAAATGAAAGCATATAAATTGAAATTCAGTAAATAATGGACGCTGAAAATTTAAAAATTAAACTAAAATAAATATGAAAAGAGAAATACAAAGCGCGCCACAACAACAAAAAATGTTTGGGAAAGAAAAAAATATAACAAAATAATGTTTTGTTTAGTGAAAATTTAGTGCTTTTGGTTTCAAAAAAGTTTGAAATAATATTTATTTTGTGGTGGTTTGAAAACTTTATTCCTATGTGATAATTTATAAGCCATTTTTTGTATGAGTCGAGTTTTTATGATGGATTTAGAAATTTCAAAAAAAAATTTGGAACCCCCAACAGAAGCTCGATTTTTATAAAAAATGGCTTTTATGATGTTTAGCGAAAAACGTTGAATGCATCATGAATGCACCGCAAACTTTGAACATGGACAAGCATAATCATTACACCCTTTTTTTAATTATAATTGAAATGGAAGTAATTTTTAGGTGCTAAAAAAATTAATTTAAAAGTTGCAAATTTTTCTTAAATTACAAAATAGGTGGTGTTTACTGACAAATACTTTTATTTATTTATGTTATAGTTTTTTTTCATAGTAATATCAAATTTTGTTGAAAGAAAATGGTTTTAATTTAACCAAAATTAGCTCAAAAAGTTTTAAACACACTAATATTGATTCTATTTTCATTAACATTATTAAATTTAAAAGAAAAAAAGAATAAAGAAACAAAATATTCTAAAATCAAACTTAAAAATGGCAAAAAAATTAACGCACGTTCATCATTTTTTCAGCGATTTTTGAAAAACAAAACAAAATCGTGCTATTGCGAGCATTTTTTCCATGTCAAAACAGAAAAAAATTAAAAAGCTGCGGCGCTTGTTATTTTTAAATAAAGCATCCTGGCAGTCCCATTCACTGCCATTGAGAAAGAAAGACAGTCGCAATCAAACTTAAACAATCACAAGCAGATATTAATTTTCTTTCTTCCACTCTAATTTTGTTTTATCAAAAATTTGTTCACTTTTAGTAAACATCAAAGAAGAAATGCTTTTTTTACATTTTAATTTTTTATAGCGTTTTTGGATGAAAAAATGCAAAAAAGTTCTTCTATGATAATGAGAGCAATTTGTCGTCAAGGTTTGGTTAGGGATTTTTTAAAAACACTATTAAGCATTTGAAATCGGGACAAATTTATTCAAAAAATTAAACTTTATTTTTAAAACAATCTAATCAAAAGTACAACAAAGGTTTAAATATTTCAAAATTCATCAAGCAGAAAAAACTAAACTATCAAAGATTTGTTCAATAGCTTTGGCGGCGGCTTGTTCAGCTTCATCTTGTTGAACTGAAATGGCGGAGAAGAATTCACGTGGATGTTGTTCCATAGCTTTATGTTCTTAGGAAGTGTAATCATCGACGATATTCAAATATTTTTTAATTTCTGAAACTTCCATACTTTCTAAAAGGGTTAAAACAAAATCCCCGACGGCTTCAAGAAAGCGTTGAAAATCGTGGTAATCCGCTTTCCAAGTTAAATCTTTGAATTCTTGTTCGCTCATTTGCTTGAAAAATTCATTTGTCCATTCTATGTACATATATCCTTTTCAAGTGTGGGGGAATCAAAATGTTCATGTAATCTAACAAACAACTGAAGCTACTTTTGGGTCATATTTAATACTTCCACCGCATCGCTATTATCCGTATGTTGGCAACATTTCTGAGGATGGAGCATGCTTCAATAACTCGGGAATCAACTTCAATTGTGAATGATGAATCAACTTTGGAACGAAGGGTAAGTTTAGAAACTGAAGGATTTGAAGCCCCAGAAATTTCTGCAGAAGCAACCGCTACTACTTGCTTATCACTATTTGAAGCCATATTTCTTTAATAAAATATATAAAATAATGGAGATGAGAGATGATAAAAAAAGATCGAAGTGAAAATTGAAAGTCGTCTAAATGACTCAAAATGATGATCATTTGAAAAATCCTTGGCTGCTTTTATATGCCTCTATTTTTGTTGGGAGAAGGTTGTAATTTTCGATGCCATGGATAAACAACAACAATTTCGAGTGCTTTTTTCATTGAGAGCATTTTTTAGTGGCGAAGGAACAAAAAAATTTTTTGATTGATTTTTTTAATTTCATTATATAGCTGCAATGTAAGTTTTTTTGGAATTGTTCTTCCATAAAAAGAGATGACAAACTATAAACATTCTTATTTTCCAAATGTACCACTTTTTTATTGACAGAAAGCAGTTAACTTACCTTACATCGAACTTTTTGTGAGAATGCTTACTGGACGATAGCCCTCATTCAATCGCACTTAAACAATAAAAAGAGATGTGTGTTGCCAAAGGCACAACAGTTACAATAGTTTTTCCTGAACAGTTGTTATATGCACGTATAATTATTAGTCCATAAATTATGGATTTAATGAGCACTAACAAGGGCATTTAGCAAGAAAATTTTATGTACGGTTTTTAAGACTATGACTTAAAGTTTGGATTGATTTGATTATCAAAAATTTTAAAAGCTTTGTTATTAATCGCCATGATTAATCTTATTTCTCCACTTTATTTTTAATGAGTTTAATACTAATATTCATCCTTCATAACTATCTTTTTCTGCATAGTCTATCAAAAAATCGAAGAAAAAAATCCAATGAAAATTCTTTTACACGCAAAAAAAAATCGAGGTGTCTTAACACGAAATTTGGAAACAACTTTTTTGGAAAATAACGTCTTCGCTTTCTTTCATTTTTTTCTCCATCAGTAGTTTTCCATCTTTTTTTTCTTCATCCATATCCTTTTTTTACATCAAATTTTTTAATAAAAAATATTAGCAAATGTCCATCAGGGTAACATAAACTACTAATACATATACATAATAAAGTTGCAAAAATAGATTGAAAAGTGTTAAACTCTGATAAAAATGTTGCAAAATGAATCTTCAAAAATAGCGCAAAAAATCCTTTAGTTTATTTTATTACCCAAGCAGCTGTAAATGTTTGATTTATAAATCACTCTTTCACTTTAAAATTCTACCTCTTTTTTTTTTACTTTTCTTCGTCGAACCCCTTTATTATGCATGAGGATGGATATGCAAAAAATACAAGGTTTAATCGAAAATGGGTTGGATTTGTTAATTATGCTTTCAAAGTTTGCATCATCGTCATGTAATGTTTTTATAGTTTAGCGTGTTTTGCTGCTACGTGACGTAATTTAAGAATAGCGTGTTCTTATGTACTTTTATGGTTTACTGTTTCATACATAACTAAACATACTTTTTATAGGTTTATGAAGTTTTCCATATGGTTACTAGCCAAAAAATCTATTACCAAAATGACTCGAGTCTTATGTGTTGCTGAAAAGAATGATGCAGCGAAGAATATTGCTTCGTTACTATCTCATGGTCAATGTCAAAGAACTGAGGGGCGTAGCGTATATAACAAGATATATCGCTTTGATTGCCAATTTCGTGGTCAAAATTCTCATTTCGCTATGACGTCGGTATCTGGACATTTGATGACTTTGGAATTTTCTGGTGCTTATCGAGAATGGAAGAGAGAATCTACTGGTGCTTTATTTGAAGCTCCTATAACAAGAACGATCACTCAAAATATGCATCCTATTGCACAAACATTAAGGTAATGCTTTGCTCGAATGGCTCATAAAACTTTACTTTTTGTTTATTTTAGTGAACAAGCTCGAAATGCTCAAGTGCTGATTATTTGGACTGATTGTGATCGTGAAGGTGAAAACATTGGTGCTGAAATTGTCTCTGTTTGTCTGGAAGCAAATCGCAATATTGATATTTATCGTGCAAGATTTTCTGAGATCACTAGTCCCGCTGTTCATCGTGCTTTACAAAATGTCGTCAGACTTGATCAAAATACTATTGATGCTGTTGATTGTCGTTCCGAACTTGATCTAAGAATTGGTATGATACTGTTTCATTTAGTTAACTTTTATCCTTTTCCCTTTTTAGGTGCTGCTTTTACTCGTCTTCAAACTTTACATATTCAAAACACAGTTCCTAATAACATCATTGATGGCGTGGTTTCTTATGGTTCATGTCAATTTCCAACTTTAGGTTTTGTTGTGGAACGCTACAAAAGTATTAAAGAATTTATCCCTGAAGATTTTTGGCGTCTCGTTGGTCATCATCGTCGAGATGATAAAGCAGTGGAATTTCTATGGCACCGCAATCGTCTCTTTGATATAGATATTGTTCAAATGTTCCTGGATGAATGTAAAGAAGTTGGCAATGCTAAAGTTGTTACTGTTCGTAAAGTTCCAAAATCTCGATGGCGACCTGTTGCAATGGATACTGTGGAATTAGAAAAGCTTGCAGTTCGAAAGTTAAGAATCTCTGCCAAAGAAGCTCTGGCAGTTGCTGAACGTTTGTATACGAAAGGTTACATTTCGTATCCGAGAACTGAAACAAACATTTTCCCAAAAGAACTTCAATTGGGTCCATTGGTAGAGTGTCAAGGAAATAATGCTGTTTGGGGACAATTTGCTGTTAATATTATGCAACGAGGTGGCCCTCATTCCCGAAATGGAAGAAAAACTGATCAAGCTCACCCTCCTATTCATCCTTTAAAAGCAGCAAACAGAGAAGAAATTGCTCGTGATTGGAATGTTTATGAATTAATTGTTCG
This sequence comes from Panagrolaimus kolymaensis, assembly GCA_028622995.1. Taxonomy (NCBI): domain Eukaryota; kingdom Metazoa; phylum Nematoda; class Chromadorea; order Rhabditida; family Panagrolaimidae; genus Panagrolaimus; species Panagrolaimus kolymaensis. The sequence goes on along the minus strand of JAJQJQ010000089.1, from coordinate 266,665 downwards.
TCACTTTCTTGCGTGTGTATCTCGAGATGCTACTGGACAAGAAACTACCATCGAAGTGAATGTTGCTGATGAAATTTTCAAAGCTAATGGAATCATCATCGAAGATCGTGGCTACTTAGAAGTTTATATTTATGATAATTGGACGACGAAGATACTACCAGCTTATCAAGAAGGCGAAATATTAAAAGATTTTGATGTCAAAATGGATCAAGGGAGAACATCAGCACCAATGTTGCTTAATGAAGGTGAGTTTTCTTCTATAATGAAAAATTACTTAATACATCATTTATTTTAGCTGATTTGATTGCACTTATGGATAAACATGGAATTGGTACAGATGCTACTCATGCTGAACATATCGAAAAAATCCAAGAGCGTCAATACGTCACACTCAACAGCGATAAACGCTTTCTTCCTGGATATTTGGGTCTTGCGCTGGTTGATTCTTACAATGAAATGGGCTTTGAAATGAGTAAACCTCTTCTTCGATCACATTTAGAAACTCAGTTGGTTGAAATTTGTAATGGTAATTTTGATTATTTGGTTGTGCTTTTATTCACCCATATAAGTTTTAGGTACTAGAAACAAAGACGAAGTGTTGCAAGAACAGCTTCGATGTTACAAGAATATTTTTCAAAGGGCAGAAGACAGAATTATGATCTTATCTGACATCTTTCGTCGTTATCTTGGTGACCGAGGAGGTGTTCCTCCTGGGCCAGCGAATCAACCTCCACCACGACGACAACAGCAACAACAACAGCCCGTTATTCAGCCTACTCCAAGACGACAACCTCCTGCTATTCATGCTGCTCCATTGTATCAACAACCTCAAGCTCCACCAAGACCTTCTGGTCATAATGGGTCACGTCCAAGTTCAAATGCAAGAGGAAATGCTCCTGTGATAGCTGTTCCACCTCGATCAAACTTCAATCAAATTCAAAACAATGCCATCCAGTTCCAACCTACAAGGAGTGTGAATCCACCTCAACCACTCAATACTATCAATTGTAACTGTGGAATGCCTTCTGTCTCGAGAACTGCCAATACAGCTGCCAATCGAGGACGAGTGTTTCATGTATGTCCGAAAAATTCAACAGATCCAACCAAATGTAATTTCTTTCAGTGGGATCCTTAACTTTGTTGTTACTTTTTTGTTATGTAATTATTGTTGTTATTAATTTTCTCATGTTGTTGTTACGGGTTAATGTATGTATAAATAATTTTTTTCTTTCATAGTTTTCTTTTATTTCTTTTTTATTGGTTTCTTTACCATAACTATTTTTATGTGATCTTATGTTCTTTTTTAAAGGCTATCATTAACCAAGCTTTCATTTTTAGGACTCATAAAGTTTTATTCTTGTACTTTGAAATCATGGCTGTTGGAAAAGGAAAGAAGATGATCAAGAAGGGAAACAAGAAGAAGGCTGTTGATCCTTTCTCCCGTAAAGAATGGTATGATATCAAAGCTCCATCAATGTTTACAAACCGTCAAGTAGGAAAAACTTTGGTCAATCGTACTCAAGGAACTCGTATGTTTTCATTTTCTTTTATTGTTGTTCATTCTCATTAACCAATGTTGTTTTATAGGTATTGCTTCCGATTACCTCAAAGGACGTGTCTATGAAGTTTCTCTTGGTGATTTGAACTCAATTGATACTGATTTCAAGAAATTCCGCCTCGTATGTGAAGATGTTCAAGGCCGTGAATGCCTCACAAACTTCCATGGAATGTCTCTTTCTCGTGATAAACTTTGCTCCATCGTTCGCAAATGGCATACTTTGATTGAAGGAAATGTTGCTGTTCGTACTTCTGATGGTTATCTTCTTCGCCTCTTCTGCATTGGTTTTACCAAACGTGATCCACATCAAATCAAAAAAGCAACCTATGCTCAAACTTCAAAAGTTCGTGCAATTCGTTCTCGCATGGTTGAAAACATTCAAAAAGAAATTCAAGGATGTGATTTGAAAACAGTTGTCAAGAAACTCATCGCTGGATCAATTGAAAAAGAAATTGAACGCAAATGTTGGTATCTTCATCCTCTTCAAGATGTCTTCATTCGCAAAGTCAAGGTTCTCAAAAAGCCCAAATTCGAACATGGTCGTCTCTTTGATCTTCATGGAGCTGAAGCTGGAGCTGTTACTGAATCTGGTGAAGCTGTTTCTCGTCCAGATGACTATGAACCTCCTGTTCTTGCAGCGGTTTAAACTTTTTTTGTTTGAAAGTTTATGTTGTTTGAATTTTAATGTTCGTTTATTTTCTTGAATAAATTGTTGTTATATTTGATGATTATTGTGTATTTGTATTGTTGTTCCACCATTTTCTGCCTAAGCATTATGAACGTCTTTAGCATCGTTTCACCAAAGAGAAAAAGGTGTGGGAGTTTTCTTTTTTTGGAGACATAAAAAAATTAGTTATGCAAGAAGATGTTGCTTCCTCGAATTACCTTCTTTTTTTCTTTTTTGGCTGGCGACAATGAGCTTTTTGAAATAGCCTTTGGCCTTTCCGTTTCGTCGCTTGCTTTTTTTGATTTCTTTCTTCCTTTCTTTTTTACGATTACTACTACTAAGTAAACATTGTGGAAAAAAAGCTATGTACTAAAATTATTTCGTCTTCCTTCTTAAATTAAATTTTTTTGCTTTCTTTTTTCAAGGAATACAAAGAAAAAAGTAATAATAATAATATTCATTTTTTTATATGAAACGACGAATACATTTTTTCTAACAAAAACAACGTTCAAATGAATTTGTTAATAATATTTTTTAATGTCAAATTCAAGTTCATCAACTGCTGCGATATATTCGCTGAGCTGGTCATCATCGTCAAATGAATTCAACCAAAGGTAAATAAATCTAAATGGAGGAGAAAGGTGGAAGTTTTTAGGGTTTAAGGTTGCTCGAAGCTGATTATTCAGTGAGAAAAGGTGGCGATTGAAAGGAATAACCTTTTGAAGGATAAAATCTTACTGTATTTTTTTTGTTCTGGCTTTTGATGGAAATTTTTTTCATAATCTTTCAAACAAATTTTTTTTGAGTTTTTTTTTTTTATTGTTTTTTATGATTTTGTTTATTATTTCAGACCCAAAACTCCTCAAATACCTACGATAAATCCAGTTACTCAAATAACACAAAATCCAAAATGTTATTGCCGATTTTTATGGAACTATGAATTGCATGGTTTAACACAATTTTTATCCGTTTGTTTCTCTATTTTGCTTTTTCAAGAACTTCTTTTGAAATTATTCAATTAGTTGTTTTAGTCTCGAACATGGCATAGCAAAATATTTTGGGGCATTGTTATTTCATTTTGTATTGGCATTGCAGCTTTTACAACCACTAGTGTGTTTTCGGAATATCTCGAAAGGCAAACAACCACTTTGATTACTTTGAAACGAGTTAGCTTTAGCAACTATTTTTTTTCTTCTTCGATGATGAATTTTTTTTAGGAGAAAGAATTACTTTATCCCACGATAGTAGTATGTCCTAAAAATGCTGATGCATTAAATATGACTCTCGTAAGAAATGGTAAAACAAAATTTTTATGGCAATTTTTAAACCCCTAATTTTTCAGATATTCTTTATCATCTCCCTGGATTAGATAATGAATCAATGAATTCTTTGATAGGTTTTGCAGTAGCGGGTGCAGGATTTGATAATATGGGAACTTTAACGGATGCATGGAGTTCAGCAGAAATTTCACGACTCAGTATTTATTTTAAAAAATGGAAAAATTCAAGAAGCTATTCACAATTTTTTAATACTTTATTTAATCAATATGGGTATCAATGCAGCGAGGTAATAAATTTTTTATGCTATAAATTAAGCTTTTCATTGTGGCACTTCAAGTTATAAAAAATTTTAAGCTTATTTTGAATGAATTTTGTTTTAGTTATTTAATTCATGTTATTACGGGTCAGAAGTATTACAATGTTGTAAAGTATTTAAACCGGTTATAGTAATGTTACGAGGTCGATGCTTTCAATTAACAAATTTTTATCAACGAGATCCAGATGAAGTTGGAAAAATTTCACTTTATCTTAATCAAATGTCAAGCCCATTAGTGGATCCAAAAAATCTTGAAGTAAACACACTTTTTTTTAAATATCAAAATTTTTCTGATGTTTTTTATTTTTAAGGCTCAAGTGGTGGTATATATTTCTGATCGCTACCCAGACATAGCAACATTTCCAAGATTTTATTTAAATTTTTTACAATGGAATCGTATGCGTTTTACTTTAAAAGAAATTGATATGATTCCTGCGACGGGTCAATGCGATGCTCAATCTCTTGGACGCGCAAGTTGTTTTGTAAATAGTTGGTTAAAGCGAAAGGTGATAGAACAATATAATTGTTCGGTATTTTATTTTTCTGATAAAAATCCTGAAATACAAATATGTGATCCTGAAGTGATAGTGAGAAATTATAATTCTTTTGTGGATCCATCAATGAAGGATTATCAATGTTTGCCTCCATGTTTGAGATTTGATACTTCGGTGGATATTTATTCCGCTTTGGAAATGCCTAGCCCTCAAGGTGCCACAGATTTTAGTACTCCTGCATTTCGAATTGAAGCCAGTTATATTAGTTTAGAGGTTAGCGAATTTTTTTAAAGGATTATCAGAGATTGCTTAGAAGCTTTTGACTAAAATTTGCGAAATGCAAATTAACCCTAAAATTTTGCAATCATTTTTTTTTTGGTCATTGGCGGCTTGTTTCACAAGTTTTAAAGGTTTATAACAAAATTAGATATTCCACTTTTTTTCAGTATGAATCTTATCGAGAAATCCTAACCACGACTGTTCAAGGATTCATTTCCGAACTTGGTGGTCAATCGGGTTTATTCCTTGGACTTTCCATTATAACTATAATCCAATTATTTTTTGCAATTAGTAAGGCAATTTTTTATCAAATCAAAAATCGTTTTACTACCATTGAAGAAGACATCATTTATTATGACCAATAAACCATTATTTACATTCATGCTAGCTAGCTGTTTTGATATTTATATGCAAATTTCACGAAGATGGATTTAATTAAAATCGCTGTTTTATTTATTCACAGCACGCTTGCCACACGAAATCCAGAAGTAATAATAAACATAAATCAATCAAAAAAATCAAAGAAATAAAAAAAATTCACACCAAAAAAATCAATTTTGAAACAAATTATTAAAATTTTAAATTATAATATTTTTTTAAATTACAAAACAAAAAAAATACAGGAAAGAAATAATTATTTTTTTATCCGCTGCAGGACACGGCACACACCTTTCTATTTGAGACCAATAAATAATAATTGTTTGAACTTTTTTTTATATTTGGAGATGAGAAACAAAATTGTTGTTGAAATGAATTAAACTGGAGTATATTTGGTTTGATACATTGGGGTTGGAGGAAGAAGGAGAGGAAGTTGTTGTTGGTTGGTTGGTTGGCGACGACGACGACAGTTGACTTTGTTGTTGTTGGTTTTTTATTTTGAATTAGGGACACTACTTTTTTATTTTGCTTTTTTTGAAATGATGAGTTTTTTATTTTCCAAAACGAAGAACACCAGGCATTTCAGATTTTTTATCCAAAAAATTTATTTGAAAGCGTTTACCAAATCGAAGGACACCAGGCATATCCGAACGTTTTCCAAATCTGAGAACTCCTGGCATATCGGATCTTTTTCCAAATCGTAATACTCCAGGCATATCTGATCTTTTACCGAAGCGAAGAACTCCAGGCATATCTGATCGCTTGCCAAATCTGAGGACGCCAGGCATGGGAGATCTTTTTCCAAAACGAAGAACACCGGGAACGGCTTTCTTTTCTTCTTGAAAATCATCAGATGAGCGTTTTCCAAATCTGAGAACTCCGGGCATATCGGATCTTTTTCCAAATCGTAAAACTCCTGGCATATCTGAGCGTTTCCCAAATCGAAGAACTCCGGGAACTTGTTTCTTCTCAACAAGTTTTCTTAATTCATCTGCGCTTCTTCCAAATCGAATGAAGGATTGTGAGCGTTTACCAAAGCGCAAAACTCCGGGAATATCATCAGTGGAAAAAGGTTCAGCACGCTTTTGGAAGCTATCATATGAATCTTCGCCGCTGCTGCTTTCAGGGAAAAGGAAATATTCATTATCCATATCAGAAAGTGATGAAATGAAAGGTCTTGCGGCTCCTAAAACAAAATAAAAAGTTTTAATTAAAAAAATTACTGTCAATCAAATGAATGATTTTTTTAGGATTAAAATTAATTTTAAGAATCGTTTTTGACATTTAAAAAACTAAGAAACTTTACTAACAAATTATTTATTACTTTTTTTCGTATCCAAGAAATGACAGTTCTTAGATTCTTAAGAAAATGTCAATCAAAAAGTCTATTTTTTTTTGTTTGCAAAAAAAGTAAAGTTTTTTTGTCTAAAAATAAAGTAAAAGTGTTAACTCACTTTTTTCAACATCATCACTTCCAACATCATCTGTAGCTAACACATTTTCATTTACTGTAGCTGCAGAAAATATAAAACATGAAATGGAAAGTAAAAATAAAGAAATTAAAATATTTTGTGAAGATAATCGCGTCATTTTTTATTATTATTTATTTGGATTGTGTGTGCACGTGGTGATTACCTGATTTTGCCCTGTAAAAATTATAGATTGTCATAAAGTTAAAAATGGTAAATAATAACTCGGCATCACGTCACAAAAGTTAAAAAATGCAAAAACACGGCATTTCGCGGTATTCGAATCTTTTTTTTTCACTGTAAAATCCCAAATTTACATACTCGTCATTTTTTATTTCCATATATCGCTTTCATTCAAGCCAGCCCAATGATAATAAATTAAATTTCAATTTGTAAAAAACGAAAAAAATAATTTGTTTCAATCCACAGACTTCAATGCTATCACTAAAATCCACTCATTTTTTTCTCTCTCATGTTTTTTATGAACTGAAACTTTAAAGCAGATGCACACAAAAAAAACTTCAAATGAAATTTAACTATAAAACAACAACAAAGTTTCGCCCTCTATTTTTTCTCTGCAAAAAAATTCAACTTTCAAAAAAGGCAGAAAGAAATTAGAAAAAAGGAAATTTCATTTTGATTTGATTGAAAAAATAAGGACAATTTCAAGAAAGAGTTTCAAGCTTTTAACTAAAATATGTAAAGAAAAAAAATTTGAGGAGGTGGATTTGCTTTTTTTTGCATAAAAAAATAGTTATTTTTATTTTTTTAGTTGACTGCGATTTTTTTTTAAACACAGTAACCAAACATGGCGGCAGAGATATGATGAACTTTAATCACCAACTGGTTGAAACCAAATAAATGACCAAAAATGGAAAAACAATAAAAGAGCGGATTTACTTTTAAATAAAAAACAATGGATCGCAAATAAGATAAGAATAAAAAAGATTTGCTCACAGAAGCATATCCAAAGTTTCAAAAAACAGTTTTTTCTTTTAAATAAAAACCAAAACTAAAAAGGCTGGCTTCTAAAAAATTATTTAGTTTGTTTTCAGAAACTTTGATAATTTTAGAAAACAAAAAAAATTGGAAGTTTTTGAAAATAATACAGTATAGTTTTTCAAATCCTTTTCTCCGAGAATAGAAACTCATTCTTTGCAAATTTTATTTTTATAAATAGGAGGCTAAAAAATGAAAACGTGATTTTCTATGAAAAAATATTCCACGAAAAAGATAAGTATTTCCAATAAAAAAAATCAAACATTTTGCTTCCGTTTCAAATATTTTGTAACCTCTGTTTTTTTAAACTATAAAGTAAGTCAAGTTGAAAGAGACTTTATTTTTTGTATAAAAGTAAAAAATTCGTCTAAAATGTTTCCGGTAATGAATTTTTATGACTTTCTTTTTATTATCGCTGCTTTAAAGCTTTTATTTTTGTCCGACAAACGCAAAAACATAGCTTCCTAAAGGGTCATGGAAAAGAAAATTTCAAATTGCATCCAAGCGAAGACACGTGAAACATGAAATTGCCTATGATGGTAAAAAAATTCGCTATACCCAACAACAACAAAAAAAAAAGTAGGAAAGCTTCGGGGTCATAAAAAAAGTATGTATGAATTTGATAGTCGTCCAAAAACGGAAAAACAACAACTAAAAAACATTAAATAAAAAGTTTGTGGAAGCTCCCTCCATCCAAAGTTTTGATGCCAAAAAAAATTTGTTGAAGCATAAAAACAAATTTTAGGTGTTTTGATCATTGGATGGTGGTCATGAGGTCGAATAAAAATGGAATGAAAATGAATAAATCATCATTGTTATTGTTTTTTCATCATTTGGAAATTATAAGAGTTCAAAAGAAAAATTATTTAAATAGAAAAGTGCAAACTAAAAACAAAAACACTTCGATTCTCACCAGAAATTGATAGTTAGCTCAGCCCATCTTTTTCGTTTACTGTAGTCCTAAAAGTTTAGGTTCAAAACACACAAACAAAAAGTTCTCAAAAACCCAAACAAAAATTCCTTTTTGCCTTAATTCTAAAAGAAATATTTTTATAAATTTTTTGTTTTTGTTTTAAACTATTCTTTATTTTTTATTCTTTATTTTTTTTGATGGCAAAGAATAAGAAAAAAAGGCGTGGCTGTGAAACTTTTTTTTATATCGTCTTCTTGAAATTGAAACAATAAGTAATTTCTTTTATAACTCAAAACTCAAACTCAAAGTTCTATTTTAGATTCTTCTTTTTTTCTTTATTTTACCCAAAAATCATTTTCCTTTTTCTTCAAAGAAAGAAGAATGAATATCCTATCTATCATTTATTCTCATTTCATATTTTTTTAAGATAAACCCCAAGTCTTCAAAAGAAAGAAAAAAACCAACGTCATAAAAAAGTTTTTTTATTTTATTTTCCCATTTGAGAATTCCATTTTTTTGTTTATTATAAAAGATAAAAGAATCTTCGAATGTGTTTAAAACTTTACTCAAGATTTGAGACTTCATTGAACAAAATTCAAAGAAAGCTTAATCGTAAGCTTCTGAAAAAAAGTAACAAAAGCAGCCGATTTTTTTAGAAACAATCGTTCCCGAAAAAACCCAAAATCATCTAAATTTGTAAAAACAAGAATATAAGGATCATTAAAAAATTAAAGAAAATGGCAGAGGCGCTTTAAAAAAAATCATTAAAGGAACAAGACTATTTGATGCCTTTTTTCAAATTTCATTTTCCCGCAATTACCCGCAAGCGGAAAGATGAAGCGAGCTTTTTTACGTGCAAGTTTACTGTATTACACGTAAAAAAGCTCGCTTCATCTTTCCACTTGCGGGTAATTGCGGGAAAATGAAATTTGAAAAAAGGCATCAAATAGTCTTGTCCCTTTAAAATACAATTATTCGGTTTTCAGATCAAAAATTTTATTGAATAAAATCAAGAGGTTCGATAGATGGATTTATTATTTTAACAAGATCCACCAACATTTACTCATAAAAAAAAAGTCCAAAAAAATCTGAAAAGCCCGATGACGATGCAACAGCTAGCTGATAACCTACCGATATATCTTTCTTTTTTCCATGCCCTTGTAACAAAAAAAGCAATAAAAATACGTCGGTCGATGACAGCTTTCTTTGTTTCTCCCATTTCAAATTTATAAAATTATTCACTTTTTTTTTTGAAACGTGAGTGAAAATACGTATATGTGGGCTAACTAAAAAACGAGCAAGGCGAGCAAGGAAGCAGCATATTCACATGGGATTTCAAATCGAAGACAAGAAAAAAATACTTTCAATTTGAATGAAAAAACAGAAAGAAAAAAAGAGACCCATCGCCAGCTCCTTAACTCATGTTAACCAAAATTCACTCACATTTTTTTCGAGTTAAAATCACTCTAATAAAGTTTCTTGTTTTTGGTTTTTTTTAAATATATCCAAAGTTTTTATATGGGTTTTTCCTCCTCTTCCATAGGATTCTTCAAATGAGACACGCCCTCATTCTAAAGATGCCAAATCGTCGAAAGAAAAAGCTGTCGTCGTCGATGACATCGTTGATGGAAAACAAAACAAAAAAGTATATTTGTTTTTTCAAATTTTCAAATAATGAAAATAAATTACAATAAAGAAACACAGAATAAAGTTTCGGATTTTTAAAGACATTTGAAATGACGATAGTAATGTGTCGTCTCAAAAAAAAGAAAGAAATACATTGACAAGTTTTTTTTTCTACGGCAGGGTTGTTGAAAATTTGGCAATTATTGAAGCGAATCCAAATAAATAAAAAAGATAATAAAAAAGTTTCTTCTGCTATTTTTTTTTCTTCTTGAAGATGCAATAACATTGTATGACGACATTTTGGGGAGAAATAAGAAACACTATTTTTAGTTTATCAAACTATTTATAGTAAATAAAAAATAAAGTAAGTTAGTTGTAAAGTTGTTGTTATCGATATCCAGATATTCCACATAGAGTTTTTTTAAAAAAGGAAAAGGAGGCTTAATGAATTTTTGTGAAATTTTGAAAAGCATGAATGAAGCAAATAAAAAATGAAACATGTTTTTTTCGGCATTGTTGGAAGAAATGTTTGAAACATAAAAAAAAACAAACAAACACCTCCTCAACAGTAATCCTAATAAAATTATTCAAAAATAAAAATAAAAAATAGAATTATTTTAATATGGAAATAAGTTTTTAAAAAAAAATTTCTAACAAAACGCACAGAAGAAGTTCGAAAATAAAACAATATCATTATTACCAACTTTTTGTTATCCTTTAAAAATCAACCATTTTTGCTATCTCTGCTTTGGAAAAAAAACAAACATTTAGAAAAAGGAAAATTAAATATTTTGATGGATCGAATCTATAAAATAAACCAAGAGACAACAAACACTTTTCTATGGAAACACAAAATTCTATGTTTTTATTTGATTTTTACAGAATCATATTTTTTTTTCTTCAAAACAAAACATTTTATTATTGTTTTTGCCTTTCCTATATCAGCAGCAAAAAACTTAACAAATAACAAATTAAAATTATAACATTTAATTTTGAAATTCGCTGGTTTTTTTCTTCAAAATTATAAGCATAAAATAAGGTACGCTTGATTCATCGAAATAGTGATGTTAGTAAAAACCAAGCTTCTTTTTTACATTTTTAGTGTACTGTGAATGCACTTTGTTTGTATTTCTGATAATCGAACGTCTTTGAAGCCGCTATTTTTATTTTTATTTTTTACTTATTTATTTTTCAACTGCCAAAAGTTTTCTTGAAAAACCACTGTCAAAAAATTTGTTATTTATTTTTTACATTCCTTTGAAAACTTCAAAAACTTTCTTTTTGCTTCTCTAAGAAACTAACTTTATTTATTTTTTTCTTCTTCTTCTGTGTGATGGATTCTTTATTCGTGCTTCATTTATATTAAACAAAACAAAAAAACTTTTAAAACAAATTCAATGGAAAACTAAAAAGGCAAGAATCTTACTGACGCACATTAAAAAAAGTTCACAATTATCAACGAGAATAAAAATATTTTTCTTTCTTTATTATAAAAAAAAATTAATAAATATTTTGGGGCATTATTTTAAACAAAAATGGCGGAAGAAAATAAATGAATGAATAAATAAAGAAAAAAGTATTTTCTCAGACCACTTTTTTTTCTTTATACAAAAGTCATAAAAATAAAAATAAAAAAATAAGAATAATTTAAATTTATAATTAAAAAAAGAAAAGTTTTACGTGGAAAAAAAAAAGAATACAAAGAAGCGAGAAATTTTTCTTTTTGACTTTTTATTTTATTTTTCGAAAGCAATAAAAAAAATGATAATGTGCGTAAAAGTAAAAAAGTTTTTTTTTGACAAAAATAGATGGTACCTCTAAAAATGAATATAGTCTCTTATGCATCACCAATTATTCCACCACACACAAATAAAAGGAAGTGATAAAAATAAAAATAATAGTTTGCGGTTATTAATTTTTTATTAGTTCGTTGTTTACGTAAGATTTGATTGAGAAAAAAAAATGTTTCCATTTAAAATAACTAAAATCCAAAGTACGATTGTTTTGTAACAAAAATAAAAACATGAATATTTAAGCTTGATTTCTGAATTTTACTTTTAAAAAAATGAAAAATCTAAAATAAGTTTTTATCATTTCGATTTCAGTTTTTTAAATGTAAGTGTTGTGAATATTTTTGCTATAAGATTTCAGGATTCAATTGCACTTTTTTTTTCAGAAAGCATTTGTACGAATCTGGATTAATAAATGTGGCTCATTTTTACTGTTTGTTAAGGAAGTAATTATTTTTACATAAATTTTCAAATCCAAACATTTGGTTTTATGATCATTTATCATTTCATCCATCTCCTCATCATCCAAGATTTTTTCTATTTTTACACAATGAAATGATTTGTTTAAAATCTAATTTTAGTAAAAAAAGAAAATCCTTCTTCTTCCTCCGCATTTTTTTTTTTCTCAACCAAACTTGTGGGAGGCAGCGAATGCGTAGGAGGGAACGGCGAAATGATTTCTTCTAAGCAAAAAACAATCCATTACAAATTTGAAATTTATCATTTTTAAATGTTTTTTTTATGTGTGAAAATTTTTGACATTTTTTTATTTTTTTTGCTTTTGTTCTTTCAAAAAAAATTTATTCATCGTTCATTCACCCACTTTTTTTGTTTGTTTGTTTTCATCGTGTGTTTTAAAGGTTTAAAGTTGGGCATCAAAGTTAAAATAATATTTATTTATACCGATTTCGTGTAAGGCAACAAAAAGAAAATTCTTTCGCATAAAAATTATTTTGATAATTTTCCATCTCTGTTTTATAAATTTTCTAAGCGAAAAAAAGATAGAAGTACAGTATTTATTTTTTGCAACAAATTTGTCAACGTCGGAGTTGCTTTTAAGTATATAACTTTAAGAACAACGTGAAGTATCCAAAAAAAGGAGGACGGGTAAATTTTTTGCAAATTAAAGCTACTTCGAGAAAAAAAAAGAATTTTGTTAAAAATAAAGTGACGTATTTAAAATCCATTAAAAAATAGAAACTTTTCTTTATTTATTTTTTCAATATCGCTGTCAATTTTTTGTTTATTTAGGACATGGACTTTACAAGAAACAAAAAACGAAAGAAAAAAAGCAATTCGCAACGCTTCAATCTTTTTCTTATTTTTCTTATTTTGTTTTCTTGAAAAAGAAGCATCAGTAACGTCGATGATAGCTGTCGTCCAAGAAAAAAATTTATTTTTTAAGAATAAAGAAAAAATGCAACTTTTTTTTTCAATTAAAGTTTTTTTATTTCAGAGATATTTCTTTTTAAAAAGTTTTAAGTACAAACTTTGGAATTGGAGAAAAAAATTTGAGAGAAAAATTGAGGGATTTGCAAAAACAAAAATAGTGTTTTTATGGAATTTTTTTTCATCTTCTTTTTTTCGGTTAAATACTTTCATTCGAAAAATGCTAAAATATTTCTGCCATTTTGCAACCATAATATGGTAGTTTTAAGATTTATGCTACAAATATTTTTTGACCTCAATAACAAATACATATAAAAATCAGCTCATTCAAAACTAATTCTTGCAAAAAAATAAAAACTTTAAATATTCATTCATTTTAAACTAAAAAAATATTTTTCACTTTTCACAATTTCAAAGAACATAAGTTCATAGAATTTATTATTTGCAAAAGAAAAATTAATAATTATTTATCATCAAAAAATGTACAGTAAAATCAAACATTATTGCAAAGTTGAAAAGTTGAAACCTTTGCATGGAATAACAAATATATGAAATGAAGCTTCTTGCACCTACACTTTTTATTATATTTGATTCAAAAGATTGCATGGAATAAAAAAATAATATAAAAAGAAAAAACTATAAAAGCACAGATGAAAATTTATGCAAAAAACATTATTTTGCGGAGGATGAATAAATTTTTTTTGAAGATTTTGAATATGAAAAAAGGTGTCTATTAACGATATATTTTTTATCCATAAAGATCTTTCAAAGCCAAAGTTAAAATCTTAAATTAATATATTTGTATTTTTTCTTACAAATTCTAATTTTTCTCCTTTTATATTTTCTTTGCTTTTTCATTGGCTCTTTTTTGATTACCGTAGCCTTACTTTTTTTTGCCGCCAACGCGTCAACAATTTTACGTAAGTAAACATCGTCGACATAGAAACAACTGACAGTTCTAAACAATTTCTTTAAGAAATTTTCTTATTTATTTAGGAAGTAAAAGTCATAAATGATAAAATTCGAAGAACAGGAGTTTATTTTTCTACGTCGCTGTTACGTAAATTTTCAAACTTTTAATTTTGAAAACTTTTATTAAAGTTTCTGTCTGTTTTTTATAGTTGCAAAAAAAAGTTTCTTCAAGTTAAGCTTTTTTTGCCGCCAAACCTCCGAACTTTTTGATTTAGTTTCTAAAAAATAAATAGTTGCGCGGGATTTTTTATAATTCTTTTTTTGCTGTCTAAAACAGAAAAAATTTAAACCTTTTCCACTGTAAAAGCCTGATATCTTTACGCGTAGTGCTACAGTAATCACATAATTTTCTGCAAAAGTTTTAACATTTTTTTCTATTCAATCTTTCTTTATTTGGTATTTTCTGTAAAATAAATATGACATCAGTTTAAAAACAACTTCTTCAGCTTCTTCATTTTATTTTTTATTTTTACAAATTTTTCCCATGGGACTTTTTAACTTCTTCAAAAGCAGCTCAAAAAAGAGGGAGAGACTCGACGTGATTTTTGAGGAAATTTACTTTCCAACATTTTTCACTCCTTCTACAACAATAAAAAATAAAAAGAAGGAGGAAGGAAACTTTAAAGTTTAAACACATAAAAAAATGGGGGTGGATGTATTTTAAAAGACGACTTTCTTTCGAGACAAGCAGCCGCTTTAAAATCATATTTATTATATCTCTTTTTTGATTCTATTTTTTTCTGAAAACAACTAAAAAAGCAATCCGTAAAAAATGATGCAAGCTTTCCCCATTTTTTTGAAAGAAGCAAGAGATTTCCAAGCAGAATACATAATAACATTTATATACTCGGGGGAAACAAAACAACAACAGCGAAGAGTAGTGATAATCACTTTTTAAAGGGAGTGTCTCAGCAAACGAGAAAACTCCTTACAGCGGGTGTTCCTAGCCCGAAAGTTTTTTTTCATTGTCTCAAAAGCTTACAAAGAGCTTCAGATTTTTTGTAGCTTTTTGTAGCACTTTGTTTTTTTTTCTCAAAATGCTACAAAAAGCTACAAAAATTCGTAGCACTTTGTAAGCTTTTGAGACAATGAAACTTTCGGGCTAGGAACACCCGCTGTAGAAAAGTTTTCTCGTTTGCTGAGACACTCCCTTTAAGGAGAGAAAAACATTTTTTTCAGACGTTGAAAAACTGTAGCTTTTTATTTATAATATTTTTATTTTTCCATTGTTTGTCTTATTGCAACTTTTCCCCTGGTTTTGTTTTTTATTATTAGATGTTAAATATCTTTTGCTTTACATAAATGTTAATATAGTTCTTCCATTTTTGAATATTTGATTCTTGTTGTTGATGCCGACCCAAAACTTAAAAATGAATTGTCTTTAGTGATTTCCAAATGAAAATTTAATTTGAAACCGAGAATTTGTGGAATTCAAGCAAAATTATTTTTTTTAGTAATAAGTTTTATAAAAACCACATTTAAAAAAATCGCGTCACTTTAAACTTTATTAATTGTGTATCAGATACCTTGAATATTATCGGATAATTAGACAGAGAGAGATAATGATAAACCGCGGATGTATCTTTTCTCACATAAAATTCAATCTCGATTCCATTTGGCTTGAACTAGAATATATTTTTTGTTAGAATTATGTATATGAAAAGTAAAAGTTACATAGACAGACAACTGCTAAAAAGATCATGAGTATTATTTTATGCTTATCAAAAAAAATTGGAGCATTTTTAGTTTTTTTAGCTTTTAATATTTCGAAGTTTTTTCTTCGCGAAATTTCTTATGTTTTTATAACGTTAATTTTTCTTCATAATTTGATTTTTATAAACTTTGAATTAAATTTTAGTTTTTTAAATTTCAAACACATTCAAATTAAATATAAAAAAATGCTTTCATATTTTATTTTTTGGCTAACAATTATTTGCATTATTATCCTTTCTGAAAGTGCATCATTGAGAAGAGAAGGCGGCATTCAAGCATCTTATTTCACTGCAGGTCGATGGAGACCCGGTCGACCTCTTAAACGTTCAATATTACTTAATTATGGTATGTTTACCTTTTTTACGCTTTAATGTTTTCCCATTTTTTAAAAACAAATATTTGAAATTTATATTTCAAAAGTTTCTTTAAAAATGAATAGTAAAAAGCAAGAAATTTATTACTCCAAATTTTACAAAAAATTGAATACCCCATTATTTATATGAAAAATTTATTGTGTCTATCCAATTGTGTTTAGTGGAATAACCACATACATTTAAAAAAAGATTAAGAATTCCTATTTTCTTGAGCGCATGAATAGTTGAAACAAAAAATCCTAATTTTTTTGGCATGAATAAACATAGTTTTTTTGTAAAACCTTTTTTTGACGCTTAAAATCCATAAAGTCTTATTGCAGCGATTAGGAAATTGAGCATCGAGCATTTTAAAGTTAAAATAATGACGAAATAAATTTTTGGTGATTATCAAAATTTGTTTAATGTGATTTTAGCTTTATCAAATTAAAAGTGTTTATGTTTTTAAAAAAATTTATACGTCCCTTGAAAAGTCCTCGAATTAATTATTGTTTTTCGGATTAATTTTAAAACAAATTATTAAATTTAATGGATACATAAATGCTTTATAAAGTTTAATACTATACTATTTTATCTAAATTTAACAACAAAAAGATGCACTTTTTTGTAAGCATACATAAATGACCATTCCTTTCACCTTTTGAAAAGAAGAAAAGAAAAAGAAGATGGCACTGTCATCCAATTAAAAAACTAACCTTTGCATAAAAGCTTAATAACTTTTCTACCTGTAAATAAAACAAAAAAGACTTTTTTAAAAAGCTGTGTTATTTAAAAAATTAATTAATTCAAAGTAATGGTCAGTGCCATGCCATCTTTTTTTTTCGAGCTTTTTTTCAACGGTCGTCATCGTCGTTTGTTTTTAATTTTAACATTTTGCTTTGAAAAAATTTAAAATCCTCTGCAATTTTTTTTTCAAATTTTTATTTAAAAAAACTAAAAAATTAATCATTACCAAAAAATTTGTACCTTCCAAATTTTTATTTCTTCTAATTGTGTCATTTCATTTTTTTCTTCTATGTTATTTTTTCCTTGACCTTCTGACCATTTGCCCTCCTTTTTTTCATCCCTTTTTTTAAAAAAAATTTATTGCAGTCAAAAAAACGAACGTTTCATTTTTTTTCTTCCCTGGCTGACTGCTTACTTCATTTTTTTCTCAATTGCTTGCTTTTGGTTTGTTGCGTCGATCTTCTTCCTTTTTCTCGTTCCTCCTCCCCGCCAAATAAAAAAACATAATAACACGCGTTCGCATTCGTGCCAGTCGTTTGTTGTTTGACTGCCTTTTTTTAACTGACTGACTGCTGATGGCTGTTGCGTGAATTGCTTGCTTGCTGCTACTGCCGGTGGTGTTCGTCCATCTACGTTCGAGGTGTTCTCTCTCAAAAATTTTTTTACTGGGGAGCTCTTTTTTTTGTCGTTGCTGTTGTCACCGAACGACGTTCCCTAACTAAATTCACCCTAGCGCATAGAAAAAAAGGACGTGAAAAAAAAAATGAACGAGAAGGGTGAGTAGTAGCAAGCAACCAAGCTCTGGGGTGTGGTGCCAGTCCGTAATATTATGTAACCTATCCAGAAAAAAATAAAATAAAAAACACGAACAACCACCAGCAGCGAACGACGAACTTCTCTCAATTTTTTGGGAGGGAAAGAACATTTTTTTTTATTTGTCAGAGAAGCCAGAGGAACGCCGTTCAACCCGACACCACCAACAACGACAACGAGAATGAAAACTAAAAAACTAAAGAGGTGGAGTTTGTAAAAGACATTTGCAAGCATTTTTTTATATATTTGGTGTCGATGTTAAAATGTTCGTTCGTCGAGGAAGAGAACAGGAGAACGGAAAAGATGTCCACCATCAGCACTAAACTAAAAAAACCCGGTGCCACTCAGTATCTTTTTTACGGTACCAAACAACGACAAGAATAAGAAGGAGAAAATAAATGAATGCAAAGTTGACGACTGACTGACCAAAGCATTAAAAAAAATTGTTAAAATTTCAAAAAAAAATGAATGTGGGGTATTGGGGCAGCGAACAACACGAACACAGACGTTCCATTTTTTTATTTTAGTTGTTTAAAAAAAAAGTCGGCCACTAGCATTATAAAAAAAAATTGTTTTCTTTGTCTAGACAGAGGCAAACATTCTTGACCCTAGTTGACCAGGGTACTGGTCAGTCAAGCATTGCTTCTAGTAGAAGCTTGGCATCATCGGCTGCTATTATTGTTCCTAAAATTCAAAACTATTAATTTTTAATTTTTTGATTTTATCATTTTTCATTTTTCCACATCATAAAAAAATATTATTGTCGACGCTGCCACCATTTTCTTTATGTATTTCTGTGTCTATCTATTTCTTCATTTTTTTTTCTCCTCAAAAATACCCTGAATCTTAAAAAGAATATCTGTCCGTACAAATATTTTTTGACGACGACGAACGTGTTTTTTAACATTGTTTTTTTAATTTGGCCTCATGATTTTTTTCCTTTTCACACAGGAGCTTTAAAAATGCTTACAAATACTAATTTAAAAATTAAATATAAACCTTTAAATTAATTTTCCTCATAAAATTTTTAATTTTCTAAATATCATCGTCGGCTTTTTATATCACACATATCAGCTATCCACGAGAACTTTAAATTAAAAATTATTTAATTTTCTATTATCGAGGAATTAACAAAATAATTTTTCAGGCAACAACAACAAAGCCAGCAGCAATAACAACTTTGAAGCCGATCTTCTTCGACCTCAAGCTGCGGCTTCTTCACCATTTGGGGTTGATGTTGTTGTTGCGGATGCTTTGGGTCCCACAACCGACGAGCAAAAACAAAAAAGTAATCCATCAATTGTGAATGATTTATCATCGGAATTTGAAATTGAAAATAATAATAATGAACCCATGATGCTTGCCGATGGATTTGGTGCCGGTTTTATTTCACCCATTGATGGCCGCGAACTTAATCCCATTGAGGAAAGCTCATTGTTTTTAATGCTTAATAGTGGTAAGTCAATTTATAAAAAGGACATGCATATAAAGCTTGTTAACGAAAGCATTTTCGAGCATAATGAAGGCATAAGATAGGCATATATAAAAGCATATAAGAAATTTAAGTTTATATATATAAAATTATTTAAGATATGGTTATCAAAATTTGAGTAAATTATTAGATTATTTGAGAATCAGCTTTTAATTTAAGTGTTCACTCACTTGCTTTATGTTTAGAAAGCTGTAAAAAAATTGAGCGACGGATCAAAAGCATGAAGTTGCAATTGAACTCACCAATTTCGATATGACCTTGCTTTAGGGCATTTCTTAATTTTTAAATAAGCTTTTTCAAGGATAAT
The DNA here is from genome assembly GCA_028622995.1 of Panagrolaimus kolymaensis. NCBI lineage: Eukaryota > Metazoa > Nematoda > Chromadorea > Rhabditida > Panagrolaimidae > Panagrolaimus > Panagrolaimus kolymaensis. The sequence continues at coordinate 247,113 of JAJQJQ010000089.1, read as the reverse complement.
CTAGGGTGTAAGAATATATACAAAATATTCCTTTATCCAACAATTTTTTTTTGAATAACATTTTTCACAAAATTTGAGCTTCAAAAACAAAATTATAAATAATTCCTTGACTTTCAACTAATTAATATTAATTTACAGGAGAGAATTATATCAACAATCAAGCATTAAACCACCACCAACAACAACCCATCATTATTACTTCTTTTTCTTCATCAAATTCAAAGATGAAAGTTTCCAACAACAACAACAAATCGTCGCTGCCCGTCGTCGATGTTTATCATCTTGCTCTTCCAACTTCCACCATCACTACCAAACCCACAGCGCTTTCAACCATGGCACCTCGCATTTGAAATTTATCTACATTGGTGTGTGACGAGACTGTCCATCAATCAAAATATCGTACAACCACTTCCAAAAAAAATAATAATGATTCGTCTCTTGCCCCAACAAACAAAAAAAAATTAATTTTCACCTAAGAAAAACAATTTGTTTAATTAAATTTTTTTATATTTGTAAAAATTATGCGTGTGTGTATTTTTGTTTGTGCTGTTTTTTTTATTTTATTTTCTAAAAGTTTTTAGGGCTCGTGTGATTTCTGGCGGCGGAAGCGACTTGCAATTTTTGAACTTTCTTTTAAAAAAAATTTTAAAGCTCGTTTCGGTAAAAATTTACCAAAGATTTAATTTTTTGCATTTTTCTTTTATAAAAATTTGTGGTGAAATCTTTGGTTAAATTATTTTGTCCCCGGCTTTGAAAACCCTAAAACAAAAATTTTGCAGTCGCATGGTATCAATGGAGGACTGCGCAGAACACGTGCCCCATAATAAAAATGTTAAATTAAAAAAACTTTTTTTTTCTTTTGTGGAACGTATGGTATACTAATAAATGGAGTTGTTCCGCAAAAAAAAGATTTTTCCGTACAAGGTTTTTACAATACAATGAAATAATATAAAGCAAACTTTGAATATTTAACAAAACATATAAGCATGGACATTATTTTTTTATTACTTCAAAGTTTTAGGGGTTTTCTAATTTTAAAGTAATTTCGCTGATGAATAATATTTTTGATAAATATTAAAAAAAGGTAGCTTATTCATATGTTTAGCTTTTGGAACTACCATATATAACGATTTTGTTTGAGTTGCTATGATCTATGGCAGTTCCAATGTAGTTGTTGAGCAAAAAAATAAAAAAACCACCGGAACTCACATGATTTAATTCATCCTCTATGTCCATGAATCACACCGACGTATCTAGAACGAGATCGGTGTTTGCAAAATTCAGTATAAAAATAACTCGAATAACCTTTGCTTCAATTCACTTTATTTTAACATTTTTCTCAGTAAAGCTGCTGCCGTTGTTGCTGTTTTCCTGTTTGAATCATATTCAAAAATTTATCGATGAAAGTATATTTTTTGCTTTCAATAAGCACGCGTGTATTTTTACTCAATAATTTTAAGCATTTGTTAAATTCATTTATCATCCTTTTTGAATTTTAGGAAATGTATCGAACTTTTGTATTCTTCGGCGTTTTTCTTTTATTGTTTTGCATTGACTCCATTGTCATGACTCAATCCAAAGTTACTACTACTACCATTGGCACTATTACCGCACATCCAAGTAAAAAAAACCCTACCAGCAAAGTTCCCGAAATTCCAAATGATAAAAAAGCAGAAATTCTTCTTGATAACTTAAACAAGGCTGTTGAAGAATGGTCAAAAGTTAAATTTGTAAATGATTCATGGTCATATCAAACTATATACACTCCATTTTCTGCCCTTTATGAAACCTTAAAATCAGGAAAAGATCTTCAAAAATGGTTAAAATCTCAAGAATCTGCATCAAAACCAGTAAGTTTTTAAAAATTTTGTTTGTTACAAATTTTTATAACAAAAACATATTTAATTTTTAGAGTGGCATATTTGAAAAAATTAAAAATGCAACTAATGAACTTTTAACTGAATTTGAAAAGATGGATGAAGACATTGAACAAGGCTTATCTCAATTAGTTGCAGAAAAATTAAAGTACACCGATGCGTTTCATGTATGTTTAAACCAAAAAAAAAACCTTTTTTTTCTATAGTTTTCATTTTTTAGGAAGATGTTAAAAATTATATTAACGTAACTAAAGATTATATTCATAGTTTCTATCAAGATCACTTTTTACCGGATTTAAGTATGTGTAAAAACAATTCTGAAATTTATTCCGTAAGAAAATTTAAAATTGGAATTTATGTTGCAACTCTTTTAATTCATTTTTATAGTTTCTCATAATTGTATCACCTTCAACCTTGGATGATACGGCGAAAGCTTATCCATTGAATGATACCCTTTACATTGATACCGCAAAAATGATAGTTGCTGGGTTGAAGAAACAAGTGAGTAAAAAAAACATTTATAAGCATAGACAAAAATTTTTTTATTATTTAGTACTTACGTACTTTGATTTTTAGATTATGGTAAGAGCTGCATGTGAAGTGGCAAGTGTGGGTCCAAAAATTCAGTGATTTTCGTAAAGCTTGGATATTTTCATTCGATGCTTTGGTAAACGATTTTAATTGGAAAAACAGCAACCGACAAGTAAGAAAAAAAAAGAAAATTATCTAAGCTTAACTTTATGTTTTTCTAAAAATAAAATATACATATTTCAGAGAAGCTTTAGCGACATCGTAAACTCAATCGTTGAAAGTTATTTGCTTGATGGAATTAGCAACTCAGAAACATCTAAAAACATTTATTTTAATTTGACTGAAACCTTTGAAAATTTCAATTTCGCCGTTGCAGTTTTCGATGTAAACTTAGATGTTGAGTTTCCTCCCTATGGCACCGAAGGAAACGTTTTTCTCGTTGCTAATTTCATGGGCAAAAATGCTTTTGCTATCGCAAATCGAAAGCCACCATTTTGGAATTTCTTAAATGAAAGTGAAATTTGTGAAAATGCCAATGGAAAAAATGGGCAAAGTCGGGAATATGATAAAATAAAATTGCCCAGGTGTTACTGATATTGCAATAATTCGAATGATTCCACACTCAATTATTGGATATGTTTCACCTAAATTTGATCGAAATGCGTTTTCCGTCAGTGGTTTTGGACTTGGAGATTGCTTTCATTATTCCATTTGGGTTGCAAACAAATTTACTTGATTTTGTTGTTGTAAAATCTTACGAACCAAAGTTGGTATTACTGTTGAATAAAAAATAATGCATGTTATCTAACTTTTAAAATCAAGAGCTCAAAAAAATTCCTTCACAATGCCCTCTCCTAAACAAAAAAAAAGAGACAAAAGCAAAAATACAAAGTTAATTTGAGAGTGTAAAAACCACGAACGAAAAATTTAAACATAATAATAAAACATTAGCCGATGCATTCCATAGTAAATTTTAATTAAATATGTGTTTGTTTCCATTTTTTCAATAAAACAAAAAACTTATTCACGTAAAAAAAGTGTATGAATCATTCATTGTTTTTTGTTTTGTTGTTTTTGCTTGTTTTTAGATTGTGTTTGAAAAAGAAAAACGCTCCAATTAAAACTTTAAAACATTTTTATTATTTCAAATAAACAAAAAAAGAAAGGAAGAAAGTCTTAATTTTATTTTGAAGATACGTTATCGCAAAATTAGATGGTAAAATAATAAATATCAACGCTGAATACAACCCTTTTATCATTTCCATTGAAATCCAATGATTGGGTTAAGGTAGTTATCAAACTCGTTATTTAGTTATAAAAATTCGAAAAGAGTAAAGTCAAGCATCACTAAAGCCAAGAAAAAACGAGATATGAACCACAATCAAAAAATACATAAGTAAAATCATTTCAAAAAACACAAAACAATTTTCAAAGAAATTTTATTACAAGTTTACATATAAAAATATAACCTAAAATACATAATACAGTTAACCATTTGAAATTCCACCAGCATATTTAATTTTCACCAATCTTTCATTTCATCTTCTTTAGTTGCATCTCATTTATTTTCTTGAAGTTTTGATGATTCATCTTTTGGTTTTTCAATGTTGTTATTTATGAATTCAGAAATTACAGGAGCTGCTTTGATTTCAGGTGCTTGAGGTTGATCGACGAGAGCTTCTTTGATTTCACCATTCTTTTTTTCTTCAACTTTCATATCATGATGATCGTCTTCTTGAGTTCCATCTTCTTTAAGCTTTTCATCCTTCTTTGCTGTTGATGCTTCCAGCTTTGGTTCATCTATTGGCTTTTCATTTGTTTCATTTTTGACTTCAGAGATTGCTGGAGGATGATTGATTTGAGGTGCTTTATCTTGGTCAGTAGCTTCTTTAGGTGTAATTGTTGCTTCATCCTTCTTTTCTGATTTCACTTCTTTTGGTTTTGATCCAATCTATAAAAGCTTTCATATTAGTACATTTTTAGATTACAGTATGGTGGTACCTTGGGCTTTGAGCATGTGCAACCAAGCTTCCAAAAGGGCAAGATTAACCTTCCCCAACAAAAATTACTACTAACCTCTTCATGTCCATTAGCACAATCTTCCAATTTTTCTTTTGGTGAAATAATAGGTGAATCATGTGAATCATTGGCAGATGTAAAACTAATTACACGTGCAGCAGCATCGATTACAGGTGAAGAAGATAAAGCTGTATCAAGTTTCTTTTTGGATGGAGGCATGGCTTCACCAATCATTTCTTTTGAATCAACTTTTTCTTTATTTCCTTGTTGTTTTTCATTTTTATCATGAGTCAAATGACCTTCAACAGGAGAAGATTTGGATGCTTGTTTGAGAAGTTCGAGTTCTTCCGCAGAAAAAGAATTTAGTACAGGAGTTTTAGTTGAAGGAGGAGGAGTTGCAAAATCAAAAAGAGAAACAAATTCAGTAGGACGTCCTTTGAAAGCCACAGAATTTTCAATGATTGGTGTCGCTGTTGATGCTGGCGAGATTGATGAATCAGTCATAGTCTGAAAAAACATCTAAAAATTAATGGAATTCAAAGTTAGTTGCACGTAAAACTCAAATTCTTAGATAAAATAAACTTACAGCAGCTGTAGGTGGACTAGCCATATCAAAGAAACCATGCATTGGTGGAGCAAAAGATGTTTCAAACGCTTTAAAGTAATAACAATCAAGATCATATGGTTTTCCATTGATTAAAGCATATTGTCCATCTAAAAAACAATGTTCATTAAAGAGATGATGTATAAATAAAACACAAACATACCTTGAAATGGAGCTTTGCATTTTTCACATACCAAGCAGTTATGATGCATTCGATTTCCTTCACTTTCAATGCAAGTTTCAAAGAGAGGTTTATGACAAACAGTGCATAGTTGATGTTCTGATTCCATATGACAGTCCAGACATAAAGCTTCCTTTTCATTTTCACCAGCAGCAATAAATGGACGATGTTCATCACCAACTGCAACATGACATTTGATACAAACGAGATGAGAACGATGCCAAATTTCGCCTAAAGCATAAATTGCATTATCCTAAAAAGCGAATAATATTATGAGAGCAAAAGTAAAAGGTAAATAAATATGTATACTAACACTTCGAACATCTCTTTCTGTAATATCTCGAGAACATCCTTTGCACGAGAAAACCCATCGTTGAACTTCTGCAGAATTCCAACCACTTGTTGATGATTTTGATGAAGTTCGATTGTTGATTGGTCGTCGACGAAGAAATCGCTTGTGAATATGTCTTCTTGAAACATTTCTTTCAGCTGAAGGTTTACCATAAAAATGATGAAGAAACTTTGACAATGTTTTTCCAATCACACTGAAAGCTGATGAATTTGTTGAAGCAGTGAAAACAGAGGAAGTTGAAGCATGCGATGTTGATGAAGATCTATCCAAACGTGATGGAGGATGAGCAGTTGTCACAGATGGTGAAGAAGTTGACGATGTTTCCATTCCATCATTTCTTGCTGTTGAGCATTCAGAAATTCTAGGCGAAGTTTGAGGAGGAGTTCCATTCGACATCTTTCCTTTGTGTCGTCGTCGATTGAAAAGTGAAGAAAAGTTTATGAAAACATAAAAAAAGTTGATGACGTCGGATGATTCCAAATTTGCATAATTCTTATTTTTGCTTCGCGAAGTTTACAAACAAAAGAAAATTTGCGTTGATGATAAAAGTCTGATTGAAACAAAAAAGGTGCAATGAAAGAAAACGTTTGAGACAAAAGTTTTTTGTGTCCCTAAAATTTTTTTTCTGATTGAAGCTTGAGAAAGAAAAGGCGGCAAATTGATACTGATGCTTTCATGAATGCTGAAACTTGATACATTTTTTCGACCGATCGCCAATAAAAATTTCTTTCACATTTCTGTAATAACTTTTGAAGGAATTTTCTAATGAATAATTATTTTAACGATAAATAAGTTCAATCATTGTGGAGTTCGATTAAATTCCATCTCTCAATTTTCTTATGTATAAACATTTGTGAAGCAAACAATTTACTTAATTTTGCTGTTGAAAAACCTTTTTGAACCAAAGTTGGTATATACTGTTGAACAAAAACCTAATGCATGTTATCCACCTTTCAAAATCAAGACCTCCAAAAGTTCTATTAACTTTCATTTCCTCCCAAAAAAACAAAAGACACAAAATAAAAAATACAGTCAATTTTTATTCATTACACATGAGATATACATACAGTTAGATAGTGGGCATCTACCAGAGATTTGAAAGAACCCATGCGATCAAGATGGAGACGAGAACTTGAGGGAAGCCAAAATGATTGAAGGTTCCACTATAAGTACAGTCGTCTTTAGCATTCTTATTACCTTTTGAATTGAAAGTGTTGATGAAAATTGGAAGATTGGAGGATGTCTAAAAAACCACAATGAATGTAATCAAAAAGCAAAATGAAAAATGTAAACTCACAAAACCAGGAAGTTGAGTTTCAGCACAATTTTCACCATTTTCACAAGTGATGAAATATGATTGTTCATCAAGATGCCAGCTATTCGTTTTAGTTGAGACTGAAGAAGCATTGCTGGAAAGAGCATCAGCACAAGCATCACGGAAATTTTTGTAGCATCCAGAACCAACCATAATCTTGTTATCTTTGACGCGGCATGAAAATGTTGCACATCCATCTTCGCATGTTACGGATTCAGCTTTGACAGCACCCAGTTTAGTGAAGTAATCTAAAAAAGGAACCAATGAAAAGAAGAGAAAAGGTATAAAAAATAAAACATACCAGAGTGGTTGAAGCTTCCAGAAGCCAAGCACATTCCTCTTTTGTTACAGGTTGATGAAGCAGCTTCAGCACCAGGAAGAAAACCAATTAGTAGGACGAGAGAAGTCAGAATCATAAGACGATGAGCACCAGAAGTAACAGCCATCTTGAATCAATCAATCCGTTAGGAAATGAAGAAAATTTTGTGGATGCTTTCCTTTTATAGCAAAAATGTGGTTGCTTAAAATTTGCATAGTTTCAAATGCATTTTTTTTTCACATGAAAAAAGTCATTCAAAAAAATGTCTTTATTTTGGGCTTCTTTTTTGAAAGAACGCTGCTAATAATTTCTGGGCATTAAATGATGGAGGATAAAAGCTTTACTTATTAGTACCTTATTTTGTTTTTTGTTTTGTGTTTCTTCTTTTCAAAAAAGCTTGATTTGGCAGTTAACAAGTTATTTATTTACATTTAATAAAAAATACGCAACACTTTAAGAAGTTGTGATATTGTATTATTTAGCTATAAATCTCTGAATGATGAAAAGCTATGAGCTTCAAAAGATGAATCATGGGCCAAAGAATTAATGGAAACTGGAGTTGATGAAATTCGTGCAAGTCTAAATCGATCTTCAGCTTCTTCTATTTCTTCGCTATCAAATAAAGCTTTAAATTCTTTTGCATACTTTTCAAATTGCTCGCCTAAAATTTTTTTTGGAAATCATAAATTAGAAGGATCAAAGTTTTAAAATAACTAACTCGTTGATTCCATGTAATTTAGTTTTATAACATCATGAAGATATGAATAAATTGTATATTTTATTTGTCGATTATCACTTTTCCATGCAGAATCTAAGACTTTTAAACATAGCGATTGATCCATCGCATATGGATCTTTAATGCATCTAAAAATAAGGGATATCGTAGAAAGATAATTAATTTATCATTTCAGTTTAAACTTTAAAGTTAGTTGCTTTTTTCTAAGTTCGATCGATGTACTCCAAAAAAATGATTAACTAACTTTACTGCATCCACAACATGTCCACGCTCGAGTAAAAGGTCTAAAATATGATCATAATTTCCTTTTCTAGCAAGCATATCAATAGCCAGTTGAAAAAATGGTGGATATGTTTTACTTATTTCAATCAATCGAAACGCCTAAAAATAAACATTTTAACTAAAAGTGTCGATTGAAGTGGAAAGCAGCAGGCGACTTACAAGAAATTTAGAATCATCAATTACTCGATGTTGTAATATTTGTTGAAGTCTACTATATTCTTTTGCTTCAGACATAATCATTATTAAAAGTTCCGGCAAAAAGTTCTAAAAAAATATTTCTCCTATTCAAACTTTTTTTAACTCTGAGCCTCGACTTACATGAATAACACTTTTATGTTGTTTCAAGATCAACATAAATTCTAATAAAACATTGGATAACCATTTTTTATCGACATCTTTATCTTCACCTAATGGTTCAAAAATGTATGTTAAAATTGAACTTTGATCTGCTTTCATTGAATTATAAATTTCTGGAATAACTTTGCATTTAGAAGAATCGTTTTTTTGTAAGATTTCTATGGGAATTGAAGTTTCACATGGATCATAAATTTCACGAAAGATTTCAGCAATTTTAAATAGCGAAAGAGATTTAGAAAAAATAAAATCTCGAACCACTGTTAGCATGAAATCTTTTGCATTTGTTCGATTCATAATAAATCGAAGAAGTTTAGCCTAAAAATTAAAAAATTAATAATGCTAATAAAAATTAGAGGCTAAAATCATCAAAGCCAATTATGCCCCATAAAAAATAGCTAACTAACTTTATCTTCAATAAATTTTGCTGCATTTTTCAATTGCAACTGTAAATCAGCAAAAATTCCATATCTTGCATCCACGATAATATTTGGTGATAAAATAAACCATGGATATGTTTCAAATATTTTTTCATCCCCATATGAAGTTGTTAATTCTTCAACCACATCGATGGGAGTCACCAAAACAGGTTGATGATCGGTTGTCGTAGATGGGTCATGGACATTGATATCAAAAATATACGATTTTGCTGTAGGTCGATGATGGACTATTATAAGATTATCAATAACATGGAGTCCCACATTATCATCCACATGAATAAGAAGGACATGAGCAAGTTGAAGAGGTTTTGTTATATCTAATGGAATTTCGTACATATTTATTTGTCGAACCATTCCCATTGAATCGACTTTAACAACGAGAAAATAAAGAGTTTGGTAACTGAAAAAAAAATTCAAATCACAAAGTTGGAAAAAAACTGATTCTCTTCGATTCGATGGTTTTGCTGAATCAAAGATAAAGAAAGATTTTTCTCGGCATGATTGCTTGAAATCAAAGTTGTTTGTTTTTTTCCCACCAGTTTCATAGCTTTTAGTCTCCCAAAAATAATCGATACATGTCACCAAAATATGTATGTATGAACTTACACGGAAGCAATCATAACATCTTTGTCATTTAATTTTGGTTTAACTTTGGAACATCCAAAATCCACTTCCAATCTTGGTAGCCTATGTATTAAGCCATTCTAAAATAACTCAATCATCCTTTAATTAATTTTTAAAGTTTTATTACTAATATTTACTTGAATAATAAAAAGATTCATCACCGCTGAAGTTATTCCACTTGCACAAATTAGCAATTGACTATGAGGCTAAAAAAAGGAATGCTGTAATTTACCAAAATTTTTAAGAATGCGGTTCTTACATAATAAATGGTCCATGCTGAAGATACATTACAACTTTTCATAAATTTTAAACTTCGTTTCTTAGGATTAATTAAATATATTTCCAATGCTGAATCTGTTATATATAAAACTTGTTTATCATTCACCCATTCAAATGACATAATCGTGGAATTTTTAGTTTTACACGGTTGATTTGTAAATGGATGAGATTCATCGGAAAGCTTTTGATCAAGAAATACAAAGTCCTGAAAACAGAAATTAGTCAGTAAAATTTTTTAATTTGATCAATAAAGAAAAGTTATGCTTATGTTTTTCAAAGACGGAAACATGGCTCAAGTTTATTATTCCAAAGAAAAAACTTACAATACTTTTTTCATCTCGATGCACACCAGCTATTTTCATATCCGGTGAAAAACTAACAGTATTTATTTGTCGAGTAGCTTGAATTCTAAAACCCGAACTCCATCAACAACTTCGTTTTCAAAGCATGAACAAAGTTTACCGAAAATTTATCACGTCATCTTTCTTAAATCCTTTTACCGTGATTCCTAATGACCCTGCATTTCTCACAGTACAAATCTTAAATTAACAAACCAGTTATAATTTATTTAAAGCAAATAGCAACAGCAAACCTTTTTATTTAATCGATCATAGAATATATCGGATAAATTACTACTTCGTTCAAACAAGGCAAAATTATTTCCTAATCGTAAAAATGCAGAATTTGTAGCCATTTTCATCAATTAAAGATTTTACTGCTAAAGTTTTAAATATTTTACATTAAATAATAAATATGACAACTTGAAATCTTTTTTTTATTATATTTTTTCAGAATGTTTATGTTTGGTTAGTTATTATGCTTGTCATCCATATTCACTTTGCCAACAAACGATACCAGTGCCCTATTTCATAAAAAAAGTTCATGAACTTTTTAGAAAAGAAAGTGAACTTTTCCATTCAAGACCGAGATTTGTCAAACGAAAAAAGTTCATGAACTTTTTTTAATGGGAAAAAAAATTACACGCAGAAAAAGTTCATGAACTTTTTTCGTTTGACAAATCTCGGTCTTGAATGGAAAAGTTCACTTTCTTTTCTAAAAAGTTCATGAACTTTTTTAGAAAAGAAAGTGAACTTTTCGCGTCAAGACAGTTCACTTTCTTTTTTTAGCGTGTCATTTTTTTTTGATTGATTCAAAGATTTTTTTTTACTGTATTTTATTTTTGGCTACTAAAAAAATGGTTTTATGAAAAAGATTTTGCATTAAAGATTAATTAAATCGATAGCGGATTAATAAAGAATGAAATTAAAAATTATATACAAAATAAATAAGCAATAAATAAGCAAAAAAGTGTTTGAAAAACAATGATAAAACGATCAAATTTATTATAATGGTTGCATTAATCATTAAAGATCTTCATCATCGGCTTCACCAAGTTCCGAATCATAAAGAAGTTCTTCGTCTAACTGTGCTTCATTTTCATGTTGAGGAGAATTTTCACCAGCTTGGAGATCAATTTCAGCTTGCTAAATGATGGAGGAACAACTCGAGAAACAGATGATAATCGAACATCAAATGGAAATAATGATCTAACCAATTCCCAGCAAACTCCTCTACCAACAAGTTAAGGAAGTAGTGGTAATTCTCAAAATCGATCTTATTCAAACATAGCTTTGGGTCAAGTTAGAAGGACGGCCCCATCAAGACCTGAAACAATTAGGCAAATTGTTGGAACTATGCAAAATGCTAGGCAAAATCAAAATACAATTGCTGAAAATCATTCTTCTATTAGATATCAAGTTGAGCAATACATTGATATTGCAAAAGAGAATGAAAGAAGAAAAGGATTAATTCTTGAAGCTCAAATAAGAGAGGCGAATGAAAGGGCTCGTGAAGCATCAATCCGTACTGAAATGGCTGAATTGGAAAGAATACAACGAATGCAAGGATGGCTTCTTCCTCCTCCACCTCCAACATTTTCATCTCTTCCTCCTTTCCAACCTTTTCAACCACAACAACAGCTAAATTTTGAAACTACTAATCCTACAGCATCTGTTCAAACTACTGGTAAGAAAGTTAGAATAGCATTAAAATAATGTTTAATATGAATAAAATTATAAGTTTTTCAAAACATTTTTAGATAGTGCAAGTAATGAAGAAGCCACAAGAGTTAGACGAAGAACTTCTTTATGATTCGGAACTTGGTGAAGCCGATGATGAAGATCTTTAATGATTAATGCAACCATTATAATAAATTTGATCGTTTTATCATTGTTTTTCAAACACTTTTTTGCTTATTTATTGCTTATTTATTTTGTATATAATTTTTAATTTCATTCTTTATTAATCCGCTATCGATTTAATTAATCTTTAATGCAAAATCTTTTTCATAAAACCATTTTTTTAGTAGGCAAAAATAAAATACAGTAAAAAAAAATCTTTGAATCAATCAAAAAAAAAATGACACGCTAAAAAAAGAAAGTGAACTGTCTTGACGCGAAAAGTTCACTTTCTTTTCTAAAAAAGTTCATGAACTTTTTTTATGAAATAGGGCACAGATAAATATTTAAAAGGTGTTTCTAGGTTAGTAAGTAATTTAATAAAAATTTTAGATTCCTTTTTTTCTAAGTTAATGTATCATTAAATTAAGTGTTGTCACTTAATTAATTATAAGTATTAAGTATGTTAAATTTTTGCTTGCAAACACTCCAAAAAATAGTTAGAAACAAAAGTTAAATATGTTTAATTAAAAATAAATTTATTCATCAAAAATGACAAAAAACAAAAAGATAATTTTCGAAGAAAAAATTTGTGTATTATAACTTTTGTAAATTTATTAACGAGCATTTGGGCATCAAAATAGTTCTAGTAACAATTATTAAATTTTATGTAATTGCTTCCAGCATGAAATTTATCTTGCAAATTCCAATCTTCAAATGTCTTTTTAAAAGCAATTTCCAAACCGCTTTTAAAAAATTCAATATTGTTGCACGTGAAAATAAAATATAATATTGATTTTTCAGTGGCATTCTTTCTAAAAAAATCACATAAAAGTGAGAAATCAACATCTTCAGAAATATGATACATTAAAATACTAAATTTTCCTAATTTTGAATAAAATTTTACATCATTCATGTTTTTAAAGGTTTCAGTTTTAAATGTTTCACGTTCGCAAAAATAAGAAAATTCCGAGATATTAGATGTTTTTCCAAGAATTTTATCCATTGTTACTAATTCACCATTGATTTCTCGAATGTTTACACGAAACAATGAAAGCGATTCAAGCTTTCCACCATCCAAAAGAAACTCTAATTCCTTCAACGGAAAATCCTGTGAATGATTTGAATACAGAGTAAACGTTTTAAGAGTACATCGATAAAACATCATAGATAAATTTAATTTTAATGTTTCGAGTATTGTAACTCTAAAAATATTAGAAAGCCAATACTTTCCTCCATCTTTTAGATAAAATCTTTTATTTCCATTATTGTTGCAAAATAAACCATTTTTGCCTTCAAAAATCATTTCACCATCGAGAACATTAATTTTATTTTTCGAGTAAAAATATTTGCATGTTTTTTGAAGATTTTGAAGTCCATCTGGTGAGAGGGGATTTTGAGTTATATAAGAAATAATTCCAAATGGAATAGAAAAATATTGACGGTGAGAAGCATCGAAAGTAATTGGATTTGGATGAGTAAACTCAGAACTCATTTTGGGATATTCAACCACGAATAGAGATTTAACGGTTTGTTTATCAATTATAATAAATTTTGGCGGGAAGCATGCAACCTCATCGATTAAGGAAAACCTATGTGTCCACAGCTTTGTAAAACTGACCGAGAAAAAAATAAATCAATAATGGCAGCAGCAACTTTTATTCCATTTGACAAGTTTTTGCTTCAAAATTATATAACTTTCATTCCCATCACAAAGACTGATTGGGTTTTGCAAATGTAGGGTATTAGCTGCAAAGATTTTTAATTCATTCTTCTACTAATTTTACCAATCATCAAATCACAAATTTCGCATGGCGAAGTAAAATGAAAGGCAGTAACCGTAAGAATCCAAGAAATATTATTTTCTTTATTAATTATTGATCGCAACAAAAATGATTTTTATGTAAAAAAAACGACATAAATGCTTATCAAATGTGTATTCGCCAAAAATTGGATTTTCATTATTATATATTTTTTTGTAAAACTATCACCGGCATAAGCATATATATGCAGACATATGCTGCGTGAAAATTGAGCTTTTGTTACTTTGTCCTTTTTTAATAAATATTATAAAACAAAAGTTTTCTTATTTTTAAACTTTATCATAATCATTTTCACCAGGAATTTGCGAATTAGAAAACTAGAAGAAGGTAAACAAAATTTTCACAACGTTGGTTTTTAATGTTGCAAAATTTTTTAAATTAAACAAAAATGTTTGTTAATTTGTCTTTCATAGATAGTTACAGGAGAATAATAACCGAGAAAAAAATTGTTATGCATGATAAAAAAAAAAAGAGATAGGAAAAGAGGTGAACGTAAATTAAAAAAAGTAACAGACTAACTATGAAAACATTTTTGATATGCCATAACAAAAGTCTGGCATTTGAATTTGGCGCTTTCCCTTATTTACTGTAAAAAAATAAGCGCCAACATTCGAAACGAATATTTTGTTGAAGCATCCTATCATTTTTACTTTCGTGTTTCTTTGTTTTTTACAACCAGCGAGCATTTTTTGTTATTATTTGTGTTGTTTCTTTTTGCGTTACTAATTTGTCAATATTTTAGGCATCAAAAATGTCTGATCATCTTGATGAAGCTTTAGCTAAAGAGGTTAACACCCTCGTCGTTGATGAAACACCAAAGATGTCTGATAAACCTTTAAACACCGAAGCTAATGATGTTAATATCCTGATCATCGGCGAAACTGGAATCGGCAAATCAACTTGTATCAACTCAATTGCAACATATCTCAAACATGATACTTTTGAAAAGTCCGCAAAATCTCCTTTGATTAATATGATTCCAACTGATTTCACATATGAATCAGAATCAGATGATGAAGAGGATCAAAAAGAAATCAAACGTCATACAATCAAAGTTGGAAGTGATGAAAATGAAAGTACTGAAGTTGGAAAATCTCGTACGTTGAAGCCGAAATCGCATGAATTCTATTTCAAAGGTCGTATTGTTCGCATAATCGATACTCCTGGAATTAGTGACACTGATGGTATTATTCAAGACAAGAAAAATATGCAAGAAATCGTCGACTTTATCAGTGATTTGACTCATTTGAATTTGATCGTTTTCCTGATGGCTCCTAATCAATCTCGTTTGACTCCTGCCTTCGTATTTTGTTTCCAAGAATTGATTATGCAATTTCATCGAAGTGCTGTTGAAAATATTGTCTTTGCCTTCACCAAATCTGCTGATTGTGGTTATAAAGTTCATCGCATCTCTCGAAATGTTATTGGATATAGAGTTAGGTTAAATGAGCTATTTGTCATAATCATACTTTTATTTTTAGACTGGCGAAACTATTACACAGCTTACTCATGTTTTGGAAAGTATTAAAGCTAAACAAGGAATTGATTTACCACTGACCAAGAAAACTACATATTCTTTTGACAACAAATCATATCGAGAGCTCTGCATCATCAAGGTTAATGTGAGTATTTGTCTTTATTTAAATTTCCAACGTTGCAATTTAGGACAAAAATCTGCTCGATAAAAGTCAAATGAAATTTATGGAAAGAGATTATGGACTATCTCGCAATGAACTAATTCGGCTTATTGAACATGCTCATAATGTTTCTCCTAATAATCCGCAATCAACCGTAGTTCTCAACTACACTCGTTTCATCATTCTTCGTCTCGTTGGACCTATGACGATGATTTCAACTTCTGTTCAACAAACATTGGAAAAGATTAAAGAACGTGAAGCTCTAATTGCACAACATCGTGGAAATGAAGCTGAACTTGAAAGAATTCTCTGGAAAAATATTACCATTGTTCGATATCGTATGGAAAGAAAAAATTCAGTTTTTTGCAAAACTTGTGCTACTATGAAAATTTATCGTGGTGATCAACGTCTTCCTTATATTGAAGCTGATCCTGAACAAGCTGATGTCGATCCTTTAAAAATGTGGTGTGGTGGTGATGTCATTAAAAGAGGTAAAGGTAAATGGTATTGCCCCAATTGTGGAGATAATTTTAAAAAGGAAACTTCCAACAAAATTTTCAATAGTTTCGAAGAAACTGAATGGGAAAAAGATGTTGCTGTTGAAAGTCGAATTCATAATGCTCAAGGTACGTTTTTAAAAAAATTTATTTCATATCAAAATAAGATTTTTCAGAAAGTCGTCAAAGTATTACAGAAAAGATTGCTGATTCTCGCAAATTTCGTGATGAAATCGTCCAAGAACGTGAAATTATTATCAAAGCTTGTGCTCAATTTGCTGCATATTTGAAAACTTCTTCCATTCTTCATTACAATGATGTCACAGAACGGTATTTGGATACTCTCATTGATGTTGAAGAAAAGAAGGTTGGTGGTTTACTTTCGCTTGCATATTTAATAAAAATTGTTATTTAGAAAGATGGCTTTGACTCTGCATATTATAAAAGTCTTCGTCAAATGAAAAAGGAATATCTCGAAGAAAAGGCTATCCTCGATGAACGTTTTGCAAATAGTGAAAGCAATGGCTCTATTACTTCTCATGATATTCGTGTCCTTCTTCAAAAGCTTATTAAGCTCAAACATTATGGAAAAGATATTGAAAAGGCTTTGAATTTTGTAAAAAGGAATGAAGATATCGATATTGGTAACAATGCTCACAATCCTCAGCCAAAAATTAAATCGTGGCGGAAACTTTTTGGACTCGTTGATCATGTGTTCAACTTTTAATATATTTTTTGAGTTGTTTGTTTTTTCTGTACGTCTATTGTATTGTTTATTTATGGATTTTTTATAGCTTTACATTTGTTGAGCTTTTTGTTTGTGATTTTATATTTGTTCTTTTTGTTTTATAAAGCATTATTGTTTAAAACTTTGTCTCTTACCATAATTGCGACTTTCCAAACTCGAAAGCTATTGGCATCTATTGAATGCTATGCATGTGCTTGAAAATTCACTAAAATTCATAGCGAATGAAAATATATGACAGAAAAAGTAATTCCACATTTGTATGAGTGTGAATTCCTTTCATCTTTGGTTACTAATTAATCAAAAATTTTGAAATTTTACCTGCCATCAAACTTATAGCATGCAAGTTTAGATTCATTGATGACAGGCAGGTATGTTCTCACTCAACTTCTATAGCGTTTTAAAACAATGCTTCATAGTTTAGAGGTAATAAAAAATGCATTCTCAAAAGCTTACGAGGAGCTTCTTTAAAACCATTTTGAATTCGTTAAAATCATTGAAATGAAAAGACAAAATCCAAGTTGAGTTGGATTTTTTTGAATTTCTTTCTTTGTTGCCTTTTTCTGTTTCGTGAGAAGAAGGAAATTTATTTAAAAAAGACTGGTGCCGAAGTTTTACGCGTTCCGAAATAAGCTTCAAATCGAAGCAAAATTTTTTCCTTTTAATTTTACGTGGAAAGCTTCTTTATTTTTCCATTAATTTTGTTCTCAGATTTTTCCATAACTTTTGTGTTAGTGCAAAAGTGTTTCAATAAATTTTATTGTTTTATTTTTGTATAAAAAACTATCCAAACAAAAAATTTATTTTACAAAGTTTTGAGACATAAAAAAAGTTATTTTTTATCCGAATTTTCACAATATTTAATGGAATTAAAATTTATTGGTTCACAAATATGAGGTGCGTCGCTTAATTCTAAAAAATCTTCACCATTTTCATCTTTCATTAATTTCGCGTTAATTGTCTTCTTTTTTGCAATGCATTTCATGCAATAAAAAACTTGATGTAATTTTGCATTTCTTTGAAAACTATATTCATAACATTTATCTTTGGATTCATCAATAAAAATGACCAGCTTCGTGATCTTTGTTTCATCATCTTTGAAATATATTTTAAATTTTGGGGCTTTAATAATTTTCTTTGGTAGTTGTTGATAGGGTTTTGGTTCACAAATATGCTGAGTTTCTTCCATTTCCAAATATTTTTCACCATTTTCACGATTACGCAATTTTGCGACATTATTCTTTCCTTCATATCTGCATCGATTACAAATATAGGTATTATTCCTTTTCAACATATACTTATAAACCATACTTTTGGTTTGATCAGTAAAAATTAATAAAGCTCCATCAGCGATTCCATTCCGATTAAGGCTAAATTCAAAGCCATCAGCTTCGATAATTTTTATCTTTGGTGCTGGTACATATTTTTCAGGTAAACATGAATGATCCGTTTTTCCATGTTGTACATAATCTTCTTCATTTTCATCTTGAGTTATCGTAGCGCTAACATTTTTTTGTAGTCGTTGGCATGCGATACACATAAAACAATGATTTTTTCCAGAATGTTTTCGATAATTATATCGATAACACAATTCTCGGCTATTTGATGTAAATACAATTAATCTTTTTTTATTTTCATCTTCACCTTCGTTAAATATAATAAAATCTTTGATTAAGCCTTGCTCAGGTTGATATGGTAGTGGTTGACATGTGTGATCCATGTTCCCAAGTTCAATAAAGCTATTTCCGTTGTCGTCATCTTGATGGAGCTTAGCTGTAACAGTTATTCCTTCTTTTTTACAATTGGAGCATAAATAATTTTTGTAAGTACTTTGATAATAATATTTAAAACATAAACTTCGATCATTTTTATCGAAAATTATTAAGTTTCCCGCTGGAACGCCTGTGCGGCTTCGGCGTATTTCAAAATCAGGAATTTCAATGAGTTTTTCTTTAGGAATTTCTTCTTTTATTTTTGATTTATCATGTTGGAGTCCGCTACTTTTCACATAAACTATTCCGTATTTCTCAATATTTGAAATCAAAATTGGGTCACAAATATGCTTTTTCTTCATCATAATTAAATATTCTTCACCATTTTCATTATCTTTCCCTATTTTTGCGTCAATATAAGTTCTTAAACCCATGCATTTGGAACATGAAAATCGTTTTGAAAGTGGGTTATAACTAAATTTATAACACATTTTTTCTTTTTTAGGATGAATTATTAATAAATGAATAGTCTTTTTTTCCTCATCATTTTTTTTATAGTAAAATTTTAATTTTGGCCATTTAATCATCGCAAATTCATGAGCATCAGGATCATACTTTCTAGGTCTGCAGGTATGATTAGCATTTATAATTATAATGAAATATTCTCCATTTTCTTCTTGAACCAATTTAACTCTGCCCGAGCATTTAGTTGCGCAACAAACATATGTTTTTTCATTAAACATAAAAAACTCGTAACCATAATTCTTATTTTTCGAATAAAATATAAACGGTTGTATTTTACCATCAAAAGTTTTCACAATTTTAAAATCAGGTGGTCGTAGAATTTTTTCCTTTTCCATAGTTGAATATATTTCGGGTGAACACACATGATCTTTGAGTCCATAACGAACAAATTCTTTTCCTCCTTCTTCATCTTTATTCTTGCATACTTTAGCTTCCACATTTCTTTGCAACTTTTTGCAATTTAGGCAAAAGTAAATGTTATTTAAAGCAGTGAAATTATAAATATAACAAAGCTTTTTATCTTTTTCATCAGCTGCAAAAATAATTAAGCGCTTTCGCTGAATTCCATTATTAGTGTAATACTGAATTTCATATTCTTCATTTTTAGCAATTTTATATTTTTTGGTATAATTTTCAGGGATATATGGACGCAAAACACATTGATGCTCAGCATTCTCCACTTCAACATATTCTTCTTTATTTTCATCGTCAAAACCCAACTCTGCTTTGAGACGACAACCTAAACAAAGATATCTTCCTTGCTTTACATCCCAACTAAATTCATAGCATAAATCTCTGTTGCTTATTTCAAAAATAAGTATTCTTGTTCGTTTTATTCCAAAATCATCAATTTCAGCTGTTTCATAATTTGGCTTTTTAAAAATTTTCCATTTTAGATATTTTCCAGGATTATATTGTCGAGCTTCACATAAGTGTTCCTTATTTTCAACTTCAACATATTTTCGACCAGCGGCATCATCTTCAAGATAATATGCTTTTAGACGAGAATGTCGATGGAAGCATCCACCGCAAATAAATTTATTTTTATCCCATTTAAATTCATAACATAATTCGTGAGTTTCGGATGTAAACAAAATTAATCTCGTTTTTATCATTCCTTTTTTATCTTCGTATTTGATTATTTTAAAATTTCGATGTTCAATGGTTTCCAAGTTTTTTGGTTTTGATTTTTCACATGCAATTATTACAAATTCATCATTATTTGAGTTTGGGCTGAAATAATGTTTGCTTAAAATAATATATTTTTTATATTAAAGCGACTCACATTTCATTTTCTATTTCGTTATCTTTTTGAACTTTAGCCTTTTTTACAATAGTTTCTTCGGAATTTATCGCTGCTGCTGATGTTGGTAATGATCTTTTCATGGAGCTTAAAAAGTTTTTAAATAAAATTACGTCAAGAATGACACTTACTTACTTGTTCAACCTTCTAATATTATTGGCAACAATTGATTTTTTACCAGCTTCACTCGCTTCATTTTTCATGCAATCACATATTTTGCCACCGTAAACACGCTTCTCTTGTAAAATATTTATCCATTTTTGTTCGTCATTAAATGATGAAATTATGTTCTTTGTGATACTTTTAATTTGTTCATCAATCATATCTCGGTTTATATTTTCCTTGAGAAATATAGTTAAAAAATGTTCTTCCAATTTTTGTTGTTGAACATTTAAAGAAAGCATTTTGAAATCCTAAATAAGCCAAATTTATTCATTTTAATGTAGTAAAAATTTTTATTAGACCTTTTGTTTTTGGAGATGTTCAAAAACTTTGACGCAAACTGTTTCATCTTGAAAGCATATAATGCAAAGAGCTTTGATTTCGGTGCAAATATACAAATAATTCTATAAAATATCTTTTTAAACTTAAATCGTTTAAGAAATAAAAGTAATCATACCTTTACTTTTATAAAATTTTCGTTAAACCCAATTTCAATGTTTTCAAAATCTATAAACTTTTCCTTAAAACTTTCTTTTCGTAAAAAAATCACAAACTTTCAAAATCTGGTTTAATGATTAATATTTTAGAAACTGCGTTAATAACAATTTTACAATAACCATAATTTTCAAAATATTCGTCATCATTGTTGTAAGCAAACACATTCACAAGTTTTCGATTTTGCTAAAACACGATTTCTTATTTTAAAAATCACCAAACGGTAAGTGTCTAACATACCTGGGTGTTTTGAAAAGTTTCGTCGTTAGCCATTATAAAAAAAGCTAAGAATTAAAAAGAAAATAAACCAAATTTTTTCGTGGAAGATAATTCTAATCAATTAATTATGCTTTCGAGAAAAAGCGTCAACTTTTGAATAATAAAATTGGCGCCATTAAAAAAAAGAAGACTAAATCAATGCAAAAGTTTTTGATTTATGTATGAATAATAAATCGAATGGGTTCACAAATTGTAGTGTGTTTATAGTTGCTTTATGAAATCGTGCTTTTTGAAGGTTGGTAAACAATCTTTAATCATCATCAAAAACATATTTACTTATTTTTTTACTTTGTTTGTTTTTATCAAACATTTTTGTCTACATTTTTATTCGAAAAGCTTCTTTACTTTTATAAGCCCGAAAAAAAGGCTTGGAAATATGAATCATTAAAAGTTTTTTTATGATTCGAACAAAATACATTTGTGTTCTTTTTAATGATTATTGGGTAGATACATGCATAAAAAAATTATAGGTCAAACATTGAATGCGCTTGATTCGCTTTTTTTTAATGACCCAAAAAAGACTCAAAATGATGTGTTTCGATTCATAGAGTAAAGATAGAATATTCTATGTAAGCAATAAAAACAGGTTCTTCATTAACGCATACATATAAGGGAGGAACTGTTATCATGGAAGCATGGAAGTTTAATGAATGCTACTACCAAAAAGAAAATTCGTGTGCTCCCTGTTTTGGTGAAGCAAATTTTTCGAATGCTTTCTCACACACTAAAAATGGATAACACAAAGATCGACAATAAAATCTTTGATCTTTTAGAGCAATGTGAAAAAAATAAATAAAAATAATGTTTCTAGCGATTTTTCAACATAAAAAGTTTTTTTTAAGAAAAAAAATCAATTTCTTTAATTTTTTTTTTTTTTTGGCAAAAGACTCTATTTGTTAAGGAATTTAATAAATTAGAGAATTTTTTTTTGGCTCAACTGCTTTCTTTGATCAATGAAATAAAAAAAGTGACGTGTTGTTGCTCATTATTGTAGTTTACTTTTTCTTCTTTTTTGGTGACATCACTGTTTGTTATCATTTTTAAGTTCTTCCTCCGCAAGTGAACAAAGCCAAAGCCTCTGATTATGATCTTCTTACTTTTTTTTTGCTGTGTTTTAATAGCAAAAATATTTCCTTTTTGTGTTTATTAGCAATAAAAAAACTTTGGTTTTATTTAGTTTGTTTAACTAAGATGGCATTAAGCTTAAATCCTTACTCGAGCATCGGTAAGTTTTTTTTATTCCATTTCTTTCTTTTTATAAGAAGCTTATCAATCATTTTGAAGCATGGACGCCTTTTGATAATCATTTTCTTTATTTTCCGTTCTTTATCAACAAGCATAAATATTTGGGAATTTTTACTTTTGTTGAGACATTTAACATTATTCAATATTCATTTTTGATTTTCGGACATCAAATAAATGGATAGTGTTTATCAACAACAAATGACTAAATGGCGGCTTTCAATTTATTTATTGCCTATGTTATTATAACTTTTTGTTTTGTAATGATTGTCGTCGTCGATATGGACCCCTTAGAAAAAATAACAACAAAAATAATATGTCCACAAGGAAGTAATCCGATTTTGGATGATACAAGTCAACGACCATGTTATAGATTTGTTGAAAGTAAAAAAAGTTATTTTATGGCCAGTCAAGCTTGTAAAGCTGGAAAAGGATATATTCCTGGAATAAATAGTAATTTCAGAGATATTTCAATTACTTGTAAGTTTTTTGGTTAAAATTCTTTAAAACATTCCTAAATTTTTAGCCCTTGCTCAAAACCTTCGCCTACTTTATCGTGAAGATTTTTTTTGGCTTGGTTGCTATAAATTTAATGACTCTTTAACGTGTGAAGATGGAATCGATTTAAATGGTTATGATAATTGGGCTAAAGGTAGATCTCATTTAATATTTACCATTTTTAGCCTTAATTCTATTTTTAGATAATGACCCAACACGAGGATCTTGCGCGGTTGTAAGTTTATCTAATGGAAAATGGAAATCAGTGAATTGTTTGGAACGTTTTGTTTTTGCATGCGAATATGAACCTAAATATGATGGCCCTTCCACAACTCCTAAAAATGACCCAAATGAACCAATGATTCCACCGTTTAATGAAACCCATCATTCACCAAATATAACAATTATTGTTAAAGTTCCTAATTACACTGGTTTACTTTGGGGTTTATTTGGTTTAATTATATTTATTTTTATTTGTTTACAATGTTTATGTTTTCAATGTTATCGATGCTTGGATAATTTGGGATATTTTTCTCCTTCAAATCAACATCGAAGAAGGTATTATGATGATTTTAATTATAATAATAACCAACCAGATAGATATTATCCTTCACCAAGAAGGGGAAGATCAAGAATTTGGTCTCAAATTAGTTCGATGAGAAATATTGGATCTCATTATTCCCCGGATCCAAGTGATGAAATTAGACTTCTTGAAGAACAACAACAAAATCGTGAAAGAACATTTTCAAATTTTTCATCTTTCACCAATCAACGAATTCCGCAATCATCGCCTTATAATAATTATCCAAGCCCGCCTCGATCGGTTAATATTCGAATTCCACCAAATATAAATCCAACGAATGCTAACATCGAAGAATTGTTGAGACTTCATGGACATTATGCTAATTATCCATCATTATCAGATCGATCAGAAATTTCTTCCATTCTTCAAAATCTTCAAAATTATATTCCCCGATCTCAAAGAGATTACACTCTGCCTCCACCCGATCCATTATATTCGATTGATTCGAATGGAAATATAAATATTGATTTATGTCGAGTATCTAATATTTCACCATTACCTTCACCTCCACCTTATCAAAGTGACTTTAACCTTGCCAGAAGCCACTCACCTCAAAATGTTGTTATTGATCCAATAATTTTAACACAACCTCCACGGCCGATTACGATGGAACTAAATATACCAACATTGATACCTGCTCCCAGAGTGATAGAATACAATGAATTTGCAACTCAAATAAGGAGAACCCAAAATCGAAGGAATGATAATGATGATTTTTCGGAAGAAGAAAGGATACTCAAAAAGCAAATTTATTAAATCTTACAGAAATTTTGTTTAATGAATTTGGTTTTTAAAAAATTATTTGGTCTCAAAAAAATAATCCTCAATTTTTGTACTTTTTTTTGTTTGACAGAAAATAAGCTGCTGTAAAAGCATTTATTGATTTTTATTTCGATAGATAGCTCCTCTAAAAAATGATAGATAACGACTGCTTTTGTTTTAAAACTTTTACGGGTTATTTTTCTTTTGATCTAAAATTTTTGAATAAAAAATTTATTAACTCATTTAGAAAATTGATTTAGTGTATATTTACTATTTACACATATGTACTTGTTTACAATTTTATTTATAAATATTATTTATTTATTTAAAGCAAAAATATTAAGAAAGCAACGGGGAATTAAGAACAAGCAATAAGAAAATTGAATTTAAATATGCTTTGTCTCGAAATATGGCCAATGTAATGGCTCCTCTTTTTGTTCACGTTTTTGTTGGTATCGTGAACCTTCAACTTCGGATTGATGATCTTGACCAATTTCTGGTTGTTGAAAGTGTCCTTGTTCCATTGGAAGATTATCAATTGAAGATGGAATGGCTTTGCCATAACAAAGTGCTGAAAAGCTTTCAAAATTGAAAAATAAAAACCACAGTATTTTTTTTTCGCTTCTTACCTATGAGCACAGCTAAACCAAGAAACAAAGCAAACTTCATCGTTGTTTAAAACTATACAAGTGAAGAATTCTTTATGATATTTGCCGTTTTTATATTGTCTTCAAAAGCCTTATTATTCATTTGGTTATTCTGAGAATAAACGTTGTTTGTTCAATGTTTTTTATTGTTACTTTTTATGATAAAAAAATGATGAGCAAATAGTCATGATGATAATTTTTCCAGAAAAACGTTTCTGAAAAAAATCATTCGTTTACATCGTTGATTCAGAAACAAAATAGAAGAAACGATTTAAAATTATTTTTTAGTAGAAAAAACCATCAAAAAATGCACAAATATTAGGAAAGCTACAATATATTTTAACTTGAGGTAAAGACTTTTTTTAATATAAATTTTACCTTCAAATGTCTCTCACAAAATTTAGTCTATCAAAAAAAGAAAGTCAGTCATCTTTAATAAATCAAAAAAAAAAAACACTAGGTTCTTTTTCTTATGCTTGCTTTCTTTTTGTTGTTGATCTCTGTGATTTTCTTCTTTCTAATAAAAATAATTAAAAAAAAAGTATTATGAAACAATTTGTAAAGACAAAAAAAAGAAGACAAAAATTGTGCAGTGCAGTTTAATATTAAATTTTTAAATAAAATCACGTCTTTTTTTTGTAGCACCGAGAAAGTTTAAAAATCAGCGTCAAAAGGAAGTAATTATTGCACTTTTTATTTTGGTTTAAAGAAAATGAATGACCACCAAAACTTGTTATTTTTTTATTTGCAAAAAAATAAATGAACAAAGTAAAACACACAAATTACATAAAGATCAGCCTCTAAAAATGTTTTAGTTTCAGAAAATGGTAGTTTTTTGGAAAACTTAATTTCTTAATTACTTTTTTTACCTTTTTTTTGGAACACAGAAAGTTTCTATTTTTTTAATAAGATTTTTCTTTCTTTTCTAAAGTTACAAAGGCCACACATTTATAAAATCAGTTCCAATTTCTTTGCACAAAGAGCAAAAGTACTAACAACTTTTAAAAATAATGACTGATGACTCCTTAAATATTCTGTATTTCCAATTGCATGAAAATGATCTAGGCTACTCAAGTAGTTTGAACATTCGTTTACTTTTCTTTCGATTTGATTTTGTTCTTTATGTTTGTATCTTTTTTTTTGATTATCTATCTGATGATGATCTTGAGTAACGTGGTCAATCAATCAGTTGCATTAACCACTTTTCTGATTGCAAAAGAATGTACGTCAAGACATTCGGGGTTTACCCCATTTTGTCTTTGTCTTTGGAAATTTTTATTTTAGACGGGTTTCTGTCTTTTTCGATCATTTATAAATTCAACTTTTTTGAATTTATTTTTTAATAATTTTAATGCCGACGGGGAAAAACGAAAGAAGAAGATTATTTATTTATTCGATTCAAGACTACTTTTTTGTTTTTCAAGATTTTTTAATAATAAAAATATTATTTTAAAAGTTTGCCTTTACCACAATTTTTTGTTTCTCGAAAAAAACAAAATTTATTGTTATTGCTTTTTTTCTTACAAATTTTATTCTCCGCAAAAAAATGCAAACTAAAATATAGACAAACAAAGTAAAATTCAAAATCAAAAAATCAGATGATCAATTTTTTGTTTTTTTTGGTGCAAGAACTTAGTTCATTTTCCAAAAGTTTTTGTAGGAAAAAAACATTTTCGCTGATATTTGCCTAAAATAAACTTTCAAGAATCCATTTCAATTTCTCATAAAAAAAAAATTCTTCCTTGATATTTGAAATTATACATGTTTTCGGGGTTCTCCAGAAAATTTATTTTACCCCTTTCATTCTTCTTTTTGAATCCAATCTTTAATGTCGCGAAAAAAATTTGAAAAATTCTATAAATTTTAATCATAAAAAAGTAAGAAAGAAAAATCTTGTCTTGTCACATATCTCAAAAATTCTTTTTTCTCTGCATTCGACCATTTATGTCTTTTAAATCTGTCAAATATATGTATCTTTTGATTGGCAGGCAGCAGCAAGAAAAATAAAAAATGCCATTAAAAAACTTTTATAAATGCAAAGACAAAAAACTCCAGCACTTTTGTTTTTAGTTTTGGGCTCCAAATAAATGGCATTTTTTTAGGAAATCCAAATATCTCTCGAGATTGACGACTGCTTTTTTTAATATAAAAGAACGGTTTCAAGAAACATTTATTCTTTATTTTTGCATTTCCTTTTTCTCATGATTTTGAAATCATTTTTTTTCTTGCGGTTTTTATTTATGTCTGATAAATCATTGCTTTAGTTAATGTAGAAATTTTTCATTTGATAAATAATAAATATCAAAAATAAAAACCGCACATAATAAAAAAAACTCGTGTTTATCTTTACCCTTGTGCAATGTTTGTTTGTACCCAAATCATACTTTTTAATTTCAATTTGATTTTTTTGTTTTGTTCGTGATAATATTTGATATTTTGAAATATCCTTTTTTTTATCAAAAATTTAAAACGGAAAAAACCACGTGAATTCGCTAAAACCAAATCTTTGAATGAAAAAAAATGAAAAAAATCATGCATTAATGATAGTAAAAAGAAAAAAGGTTTATTGTTATTTTATCTTTACTATGCTCAAACTGCAGCTTTTTGGTGAGAAGAGAGTAACATAATCCGAACGATACTTGGAAAGTTTATTATTACTATCACTCCCCGAAGAGACTTATTAAAAGAACGCATTAGTAACAATTTTCATGCCAAAGAATGTTCGAAAAACAAAGTAATTACGCTTTTTTTGTTTTGTTTTTGCACCCACGCTAATTTTAGTACTTTAATAAAGAGAGTAACAAACATTTGGCGATAACTATGTTGTTTTTGTTACTATCATTATTTTAAAAGCACGCGATAAAAAAATAATTTTGTTTAGCGAATGAGAAAAATGACGCAAATTCAGGAAACAACAACAAAGCAAGAGGAATGTGAAATTTTTGATGTCTAGAAATTTAAAAGTTTATTTAACGGTCGAAACCAAGACTCATGATACCGGTTGCTTTCTGACGTGGCTTAGAATTCTCGAAATATAACAAAAATTTATTCCATAAAAAAAGATACAAACTTTTTTATTATCCTTTTTTTGATTCTAAAATCATATTGACTACTAAAATCCAAAGTCATCCGACCTCTAAGTGCATCCATTGACGCAAATTGTTTTTTTCCGCAGACTAAACCTTTTCTTTATCTCTCTCTTTTTTTCTCTCTCAATATTCATAATAATTTTTAAATCAATTTTTTTAAATCTAATCTGCGAGCCTTTTCTCTCTTTTTTTCTCATCGCTCAATATTCAATAACACACATTTATTCTCTCTTCTCTGTGTTTCATTTTGTCATAAAAAATGCAAATCCCTATCCTATAACCCTTTTTCCTAGTCACGTATATATTTTTTTACTTTCAGTTTACAAACTCCCTCCTTTTTTCCATGTCCATAATTTTTTTTGAATATAAAAAAGTATTAACTTTTCCATCGAAAAATAGTTTTTGATCAGTCTGCCTGCCTTTCGCTTTATTTTGGGGACAGCGATTTTCAAAATTTATGTTATTTTTTATTTGTTGAATAAAATATTTTTATTTTCTGGTTGATAGTAACCAAAACAAGCCTATTATCGTCAAACGCTTGTTACTATCATTTTTCTTCAGCGTAGGTGCAAATAAATAAATGCATGATTACTTTATTTTCTTTTTCTAACCTTTTTTTGGGAACAAGAATTGTTAGTAATTCTTTCCTTTTTTCACCACTTTCGAAAATATGAGAATAACTATATATTTTGTAATCATTGCTCAAATTTTATCACTTTCACTCCTTCTTTCTTTTTTTATTATTATTAAAAGTAAGAAAAAAAGTGTAAATTATTGCCAATTTATGGTTACTATCAATGACTGAATAAAATGCGCAGAAAAAAACCTTCGTTTTTTTTTATATTTGCGCTTTGGAACTGATGATTTATTTGTGTTCATCGGGTTCTTTATGTTTTTCTATCAAAACAAAAATGCAGTTTTCTTTTGTGATAAAAATTTTTTTTGGCAGTAATTAAAAATAAGAAAAAATAAGAAAAAATTGCTCAAAATAGTTACCTTTGACTTTGATCAAAGCGATAGTAACAAAAACCCAAATATTATTTTCGTATTTCGCTTACTGTCAAAATTTCATAATACTGAAAAATTAATTTTATTCATTTTTTTACATTTTTAAAGTTTGTCCTTGAATTAAATAGTTTTAGTCGTCGTATTTTTTTTTTGTCTGACTCGTGGTTTTTTTATTTATTGGATAGTAATCATAAACATAAAAAGTATCGCTCAAAATTGATTACTCTCATAAAATTTTTTATGTTCCGTGTTTGATGCTTTTTATTTTTTCTTTCTAATAATTAGTTTCATTTTTTTTTCCAGCTAATCCAAACTTTTCACTCATCCATTTTTTTCAACTCCACTCAACGACCTTTATTTATTTTTTTGTTATTTTCAAAAAAAGCTTTGACGAAAGGGAAACCTTTTTTCGTCAAAAGTTTTAATTAAATTTATTCAGATTGGCGTCGTTTGATTTCCCTTCGACTTCAATTTTTTCTTTTTCAATTAAAATAATATTAACGGATAGTCCGCCGAACGGACTAGCATTGAAACTGAGATCCACCAAATTGAATCCTAAACGATTTCCGGCATTTGAGTGCCGGAAAACCCAAGCTCAAATTTGGCCAGATTCCAACTTTCCTTGAAGCTTTTATTTATTCAACCCTTCAAATTAAACGGTCAAATTTAATCAATCCGGAATTCAAATCATTAAAATTGCAAACGGATATCGAAACTGAATAAAATTATTTTAATTGATATTTTGAAACAAAAACAAAAAGTTACGGTAAGTAGGTAGTGATAGCAAATTTTTTATGCGATATTAGACAAAATAAGATTACTCTCAAAAAAGAGAGTAACTAAAACGTAGCAATAATAATTCTAAAACAATTACTATCAAAAAAAATTAATAAGTAAAATTTATTATCCCATAATATTTTTTCAGAAAAATGCTTTTTGTTATTGGACTTGCCATCATTTTTACTTTTTGCGTTATAACTTCTGCTATTCTTGGAACACGAATGATGCGAAAAGCATATGAAAAGCGTTACACCAAAAATGTTAAAAAGCATCTTGATGTATTACCAAGAAAGAAAGAACCTGGTAAGATTCGCCATTTTTTTGTCTATAAAAACAATTAATCAAACATTTTTGTTGTTGCAGAACCACCACTTCCAACTGAATCAAACATTCTATCCTTTTCACTTTTGGAACGTTTTTATGCTTCTCAACAACCTCAATTAACTTATGGTAAACCATATAAAATGGCCCAAACGGATGCATATGTTAAATCTCTTCCATCATCATCAATTTTTGTGCCCATGCCTCCACTTTATGAAGAAATTGATCTTACAACTCCAACTCATGTTGTTGTTGATGTAACAAAATCAGAATCTCCTCCACCAACATATATTCAAGCTGAAGATGCAGCCTTTTCAGCGGATGATCGAAAAATAATTACTCGAGAAATTTAAATAACAAACACTCGATAAAAAATGTTTAAGAAAAGCTTGCAATAATAAATCAAGGAAGATAAATTGTATATAAAAAAAGTTTCATTTTTAGTTTTTGTATTAGCTTTTTTTCACGTTCTTTTAAGCAACAACAACTGCTTGAGCTTTGTAATATATATATGTATTATTATTTTGGTTTAAAAATATCTTGGGCTTCTTTGCAATATTTTTATATGTTTAATTAAAGTTAAATTTGTTAAATAAAAAATTTTAAGTAGGAAATGTTGTTAGCATATTTATTCAATGGAATGAGTTTTGAAAAGAATTTTAAAAAAAAAGAGTCAAGCTTTGAAGATACATAATTGGCTTTGTTTTCAAGATGATTCGTGTAAAATTAAATCAGAGATTGTTTTTATTTTTTGATTTAAATTTGTTTTTATTGAATCTCAGCTCGGCCATTTGGTTGGTTATATTTAAAAAACAAATATTCAGCAGCACAGTCTGGCATAATATTCGCCAATGACTATCGATTGTTAACTCCTTTTTTTTGTTCTAAAAGCAAGTCTTTCCATTCTTTTTTTTATCATCAAAAAAGTTTTTGTTTATCAACGTTTGTTTTAAAAAAAATTATTTAACTGTCATTTCATTCATCATATTTTTATAATTGAAGATCAAAATGGTTACTGCATTGCTTATTGGTGCTACAGGATTAGTTGGTAAAAGTATTTTAGCTAATTCAGAAAAATCAAATTTTTTCAATAAATTATTTACCATTGGTCGACGTGAAAGTCCTTCAACAACGGATAAAGTTAAGTCCATTGTGGAAGGTGATACCGATAAATGGCCTGAACTTATTAAACATGAAGATGGTGTTCAAGTGTTTTTCTCTGCATTTGGTTCCACTCGAGCTTCGGCTGGTTCGGCAGATAATTTTGTTAAAATTGATTATGGAGTTAATTATGAATGTGCTAAAGCCGCTAAAGAATCTGGAATTCAAACTATTGTGTTAATATCTTCAGGAGCAGCAAATAAAAATTCATATCTTCTTTATTTAAAAACTAAAGGAAGGCTAGAAGAAGATATAATCAACTTAAAATTTCCCCGAACTATTATTCTCCAGCCTGGATATTTAATTGGTGAAAGAGATACTCCTAGATTTATGGAAGGCTTAGTATCGGGAATCCTTAAATGTGTTCGTGATACTCCATTTTCATTTATTGGAGGATATCCTATATTTGCTGCAGATGTGGGTCGTATTGCGGTTGAATTAGCTGAGAAACCTTTAGCACCAGGTGATGAACCAATCGTGGAAATTATCTCTGGAACCAAACTGACAGAAATGGTGAAGAAATACCATCCATGAATGAAGCGTGGACAAAGTTTTTTGTAAAATGGTTGAAAAAAATTTGTACTTCTTTTGACCATTTTCTTTTATCTATTTTTATCTAGTCCATAGAATCTCTCATCTGTTTACCTTTTTTTGTTGTTGTAAACTATATTTTTCAAAAAATAAACGTTTAATGCCCATGCTCTGTTTCACAAATAATCCGACTACCTCACTGGCTAATCTTACAATTCCAACCAAAGTTGTAAAAACAGAATCACTTTTACCAACATATGTATATTCAAGCAAGAGATGCAGCATTTTTAGCGGATGATCGAAAAATTATTACTCGAAAAATTAAAAAAAAAGGACTCAATAAAGGTATTTGAATATGCCGTAGTCAAAGGCTATAAAATTTTTATACAAAAATACATATATGATTCATCATAATTCAACGTTAACGAATGACGTTAACTTTCCATTGAATGTGATAAGCAGGCGCACCCATGTCATTAAGGTAGAGGCATTTAATCCTATTTTAATTGATATTTTTTGAAAAACAAAAGGAATCGCAAAAGAGTCACATAAATTTTTGTGCTTATTTTTCGCAATGATTTTTTTGAGGAAAACATTTTACATTTTTTAATTTGCTTCTTACGTTTAGAAACTTATGACGTTAATTAATTTGACAGTGTAGCAATTTTTTAATGGAAGCAATAAAAAAATTCTTGTTGCTTAATAAATATTTCTCATAAAAAAAGTAATTTTCAAATTCTATTGTTTCAATTGAAGGGAGTTCAGTTACATCTGGATTTTCAGGTAATTTGGGAAATAGAGAAATCCAATAAGTATCGGATGTGTTACGAGAAATTTTTTGGTGGTTTAATGAAAAACAAACATAAAATAATATTTATTACAATTTACCTTAAAAGTAGTTTAAAATATTTTACTTTTGATTTGTTATATTTTCGCATAAAACAATTTCCGATTTATCAAGTAAAACGACACACACCTCTTTCAATAATATATGTACCAAACTAACTTTTCAAAAAATAATTTAATACATTTCACCCATGCTGATTGCCAATAATAGATTGAGCGAGTTTAAATATATTAATTAATTAAAAAAACAAAAATAAAATATTCAAAAGTGGTAATTAAAAAATAGCGTCAAAATTTTGGAAAAAAATGTAATGTAATCCGCTGGTTTGAGCAAAAAAATACATACCAGCGTTGCTCATAAAGCTAAATTAAAGGCACAAGATTTTTTTTCTTTTCAATTCAATCAATAATAAAAGGTTATTCCATTTTTTGGGTCGATATATTACATCGTTTGTTTATAACACCTTTTTTTTACGAAACACTTTTTACAATTTTTGCTCTTATAGAGCAAATTGAATCGAGCAATTTTGCTTGCATCTTTTACACTGTTTTTTCTTCACAGTTTTGAACCTTTGGTTTTTTTGTTTTGAATATTTGATTTATATTTTTTTATTTTTCTCCAGGGCAACTTTTTATGAAAAACAAAAAAGTTTTATTTTCATTTGACTTGCCAAAATTTAATAAAATTTTATTATACTTCGAAAAGTAAAAAACAAAAATGCGAATATCAAATAGTAAATGAAAAACTATCATCAAAAGATTTATCATTTGCAAGCAGAAGAGCTCGATATGAAAACGAACGTTTTCTTTCAAAAATTAAGGAAGTTATTGGCCTTAGAATTGCTTAGGACGAAAAATATACAACTATCTTTTAAGAATATAATGCCGCTGATAAAAAGAATTATGACCACCTTGCTGAATCCTTATCAAAGGACAGTGGCAAAAATATTACAAACTTGGTTGCTTGAGGTCAATCAAAATAAATTTATTAGAAAGTTTTTTAATATTGGGTCATGTTTACCTATTTTTTCTTCTTCGTTGATATTTGAAAATTCATTTTGGATTTTTCATGCATGAAAAAAGCTTTGTTCCAATCTTTGCAATTTCAAAAAATGAGTGACTTTGGCCTTACATGTCATAGTGCAAAGATGAATCCCTTCATTTTCGCAACTTTGCTAACAAATTTTTTTCTTTTGTTTCATTCAATTCTTCGATCGAACTATTTTTTAGAGTTCTCAAATCAAATCAATCATCAACAACGATGTCATCAGAAATTCCTCAACCACTTGTTGCTAAACTTGATCCAGATTATGCAGCAAATTCATTGCCATATTTTGATGGAACTTTAACGAAAGAACAGAAATCAGAAGCCAATCAACTTATTGATGAAGAATGTAAACGATATCCAAGAGTCAAAAATTATTTAGCTGATTTTCCCACCGAATCTGATAAATGGTTAACTCCTGCTACAAATGAAATGTTGAAAATGGTTGCAACTAATCAGGTTTGAAAAATTTTATATCTGCTTTTTCATATTGTTTTGTTTTTTAGCCTCTCGATGCTCTTGATGAATCAAGATTTGGTGTACCCGATTTGGAAACATTGGAAAAGAAGGATCCACAAGAATTATTGAAGGTTTATTTGTGTTTTTTCTACTTGAATAACTTTTGATGGATACGTTTTTAGTTTATGGACTTGTTTGAAGCTCAATTAATGTATGCTGATTATCGTCACCTCCAATTATCTTTGATACAAAAACATGGTCCTTCAAGCTATCGACAAGAAAGTACTGCTTTGAAATCAACTGCTGATAATCTTGTTCGAAAATTGACTGAAGTATGTTTTGCTTTTATTGGACTATTTGGTGACAAGAACTCCAAAAAAAGCATCTTTGATCATTACTTTTTCTCATCTGCTTTTGTTCTTTGTATTCATTTTCTCATTTTTCAGCTTCAAAAAGCAAAGAATGATATTCATCGTGAACGAAGTCGTCAACAAAGTGCATATGGAAAACAAATCAAAGATCTTGAAGACACATGGGAAGAAGAAGTTCGAAAAGTGAATGATCTACGTGAAGCTATCAAACATGCTAAAAATGAAATTGAAAAGCATTTGAAGAACATTGAAAATATTGAAATGTAATTTTATCTTTGTTTTTGTATTATTTTCAGTTATATATTTTTGTTCTTGTTTGATCTCCAATAAACGTTTTCTTACTCGCTTACTTTGCATCATTTTTTGTTTGTCTCTGTATTTTCAGTGAATTTATTTGTAAAATTTTGGAGTTGGACGTACTTTTCAAAGATGGCTATGTTAAACTATCATTCATGTTTTGTTTTCATTGTAGAATGGTGTTTCTTATAAAGTTAGTCTGAAATGTTCAAATAATTTCTTTTCTTTTTTTGCCCAGTAAAGAAAGAAAAAACGAGAGTCATTCAAAAAAAAGATGCAGGCAGCACAGCGCACACATTCTAACACTACCCTGCTGCTACATGCAGGGTAAATTTTTGCGAAAATCAATCACACATTTTTCTTCTTCCATTCTTGAATTTTTATTTCATCATATTTCACCTTTTATGAATTTTGTGTAATAACTTTTGTAAAGTTTTAGCCAAAACTATACCACAATGGAATTTCCAGCGCTTAATAAAGCTTTATCCACGTCTCCAGCGAGTGATAATAATGTTAGTTTTTCAACCATTTTTCTTGTATCTTTAAAAATGTTATTACTTTATTTTTTTAGTTAGGAAAAAAGATATTTGAAAATGAAATATTATTTCCTATTTTTCATCGAATTAAAACTAAAGCAACGTCTAAAATGGATTTGACGCATGAAAAGCAACTGCTTCTGTATATTTTGGATTCATTCAAATCGGAAGAAAAACGATTTCTTTTGGAATTGTTTCGAAGTAATGAAGTTTATCATTTACTTTTCCCGACTAAACCCACGGTGAAACAACAAATGGAGCAGCATCAACAAAAGCGACGAGCTCCAGTTATAATTCCAACAAAAGCAGCCACGATTTCAGAAAAGTAAGTTATTTTTGTTGCTTTTGAATTTTACAAAATTAGAATATATAAAAATTGTTCTTCTTTCAGCTTACAAGTAGCTGCTTCAAAACGTCGTCGACAATCTAATAATAATAATAATAGCAGCAGCGTTGTTCCATTGGATGTTATAACAATAAAAGATGAAGAACCTGAAGAAAGTGGATTTAAACCAACAACAGCAACTACCACTACCATTAATTTGCCTCCAATTATATTTAATAAACCTCCACTTCGAAAACTAGTATTTCCTAAACCCGTACTAAATTTTCCTAAAGTTATTCGACCTACACCTTCCATAATTAAAAACAAAAATACTGCTGTGTTGCCTGTGCAAAAGCCAAATGAAGTCACGGAGAGCGATGAATTGGTTAGAAAAATTCTTGATGCTTTTGGAGAAAAGGTTTTTTGAAACTCATTTGTAATTTGGACTTTCAATAATTGAGTAAAGTTTTTAGGATGAAGGAGACAAAGCACCCCAATTAATTAGAGATTCAGAAGGTTATGAACCTCAAAACGAAGGAAATGGTCATTATGAAGCGTGAGTTTGAAGTTAATAATATTCATTTGATTCAAGTTTAAGTTCCACATCCCTTTTTAGTTTTCCATCGTCCTCTTCGTCATCGACTAATCCTGGGTTTTTGGGGACTTATCAATCTCTCAATAACCACGATAACCTAGTCTCCAATCTCTCTGACGATGACGATGATAATGAAGATAATGAACAAAGTGAAACAACATCATCGATGAATTTTTATAATTTTGAATTAAGAACCACTCAAAACGGAAATCAAAAACTCATTCTTCTCGATCCTGAAGACAATCGATTGTGTTATAAATTTTATTATGAAAAAGCAAAGAAATATTTCCGATGCAGTAATTGTCATAGTCGAGGAAAATCTTTAACTGCATGGCTTCGAAAGGATTCACTTGATATTGAATATATTCGATGCCGAAATGATCATGTTTGTACTCCTTTGGCTTACACGCCCGAAGATCTTGAAAATGAAGTTATTCGAGAACCCATGTTTGAATTTATTTATGGTTTAAGTAATTCTAAACCTAGATTGGTTGTTTATCTAACTGGTGAGTATAAAAACCCTGAATTTTAAACAAATTAAAAAACCCTTTACTTTTCAATATTAATTCTTTAATTTTTTCAGAAGATAAAGACCTGTGTTACACATATACTTATTATGACAAAACTAAAGATGTTTTTGTTTGTCAAAAGTGTAAAAGTCGAAAAATCAATAAACATGTCACAGCAAAAATGGGTAAAGATTCAAATGGTGAAAGTTTTATTCGTTTACGAAGTCCACACTTTTGTGAACCGATTGAATCTTCAACCCTTCAACGAGAAACCATTGTAAAACCAGGCGAATATGAATATACCGATGGACCGGAATCGGTGATGACTATTTTCGATTCATCCAATCGAAATTTTTGCTTTACTTACAACATCGATAAACGAAGTGGAACTTATATTTGTATCGCTTGCAAATTCAACCATAATAAATTGGTTTCCGCAAAAATTGTGAGAAATGAAAAGAAAGAAGAATATGTTGTTTTAAATAATTATCATGAATGTTCACCAGAATGTTTAAATCCTTAACTTTTTGATGTTTTACATTTAATAATTTATTATTTCTTTTAATAAACAATTTTTGATTTATGGATACTTAATTAATAAACAAGAAAAATCAAAATGTGCTAAATAATGGCCGCCTGTTGGCACATTTTGATCTAAAGCAACAATTTTGACTGAAAAGCATGAACGTGATGAAAATCTATCGATAATTTTAGGGTGAAAATTGCTCAAGCGTTTTAGCATTCATTGACAAGTTTAAAAATGAACCTATTTTTTATAGGCGTTACCACATTTTATTAATTGGTGCATTTCCAAAACGAAAATTACTCGCTAATCGACAAAGTGTTCATTAAGGTGGTTGAAACGGTTATGAAACTGTTTGTGATATTTTGCTGGACATTATGTTCATTGTAATCAACTATAAACTCATCTCAAAAATAAA
The DNA here is from genome assembly GCA_028622995.1 of Panagrolaimus kolymaensis. Lineage (NCBI taxonomy): Eukaryota > Metazoa > Nematoda > Chromadorea > Rhabditida > Panagrolaimidae > Panagrolaimus > Panagrolaimus kolymaensis. The sequence goes on along the minus strand of JAJQJQ010000089.1, from coordinate 209,299 downwards.
AAAATTCCACTCAGTTTATTCAAAAACAACATTTTTTATAATATAAAAGTTAATAAACAAAAGTAACAGATGATAATCAGTTTAATCGACGGAGGAATAGCACAAAATATTTTAGCCCATCCAACTAAATAGCTTATCAACTTGATTTTTAATTGTGTTACCAAAATTTTCCAAATGTTTGCCGAGTTTATCGACGAATGAAGGATCTTTTTCAACTTCATTGAGCAATTCTTTGAGTTCACGAATAATTCCTTCATCATTTTGTTTATTAATTAATTGATGGATTTCATCAATAAATTGGTTTTTGGAAATTTCACCATTTTCAAATTTTGCTGTTAATTCTCCAACTTCAGCAGGCAACTTTGACATTAAACAAGCCGCGATTAGGGACAAAGCAACGAAGCAAAAGAAATACTTCATCTTTGAGGTGCCAACTCGAAAGTGCTAAACACAATTATGATTCTTTCATAATTTTTTAGAATGGCTTAAATATTCAAGAAACTTGTTTTTGTTTTTAACAAAATTTTTGTAAAAGAATTTTAAAAACGTTTACTATTCAGTCTTTGAATTTTCAAGGAATGAATCAATTTTGTTTTGAATATGTTCATTAAAAAAATTCTCTCAAAAAGTTATTAAAAAAATGTGAACAAAAAATTTATTTGTGATCGACCAAAAAAAATGCATCAAGCTTCAACAACATTCATGAAAGCATCATTATCCATTTTGCTGCCTGCTTCTTACATCTCAAGTAAATAGCAGAAATAAATAATAATCCTTTTAACGTATGAGAACATAAGCGACGACGGTAAATCCAAAAACTATTTCACTTTTTTTTGCCCAACTTTCAATGCGTTTGGTTTTGATTCATTTTTTTTTTGATGCACTGATGTGAAATTTGCTTAATCGCCCTTTTTATTTTTGATGCCTCAAAAAAGATATATAAGAAATGAAAAAATATAAAATCATCATTATTTCGTCGCATTTCGCTGTCGTCATCATCATCGTCGTCGTCTCGTCTGTTCGTACGTAGTTTTGCTGCAACAACAACAACCTTCATTCAAAATGCTTCTCTTCAACAAACTCATGCTCTGCTTCTTGGCAATTTCAACAACATCTGTTCTTTCTGTATGTTTTATTTTATTTTTCATTTTCGAATCATATTAAATATTTTAGCAAAAAGAAATCGCAGATGTCTTTGATCGCCATCAAATGAACTTACGTGTTCCAATCAGCACCATCATTCATACTGTTGATGTTAAAGAACTTGAAAAATTGTTCCAAGAATATTTGGATGTAAGTTTTTTTTTTGTCATCTTCAATATTAAAGGACTTATATTTTTTAGACCACCGAAGACTTCAAAAAACCTCACAATATTGATGTCGTTCAAAACGTTCAAGCTGTCACAAGTGGTCGTAAGAAGCGTGAAGTTGAAGATGAAGATGAACGTCGTCATGATGTCGCTGCTGCTGGTGATGATTTCGTTATTGGTCATGATCTTGAAGAAAGTATCCGCAAAGCTAAAGAACAAGTCGCTAAAACCATGGCAAAGGCTGGCAATCCTGATGATATCAAAGCATTCTATTTGCGTGGAAATCTCACCATCACACCATTATAATAATTATATTATTTTGATTTTTTTGTCATTGATATTATTTGTATGTGTTTGATGTAATAAATAATAAAATTAATTTAAAACAAAAACTTTAACAATCTATGGGTGCTAAGGCAGAGTGTATTCAGATGATGAATAAATAACAAAATATTTATTAGCAGATATCAGCTGGAAAACACAACAAGAGTAAAAGATTATAGATAGAGATTATGACAAAAGCGAAAAAGACAACAATCAAAATTTAGGCTTGAAGCTTAAGCTGCTTCCATTATTATTCATTTTAATCATTTAGGGATTTATAACTAAATAATATCATAACTTTTTAAAAAATACGTATTTTTTATTTAATGTAAATAAATAACTCCATAACTACTAAATAATGGTGAACGATCAAAAAAATGCATCAAGTTTCAACATCGATGAAAAAGCAGTATCTTTTGCCGCCTTTTCTTTCCCAAGCTTCAATCAGAAAAGTTTTAGGGACACAAAAAACTTTTGTCACAAACTTTTTCTTTCATTGCTCCTTTTTTGTTTGAATCAAACTTATATCATCAACGCAAATTTTCTTTTGTTAGAAACTTTGAAAAGCAAAATGCAAATTTTGAATCTTCATTTTTCAACGTCATCAACTTTTTTTATGTTTTCATAAACTTTTCTTCACTTTTCAATCGACGACGACACAAAGGAAAGATGTCGAATGGAACTCCTCCTCAAACTTCGCCTAGAATTTCTGAATGCTCAACAGCAAGAAATGATGGAATGGAAACATCGTCAACTTCTTCACCATCTGTGACAACTGCTCATCCTCCATCACGTTTGGATAGATCTTCATCAACATCGCATGCTTCAACTTCCTCTGGTTTCACTGCTTCAACAAATTCATCAGCTTTCAGTGTGATTGGAAAAACATTGTCAAAGTTTCTTCATCATTTTTATGGTAAACCTTCAGCTGAAAGAAATGTTTCAAGAAGACATATTCACAAACGATTTCTTCGTCGACGACCATTCAACAATCGAACTTCATCAAAATCATCAACAAGTGGTTGGAATTCTGCAGAAGTTCAACGATGGGTTTTCTCGTGCAAAGGATGTTCTCGAGCTATTACAGAAAGAGATGTTCGAAGTGTATGTTTACATATTTATTTATCTTTAACTTTTGCTATTATAATATTATTCACCTTTTAGGATAATGCAATTTATGCTTTAGACGATATTTGGCATCGTTCTCATCTCGTTTGTATCAAATGTCATGTTGCAGTTGGTGATGAACATCGTCCATTTATTGCTGCTGGTGAAAATGAGAAGGAAGCTTTATGTCTGGACTGTCATATGGAATCAGAACATCAACTATGCACTGTTTGTCATAAACCTCTCTTTGAAACTTGCATTGAAAGTGAAGGAAATCGAATGCATCATAATTGCTTCGTATGTGAAAAATGCAAAGCTCCATTTCAAGGTATGTTTGTGTTTTATTTATACATCAACTCTTTAATGAACGTTGTTTTTTTAGACGGACAATATGCTTTAATCAATGGAAAACCATATGATCTTGATTGTTATTACTTTAAAGCGTTTGAAACATCTTTTGCTCCACCAATGCATGGTTTCTTTGATATGGCAAGTCCACCTACAGCTGCTGTAAGTTTATTTTTTATCTAAGAATTTGAGTTATAGGTGCATCTAACTTTAAATTCCATTAATTTTTAGATGTTTTTTCAGACTATGACTGATTCATCAATTTCGCCAGCTTCAACAGCGACACCAATCATAGAAAATTCCGTGGCTTTCAAAGGACGTCCTACTGAATTTGTTTCTCTTTTTGATTTTGCAACTCCTCCTCCTCCAATCAAAATTCCTGTACTAAATTCTTTTTCTGCTGAAGAACTCGAACTTCTCAAACAAGCATCCAAATCTTCTCCTGCTGATGGTCATTTAACTCATGATAAAAATGGAAAACAACAAGGAAATAAAGAAAAAGTTGACTCAAAAGAAATGATCGGTGAAGCCATGCCTCCATCCAAAAAGAAACTTGATACAGCTTTATCTTCTTCACCTATAATCGATGTTGCTGCACGTGTAATTAATTTTACATCTGCCAATGATTCACATGATTCACATGATTCACCTATTATTTCACCAAAAGAAAAATTGGAAGATTTTGCTAATGGACATGAAGAGGTTAGTAATCGTTTTTATTGGGGAAGGTTAATCTTGCCCTTTTGGAAGCTTGGTTGCACATGCTCAAAGCCCAAGGTACCACCATACTGTAATCTAAATATTTCCTATAATGAAAGCTTTTATAGATTGGATCAAAACCAAAAGAAGTGAAATCAGAAAAGAAGGATGAAGCAACAATTACACCTAAAGAAGCTACTGACCAAGATAAAGCACCTCAAATCAATCATCCTCCAGCAATCTCTGAAATCAAAAATGAAGCGAATGAAAAGCCAAAAGATGAACCAAAGTTGGAAGCATCAACAGCAAAGAAGGATGAAAAGCTTAAAGAAGATGGAACTCAAGAAGACAATCATCATGCTATGAAAGTTGAAGAAAAAAAGAATGGTGAAATCAAAGAAGCTCTTGTCGATCAACCTCAAGCACCTGAAATCAAAGCAGCTCCTGTAATTTCTGAAGTCGAAAATAACAACATTGAAAAACCAAAAGATGAATCATCTAAACCTCAAGAAAAGAAATAAGATGCAACTAAAGAAGATGAAATGGAAGATTGGTGTTGCAGAATATTAAACATGCTGGTGGAATTTCAAATGGTTAACTGTATTATGTATTTTAGTTTATATTTATTTGTGTAAACTTGCAATAAAATTTCTTTGAAAATTGTTGTGTTCTTTTTTGAAATGATTTTACTTATGTATTTTTCGATTATGTTTAAAACTATTTTTTTCTTGGCTTTGGTGATGCTTGACTTTACTCTTTTCGAATTCTTATAACTAAATTACGAGTTTGATAACTGCCTTAACCCTATCATTGGATTTCAATGGAAATGATAAAAGGATTGTATTCGGCGTTTAATTATATTTTCAACTGACTTTTGATGATATTTGTTGTTTTTCAAGCTAAAAGTTTGAGACTTTATTCCTTTCTTTTTTGTTTGTTTGAAATAATTAAAAAGTTTTAAAGTTTTAATTGGAGCGTTTTTCTTTTCCATACACAATCAAAAATAAGCAACAACAAAAAACAATGAATGATTCAAACAATTTTTGACATGAATCAATTTATGGATTCATAATTTTTTTGGTGTTTTATAAGAATTTTTTGAAAACAAATTTATGTGTTTAATTAAAACTATGCATGAGCTAATGTTATTATTATGTTTAACTTTTTCTTTTTTGCTGGTTATTGTATCTGCTGGAGGATCACCACGTTGCTTAACTTATGAATATAAAAATAATCAAACTTTTGTGAAACGAAATACAAAAATGGATAAAATAAGGTATATTAATGTTTTTTTTTGGAGGAAGAAAAAATGAAGCATGAAGCGCTTGATGCAACAAAAAATGTTGTCTTTTTTTTGATGAAAACTATCGAGCATTTTTATTCGATGGAGTCCAATATTTTTTTTATGAAAGTTTTATTTTTTTGGAAAAGATTAAACTTTTTTTATTATAGAAAATGTAAGCTTTGCGGAATGTTTTATGCTAAATTACAAAATGGATCCATTTGGGAAGTAGGGTATTGTGAATCTGTGAGTTTTAAACTCCGTTTGCCTTTCTTTTGACTAATCAGTAAAAGTTTTTAAATTTTTTGCGTTGTATCAAACTTTTGTTTTTAACATTTATTTTTTTCCAATTTTCAGCTTAGAAAACGATTTAACTACCAAATTCACAAGTCCATGCTGCTCGATTTTAAAACTAAAAAGATTTTATTTTATGCTTATCCAAAATGTTGGAAAACAATGCCAAATAATGATTCACATAAAATTGGTGGCTATTTAATTCCTCCACAAAGTTTGATTATTCAATGTAAATGTAAAAAGAATAAATGCAATACCATTGAAAAATTAAGGCACATTGTGAGCATCTTTATTTCTTTAAACATATAAAATCTTTAATTATTTTTTAAGGTTGGTATACGAAATTTGCCATCAACAAATAGCTGTGAAAGCAAGCACAATGTTGCCATATTTCTTTTAACTTTTGTAGTTGCTTTTTACATTTAATTTGTGTGATTATTACATATAATAAATTATAAATCATTTTAACCAAATAATTTATTTATTATTATTTATTTTAAAACACGCCTTTTTCAAAAAAAATTTATTGACAAGAACTAACTAATAAAAAGTCTTTCTTCGCCTCATAAATACTTATTACCAAATTGGCAACATTTTTTTTGCAACCTTAAAAGTCTTTTTATTGATTTCTTTTTTTTGTGCCATTTGACCCATGCAACCAACAACAGGAAAGATAAATCACCGTTGAAGATGGAAAGAAAAATGAGTGTGCAGGAAAGAGACACAATATTTTTTTCCAAACAAAGATTGCTTTCTTTTATTTAGCCTTTCGATTTTTTAAAATTGTTTTTGAATATTTTAAAGCTTTTTTGTTAATGTTTTGGTCAGCGTTTTTTTAAAAATTATAATGAATCTTTACATACTTATCACATTATTAAGTATGAATGAAACCATTAATTACATATATTTTGAGTTTGTTTAATAAAAAAATGTGGTGGTTAATTGAATTAAAAGTTGTGAAGAAAGCGCTGTTCCATGTGTCTATGCATAATTAATATAAAATAATGGTTTTTTTAATGATCTATTGGTAAATGAGAAAGAAAAAAATTATTTTTTGCAAGAACTAACAAAAAAATTCTTCGCCTCACAAATAATTAACAAAAGGTGACCTTTTTTGTTAACCAACTAGAAAGTCTTTTTATTGATTTCTTTTTTGCGCCGTTTGACCCATAAAAAAAAGAGAAACCATTGTTGTTTATGGAAGGAAAATGAGTTGGCAATAAGAAAGATACGCACTGCTGTTGTTGTCCACCCAAAAATCCCATTGTTTTGGTATTTTGATATATATATTTTTTAATACATATATTTAATTTGAATATTTTATATCTTTTTTGTTCATCTTTTTTCATCTGAGTGGCATTAATAATATTATTAAGAAATTGAAAAAATATTGATAAGAAGAGTAGCAACAAAAAACACCATTTTTTCCTCACAAAAAAAGGATGTAAATAAGAAAAATGGAAGGGATTTTATGATTTTAGTTTGAATGGACACCAAGTAATGTTTTTGACATGATGTAAAAAATAAAATTTTATATTTCTTCTGTAAATCTTCTATATAATTTTTTAGAATGAAATAATAAAAATTGCTTCAAAAATTTTTTTGGATAGAAAAGAGTTTCATGCTTTTCTCTTCTTCATGCATGCTGAGTTTTTTTTATTATTGATTTTTTTTGTTGTTTTTGTCGTGAGATGACGGACTTAACAAGTGGTATATGAAAAGAAATAAAAGTCTTTCCCAATAACTTGAGTGAGCTGTTTCCAAAAAAAAAAACATTTTACAAACACTTTTTTTCGCAAATATTTTTCTTTTTGAATATTTTAAAACCTTTTTTCTTGCTTTTTTGTTTGTTAATTATATTTTACAATGTATTTCGGAATTAAATAATACCATTTATTTATTGGATTAATTTTTTTTCCCCAGTACAATAAGGTTAATCAACGAGGACGTTAATCTTCGAGGGTCATAAAAAATAAAAAATGGATATGTAAAAATTGCGAAAAGAACAAAAAAAATTAAATGAAGAAAAGATTTGTTTTTTTCTTTTTTTATAAAAAATAAAGGGAAACGAAATCATTTTGCTATTGGGCGAAATAAGAAAAGTTCCATTCTTGCAAGGGATTCTCCAAGACATACATAGCTAAATTTTTTGTTTAGAATTTTGAAATCACAGCCTTCACAAAAAAAATTTGAAATTGTTTGATGCAAAGCCAACTTTCAGAAATAACAATAAAACTTTTAGCACCATAATTAAAGATGACGTAACAATTACATAAGTATGGATAAATGTTAATAAATAGTAAACAATGATTTTCAGTAAAGTCCATGAACGATTACTTCGCTTTTTTATTTTTTTGAAAGCAGACGATTTCAAAACATTCGATTCTTGTAACGAATTATTTATTCACGGTCGCTACAGTAAGAAAAAGAGAGAGAACAAATACTTTACCTAAATTTTTACTTTCATTCAAACAACTTTTTTGTTGATGACTTTGTTTTTTTCTAACTTCAAAAGTTTGAATGAAAATACGTGTTTCGATTATTACGTAAATTATTTTTTAATTAAGCTTTCTTATTTTTTAGTTTACGAATCGTTATCATGCAGTTAATCAAACCCGCAAGTGATTCAAGCTCAGGAAATGGGTCTCCTCCACGTCCTCCTTCATCGAAAAGTGATAGTGGTAATGGACATCAAGATGGTGAGCCGGTAAGTGTCTCTTATTTAAACCTTGTTTTGTATATAGTCCTCAATTAAACTTTGATATTTAGGAATCTATGAATGGAAGTTCACCAGCGTCAAACGCTGCACAAAAAGCTCTCGAAAGACTTCATCTGGAACCTGCAGAAGCTGTTGCATTGGACAAGAATACCGTTTCTCGTGGAACTATGCTCGATGGCGATCAAACATGTGAAGTTCGTACCAATGTTTATGGTATTCGTTCAAAGGTAAAATGCTTTCTTATTGTATACATAATATTGACGTTTTTCTTTCAGCCTGTTACGATTTACCATTATCATTGTGATTTCTACAAAGTTTTCGAAAATGGTTCTAATGCTGGTCAACTGATTCCATTGGTTCCAGAAGTCGATGGTAAAAGAAAACCTCTTGATTTTTATGTTCGCGAGCACAGAGAATTGCACCGAACATTAATGAATAAATTCATCGAAAAATTTCCGGATGTTTTTGGCAATGATGTCGAGCTCTTCTGTTATGATTATTCAGCTACATTGTTCTCTCTTGTCAATATCAACGTTCCTGAAGAGGCTATCGAACTTACTACGGATGAAACAATGGCTTTGATTGGTCGTCTATATCGTGTTTTACTCGTTATTAAGCAACCAAAAGAAAATGAATTCAATATCCGAGATTTCGTCGCTTCTTATTGTTCTGATCTTTCTGAAGCTAACACAAGCGTCACACGATTTTTGGAATTGGCTACTTCGCGACAAGCTGCGGAACATCCGGATGAGCATGTCATGTTCGAGGCAAAAAAGACAAACTTCATGATCCCTGAAAACGTAAGCTTTCCATTTTAGTTGATTGTTTATAATCATCTTTTTTATAGTATGACTTCAATATTCATGCTCTTGACAATGCCAAATATTTGTGTCCTGCTGCATCGAAGAACGTCGTATGGTAAGTCTGCTCATTCATGATGTTTTACTTTGCATGGAAATGTTATGATGAACGAATAATTAATATTTCTTTTTCAGCCTCGAAGGTCCTCGTGAAAAAGGCGTTGCTGCTCTGGTTATCGATTGTAAGCTTTTAAATTCCTTTATTTTTTCAATGATTTTTGTTTTTCAGCAAAAAAGACGCCTTTCTATTATCCGAAAAATTGCGTTGACTTGGTCCTGCAAGAGCTTGGTACATCTCAACATTTTACACAACGTCATTGGAATGCTTTGATGCCGTTATTCAAAAGTAATTGTACAAAATAGTTGTTTTAAATCATGGCAATATTTCAGGTCTCGTCGTTTTACAAATGCATCGTGATGAAATTCCTATTATTATCTCAAAGTTGCACACTCACAATGCTCATGAGCAAACCTTCAAAACCGATGATGGCAATGACCTTAGTGTTTATGAATATTTTCAACAAAAGTATAAGAATACCTTGCGATTTCCAGATTGGCCTCTAGTTGTATGTTTGATGATTTTATAGATTTTGTTCTCTATTGTTTAACTTTTTAGCTTTGTAAAGTCCGTGGCAGAGAATTATTTTATCCTATCGAAGTTCTACAAATCGCTGACAATCAAAGGTGTAAGAAACTTTCATCTGAAAATATTGCTGTTATTGTTAAAGTATGTTTTAGTTTATTAAAGTTTGTTGATTTACTTTAATGTTTTTTAGGCATGTGCTGTACCACCTTCACAAAAGGCTCAAGAGATTCAACGATGTCATGGTGCTTTCAATTTTCAAAACGATGGTTTTTGTGGAAGTGCAAATCTTGAAGTTATGCCTGATGCTGTTAGTGTTCAAGCCCGAATCCTCTCACCTCCTCAAATCAGCTACTTAAATGGAATTGTTAAACCTCTTGATGGTAGATGGAAACCTGTTAGACAGCATCGTTATGTTCTTCCAGCTTCTTGCAATGCTTGGGTTGCTATTCTTTTAAGAAATGGTTGTCAAAGACCTATGCATTTGGATAAATATATGTAAGTCTTTAAAATCGTTTTAGTATTATTTAACTTAGCATTTATTTTTAGTGAATTTGTTAAAAAATTTGTTCAAGAATGTGCTGACCGCGGCATGCAAATTGAAAATCTTATGGGTGTCTGGGAAGTCAATACTGATAATGGTCAGGAACTTGAAGAAGTCTTTGCTAATGCTCGAGAAGAACAATTCAACTTTATTCTTATTGGTCATCCCGATGAAGAAACCCGTCTTCACCGTATGTTTTTTTTAATTAGTGTTGAAATTTTCATTATCAATGCGTTTTAGCTATCATCAAAGGATATGAACGGAAGTATGGTGTCATCTCCCAATGTATCAAAACTCAAACAATTCTTAAAGTTTTGACGAAAGGTCCACTTATTATGGAAAATATCGTTGCAAAGACCAATATCAAACTCGGTGGTATGTATAAACTTTTATTACACTTCAACTTTTTAATGTTTTGATTATAGGATTGAACTACAATATCAGCTTGCCAAACTATAAAATCGATGATCGCGTTTGTTTCATTGGACTTGGTATGAATCATCCTGCTGGTGCACTCGGTGGAAATCTCAATGGCATTGGTGCTGGTGGTAACGTGTCTGTACTTGGATTCGCAGCAAATGATGGAAAGAACGCTAATGAATTTATCGGCAACTTTTTCTATCAACCACTTTTTAGCGACGAAAAAGTAAAACGTTTTTTTGGATTTTTTACATTCTTATGTGTTAATTTTTTTAGGTAACTGTTCTTGACAAACTCTTGGATGAAGTTTTCGAACGCTTCAAAAAGAATCGTGGTTATCATCCAACACGCGTCATCATTTATCGAAATGGCTGCTCAGAAGGACAATTTGGTGACGTCATTCGGTATGAAATTCCGTAAGTTGAATCTTTTGTTTCAAGCATACTTACCATTATTATTTTCAGAATTTTATCTTCTATTATTGGCAAACATGCTCCAGGTGCACCATTCTCTGTAATCATTCCATCTAAAATGCACTCCACCAGATTTTTCAAGAACAATGTAAGCCGTTAAATTTCTTGTTCTTACATTTATATGTTTTATTTTCAGATCAATCCAAGAGACCGAGCATCCGATCAAAATATCCGTCCTGGTACAGTCGTCGATACTACTGTTGTTCATCATAAGTACTCGGAATTCTATCTGAATGCTCATCTTGCCATTCAAGTAAGATATTTTTTTTGTATTTTCTCTTATCGTTATTTATATTTTTAGGGTACTGCAAAGACTCCAAAGTACACAGTGATCCACACCACGGAGAAGGATGCCACTCTTGATATGTTTGAGCGATGGACCAATGCACTTTGCTACGATTTCCAAATTGTTACTTCGCCAACATCTTTACCTGCTCCAGTCTTCATTGCCAATCGATATGCTGAACGTGGCCGCCAGCTTTACAATGTTAATGAGTAAGCGTATCTCTTTCATTTTTGTTACTCAAAGTTTATTTTTCAGTGCTTCTAGCAATGGCAACGACGATAAATCAAATGGAACAAATGGCAAAGGAAGTGAACTTGGCTCAACCGATGGTCAAAATGGTCAAAGTGGAAGCTCGTACTATGATCGAAGTGTCAAATTCAACTTCTCAAATGTTGAATTCCTCCGCGACAAAAGAATCAACGCCTAATTTCGTGTTGTTTCTTTATTATTTCAAATTTGTTTACAATTATTGACTTGTGTTTTTCTGTTATTTTTTGTCGAAAATTTTTGTTATTTTTTGTAATATTGTATTGTCTTATGTTTTTTTGAATAAAGTTTTGTTTTTTTATTGATGTTTGAAGGAAAAAAAGGGTTTGAAATGCGAGAACATTTTGTGGTTATGCTTGAATAATAATTTTTGAAGATTGTGGTTTATTGATGCAATAGCATGTAGTACGTTAACAAATTTCAAAGACCAGCGACAGCACCCAAAAGTATGAAATTTATTGTTATGTCTTAGAGAATATTGTTAGTTTCATATTGTAAAATAATAGCAGCAGATGAACCTTTTCATGTTTTTCGTTGATGAGTTTGTTTTTTTTGTCGAGTGCTATTAATTTGGACAAGAAAAGTACGCAAAACTATTTTTCCAATTACAAACAAAAAAGGATGATGTGACATTTGTTTTCGCTTGAGTCTGTTACAATATCATGTTAGTCAAAAAACTTCTGTCCTTATTTATTTAAAATTTTACTTTTAACAATTTTTTTGGAAATTTCACCATTTTCAAATTTTGCTGTTTATTCTCCAACTTCCGCAGGTAATTTTGACATTAAACAAGCGACGATTAAGGACAAAGCAACGAAGCAAAAGAAATACTTCATCTTTGATTTGCCAACTTGAAAGAGTAAAACAAAAAGTCCAAAATAATTTTTTTACTTGCAGATGACAAAGAAAAACAAGACTATTATCATTTTTTGTTTGGAAAGGTTATGGAAAAATAATTACAAAGAAATTATTTTTACGAAAAAAATATTTTGCAAAGCTTTATAAACTATTTATTATCAAATGAGGTGCCAACAACTCCTTGAAAGTAAAATACATATTTATCATGTTTCACAATTCATGTTATTGAAATCAGATAAAAGCCTGGGTCCAATATTAGAAAACAAATCTCCAACATCATCATATGCGGTGCCATTAATGATGTGATCAGGTTTATAGTTTGTAAGAATATCCCAAATTGTGGTTGAAAATGATTTACGCTCTTCATTAATAACATAAATGTCTGCATTTTTAAGTGCAACTTTTTGCGCTGATTCTTTTACCTTTTGAGGTGGATCACGAATAACACTAAAATGTTAATTTTAATAATGCAAAAATGAATAATTTTTTTACGCATAAAATAACTACCTTAATTCACCCATTAATAAGATGACATGATTATCTGAAGATACATCAGATCCTAATTCGTTGTTAAGATGGTCCAACATTCTAAAAATTTGAATATTATAATTATAACTTATATCATTGATAAAAAAGTTTTTTTGTCTTACGGTTGTAAATAAGTTTGGCCGCCATTGGGTAAATTATTTGCATTATTTAACAAATTATTAATTGTTTGATTAAACTCCGAATATGTTTGTAATGTAATATTTTGATATATTGTAACTCCATAAAGAGCAATGGCATATCTTTGATTTGATTGCCGTGCCGATTGAGCAGCAAGGTCACGAGCTAATTCTAAAAATTGGACTTTTTTATCGTGTCCAATCGCGGCTGTCATTTCTCCAATAAAAATTAAACCACTGCAAATTGAACATGGAAATTCTATTTCCGTAAGGTATGGTATTCCAGAAACAGAATGTTGAAGCGAATCAAAAGTGTATTCAGCATTTCCAATTAAATCATCTAATCTCTTGTCACTGCCATCTTGAAGTCCATTTACTCCAGGAACAATGATACCCATTGGAAGTTGAACAATTTGTTTGAGTTTATCCATGGCAGCTTTGGATTCATCAAAACTTATTTTTGCAATATCGTTAACTACGAGCACAATGGCCATTGGAGTATTGTTGTAAGCATTCTCATTTTGAGATAATATGTTATACGCCAAATTTAAAGCGCTTAAAATAATTTAATTATAAAGGCGCAAAACTTATTTTTATTGAACATAAATATTTACCCTGCTACATTACTAACTCCACCATTGGTATAATTAACATTTTGAGAAACTTGGGATAAAAAATCATAACGACTATAATCTGCCAATGGAACAGAATAATGTGCAGTATCGCTAAATTCGATTACACCAAATCGAGTGGAATAAAGAATTTTAACGGTTTTATCATCAGCGAAAGCATATCTCGATGTAATATTCCGTAAAAAAGTTTTGATGTCCTAGAATTATGTCTTATGAATTATTTATTTTTAATGGACTTACATTATTGTAAAAATCTTGATAAATAGCTTGTGAACGATCTAACAAAAACAAAATATCAGGGCCTTGACAATTGGTGCCTTAAAAATTGCACCTCAACGTCATTCATCAATTAAAATAAATTTAGCAACTTACTTTCTGGCAAAGTAATGGGGAAATTTTGGCTGAAAAAAAAGAAGAAGTAAAGAGTTCATTTATAAACTTTTTGAACGCGCAACTCGAAGTACATAAAATAAAAAATTACTTTGCTTTCCAATTCAAGTTAAATCCTCTAGCTGTATTTGTTCCATCGGTAACAAAAGAAAATGATGCAATATTTTGTAAAGTGTAATTCCAATGTACGCCGCCCATGCTTCCCGAAAGTCTAAAAAATGAAGGAATTTAATCTCGTCGTCATATTTTTTAAAGCAACAAATAAAAAACCAATTACGTGGTAACATTGGTGAATGTGGAAGAATCATTGGAATTTGAAATTTGAAGGAGATCATTACCACTTTCAGTTGAAAAGTATTCAAACGTTATAACAATATTATATCCAATTGGAGTATAAACAAAATATTCACAACTTAAATTATTGCTGTAATTCGCGGGATAATTTTGACTTGATAATTGTCCAACTTGGAAATAACTATGATAATCTGTACAAATGGAATCCGCTTCAAAGCTAAAAAAGGAACAATGATTAATTTTGTTTTATGGTTTTTGTGATAAAACAAAAAGCATTCACTTTAAATTCCATGTCAAATGAACTCCTCCAGCAACATTTGCTCCATCACTGTGAAATCGAAGCCTTGCATTATTTTCAAGGGTATAATTCCAATTAACAAAACCATTTATTCCAGATAAACTAAAATAGTTTTTTACAAAGTTTCTATGGAAAAAAGCAGCTCATTATTCTCATAGGTTAATTAATTAACTCACATATCTACGTTTACCCAAGATGAATTCATGACAGATGAATCAATTTGAAGAAAATCATTATTTGCTTCAGTTGAAAAATAGTCAATCGTTATTTGAATACTGTATCCAAAAGGAGTGTAAATATTAAAATAACAATCGAAGTCGGTACCATAATTTCCAGGATAACCTGGAGTTGTTAAAACTCCCGTGATCGCAGTGGTGGATGAATCAATGCAAAATGCATCAAACTTTTCAGGTTGTTGGAGAATCGAAGCCTTTTCTTCTTCCGATGGCAGCTTTTCAGGTTTGTGAAACTTCAAACCATTGGTTTCTGTTGATAGTGCAAGCAAGAAAATGACCAAACAAAATGTTGGAAACTTCATTTTTGTTTTACCTAAAATTTAAAGCAGTTTTTTACAAAAAAAATTTCTTTCAAAAAATCTCAAAATAATGAACTAAAAAAATTAAAGGAGAGCAAAAGTCAAAGAATAAAACCTAAATTAAATGACAATTTTTTTCTTACAATAAATTGAGAGCAGTCGTCGTTGTTTTATAGAATTCATCATCAAAACTTATCTTGCTTTTTTTATTATTAGAATTGCCAATTAATTTTTTTTTTCAAAACATTTTATCAATATTTTATGATTTTTTTTCTCGAAAGACTATGTTCTTTGTATTTAGCTTTTATCAGTTGGATTGAAAGAAAGAAGAAAAGCGGCGCCACAAGTTTTTTTTTGAATATTTTTTATTTAAAAAAAAGAGAAAACCGAAACAATAAAATAAAAATCACAAGACTTTTATCATTTTTTGTTTGGAAAGTTGGGTCACAGAAGCAATTCAAATACTTTTTTTAAATAATAAAAAGTCAAATAAAAATTACGAACTAGTTGTTTTTAACAATTCATATTTCCAAATTCTTGAAGAAGAGTGGATTGGAATTTATAAAATAATGAATCCAAATCATTGTTGGCTGTACCATTAACAAGGTGTTTGGCACGATTATTTGTAAGTGTGCGCCACATGATTGCTGGAGCATTGTACTGACTTTGATCTAAAACATAAATGTCTGAATTAAGTGATGCAACATTTTGAGCAGATAAGTAAGCAGGAGAAGGATCAAGGATAACTCTGAAATTTAATATTAATTTTGTAAAAGATTTTGAATGAGCTTCATAGCATACGAGACTTCTCCCATTAATAATACCGCATAATTACTTGATGAAATATTCGAGGTTAAAGTATTGTAAAGTTGATTTAAAATTCTGAAAAAATAAATAAATAAAGCTTTGTAAAAATGAATGCAATTACTCACGGTGTTAAATAAGTTTTACCACCATTTGGGCTATCATATTGCGTTAAATCCGAAATCAAATTATTCATAGTTTGAAAAAAACTATCAAATGTTTGCAATTCGATATTTCGATAAATTTGAGTACCATAAAGTGCGATAGCATATCGTTGAGTTGGCGATTTGGCTGTTGCTGAAGCAAGGCGTTGAACAAGTTGAAGATATCGCAACTTTGCATCATGACCAATGGCAGCAGACATTTCCCCAATAAAAACTAATCCACTGCACATAGAATAGGACGGCGTTGATAAGCTGAAGAAGAAAAAAATTATGTTTTGTCCTTTAAAAAAATATAGCGCGCGTATTTATGATTTTTTTGAGTAAAAAAAATAATTCTCACGTTGCTGTCCAAGTTATATCGAATCCTTTGTAAACATTATTTCGATCAGTATGAAAATAAAAACGAGCTTGATTTTGAAGAGTATAGCCCCTATTATATATCGATCCGCTCAATCTAAAAAAATTACTTTTGTAATGGATGCAATTCACGTGCACCACAAGCCAGACTCACAACCATCCACGACGCACAACTACCAACTGATGCTCCGCCCTCTGGCTGCCCCAACACCATATAAAAGGAGCTGCCTCCAGAACTTCTGACACACTTGTTCCCTCTCAACATCTCATTCACCACCATGACGTTCCGGCTGTCGACCTCCTGATTCTCCTATCTTATTTCTCTCTCTTGTCTCTTGTATGTATCTCTGTAAAGACCAATAAAGATGTTATTCGCCCCTAAACACATTCGAACCTAACAACCGCTACACCATAGTCTCTAAATGAAGGTCCTACCCTTGTTTAGGCTCGTTTACTTCATCTTTTTAATATCTTTGGTCTCTTTTTCTAAATTTTTACATAATTCTTGCATTTTGTCTCAAATTTAAAACTAAAAGCTGAAAGAAAAAATCCAACTTTCTTCTAGAAAAAAATTGTCATCATTTTATATTTGAACATCAACATCAATGCAATTTGCCTCAAATTCAAAAAACAAGTTTTTCTTTCCTTTTTCGTTCATTCCTTCAATAGAAAAAATTGCGTGCGTCAAAGAAATTTTTTTTTGAAAAGAACTTTTTTGGACATTCTTTTGAAATTTTTTAAGTGTTCAAGTCAATCACTCACAACTCGTTCTTGCCAAAAGCAATTTATTCTAAAAAATTTCTACTTGACAAACTTTGAAAGGAAATGATTTTATAATTTTTTTTACCAAAACCTGGAAAGAAAACTAATTTGAGCAAACAAAAATTTCACATTTTTTTTGAGACTTATATTTTTTGTTGCTGATCTTTACTCTTTTATTGTATCTTGTCTTTTGTAACCTATGGCCTCCAATATATTTTATTCAATCGTCATCAT
Source organism: Panagrolaimus kolymaensis (assembly GCA_028622995.1). Taxonomy (NCBI): domain Eukaryota; kingdom Metazoa; phylum Nematoda; class Chromadorea; order Rhabditida; family Panagrolaimidae; genus Panagrolaimus; species Panagrolaimus kolymaensis. The sequence goes on along the minus strand of JAJQJQ010000089.1, from coordinate 191,790 downwards.
GTGTTAGTATATTTATTATTATTTAAATTTATTCCAATGTTGAACATCATCTCAATTCTCAATGTTAACTATCCCTCTGATTAAGCTCCATTGCTGATCGCCTTCTTAGTCAAGCATTGTCAAGTATTTATTCCCAAAAGCTAATTGAATTAAATTTTAATTTCATCGCCTTCTTTGGATGCGCAGTTAAAAACAGTAAGCTAATTTTATTTTGGAGTGGCATATTTATTTAAATTATGGATGATATGAAGCGACAATGGGCCTTATGGAAAGGAAAAACCCCGCTGAAAAATAAAAATGTTAATGATAATGCCAAATGCTCCGTTAATGCTGATAAAGCAACTCAAACTGATACAACCGATAGTTTTTACCGCTTACTTCTCCTTCAAAAACTGCCAAAATTCTCCAAGCCTTCTGATGAAAAATTCGATTTATTCCTCATTCAATTTATTAATATTCTTGAAGCTCTAAATATTCCTCAAAATGAACGATCCAATTTATTATTATTATGTATTGATGGCGAAGCTGCCACAAAAATATTGGATATTCCTCGAGCTCAATCAACAACATGGGAAAATACAGTGAGCTTTTTGAAAACAATTTTTCCAGATCAATCACAAGCTCCCCCAATTACATTGGATAACCTTCGAAACCTAAAACAACTTCATGATCAAACCATCCAAGATTATGCGCAACAAACTAAAGCAATGATAAATAATTTCTTCACCTCCGCCAATGGCTACAATGAAAACCATCGTGAAATGGAATATATCAGATACTTCTTCCGTGGCCTCCCAAAACCGATAAAAACAAAACTCAAAGGCCGCAAATACAATACCTTCAAGGAAGTGTTTGAAAATGCTAATAAATTCCAATCCTTGGATGCAATTAATTCACCAATGGAATGATGATCAGTAACTACCTCAATATAAATGGATTAAAATTTTGGAAATCGTGGAAATGTCTATAAAGCTGGAACGTAAAATATTTTTTTTGATTTTTTTTGATTTTTTTTGTGTTGCATTGTATAACTTTTTATTGTTAATCCATCACTTTAGTTTTATACATAGAGACCTTTTCGAGCTGAGAAAGATCCGAGATTCTTCGCCGGGACGTCGAAGTTAGTAGCGGGGGTATGTAATGGATGCAATTCACGTGCACCACAAGCCAGACTCACAACCATCCACGACGCACAACTACCAACTGATGCTCCGCCCTCTGGCTGCCCCAACACCATATAAAAGGAGCTGCCTCCAGAACTTCTGACACACTTGTTCCCTCTCAACATCTCATTCACCACCATGACGTTCCGGCTGTCGACCTCCTGATTCTCCTATCTTATTTCTCTCTCTTGTCTCTTGTATGTATCTCTGTAAAGACCAATAAAGATGTTATTCGCCCCTAAACACATTCGAACCTAACAACCGCTACACCATAGTCTCTAAACTTTTAAAAAAAATGTAGCGATACTCATAAAAATTTGCCTAGCAATATCAGTCCATGATGAATTATCACTTGATGTTGAAATTAATAAATAATCAAGATCCGCTTCAGTTCTAAAGGAATTAATTGTAATGTGAATAATTGATTGATACGGAAGATTTATGTAATAATAACAATCTAAATAATCTCCATATTCGCTAGGATAATTTGGACTTGTAAGTGTTCCATTTGGCGATGTTGATACTGAATATGCATCACACATTTCATTAAATTTATCGATTTTTCCATGATGAGCCGCCGCCAGATCATTAGAATTATAATTATTAGGGGAGAAATTTAACACTGAAGCACCAAGTGCAAGAAGGGTGAAATGAATTGCAACCGCTAAATACATTAGCTTAGAAAAATTTAACAGAAAAAATATTGCTGTAAATTAATTGAGAAAAAACAAATGAAAATGTTTGATTTTTACTGAATTTTTATAATCACACATCTCATGGGTAATGTGGTTGGGTGTGTTAGGGTGTGCTGCTGCTTTGACACACCTTGGATGAATGACGACGTAGAACATAATCTTTTTTTCAGGCTCGAAAAAAATTGTATGTAGTTGGGTTTTTTTGAAGATTTTATCACTTGAAGATTAAAACAAATCAAATCATTGAATTCTGATTTCTATAAGAAAAAGCATCGAAGAATAAACATTTTAACACATAAGCCAACAAACAAATTTTATTTTATTCTTTTTATTTGGTTCAGAAATTTTAGCTATTATATTATCGTTACGAAATTTTTGTTTCATTATTTTTAAAAAAGCTAATAACAACTAAATTTTTTTAATTTCTTTGTTCATTCGATGATACAACAAAAATGACTTTATTCTTTTTTTAAATTTTCAAAGTCAAATAAAAAATAAGAGATTTGATTTTTGTTTTTAACAATTCATATTTCCAAAATCTTGAATTAGAGTGGATTGGAAGCTTGAAAATAAGTCATTCAAATTAGTAATGGTTGTTCCATTAACAATGTGATTCGCACGATTTTTTGTAAGTGTTGGCCACATGCTTGATGGAGCATTATAACGACTTTGATCCAAAACATAAATGTCTGAATTGAGTGACGCAACATTTTGAGCAGCTGCATAAGCTGGTGATGGATCGAGAATTACGCTAAAATATTAAATTAATTAAATAAAATTTTTTAAGAGCTTCAAAAGCATACGCGACTTCTCCCATTAATAATACAGCATAATTACTCGATGAAATATTGGAGGTCAAAGTGTTGTAAAGTTGAGTCAAAATTCTAAAATAAACTTTTTCATTCCCTGTAAAATAAAAAGTAAACACATACGGTGTTAAATAAGTTTTACCACCATTAGGGCTATCGTATTGTGTTAAATTCGAAACTAAATCCGTAATAGTTTGATTAAAATTATCAAAAGTTTGGAATTGAATATTTCGAAAAATTTGAGTACCATAAAGTGCAATAGCAAATTGTTGAACTGATGTTTTAGCTGTTGCGGTGGCAAGTCGTTGAACAAGTTGGAGGTACTTTAACTTTCTATCATGGCCAATGGCAGCAGTCATTTCACCAATAAAAATTAATCCACTGCATATAGGGCATGAGAATGATGAAGTTGTAAGGGATGGAACTCCATTTACAGCAGATTCAAGAGAACTGAAAGTAAAGTTTGGATTTCCAACTAAATCACCCAAACGTGTTTGAGCTCCGTCAGGAATGCCATCAAGTCCAGGTACTATAACACCCATAGGAAATTGAACGATAGCTTTAAGTTTATTCATAGCTACTAGAGTATCATGAATAGTGTAGGGTGAGCTAAAAAAATTAAAGATTTTATAACTTTTTTTATTATTTACATGTCATTCACAACCAGAATGATAGCCTTGGGTGAAGTTGAGTTTCCATTATTTGGTGTTCCGTGTTGGGTGAATTCATCGTATGAAAGCAACAACGCACTAAAATTTATTTTCTTCTTAATTTTTCTTTACTGATTCATGACTTACGATGTCACATTACTCAATCCACCATCCGTATAACTAAGATTTTGGTTTACTCGTGATAAAAAGTCAAAACGACTGTAATTTTGTAGGGGTATCGTAACAGTTGCATCATCACTAAACTCAATAACACCATATCGCGAAGAAAATTTATTATCGATGGTTATATCGTTAGTAAATGAGAATCGAGATGTTACATTTTCAATGAACAATTTGAGTTGCTACAATTATAAGCAAAGGTCATAAGTAACATAAAAAAAAGGTCTTACATTGTTGTAAAAATCAGGAAAAATAGCTTGTGAGCGATCTAATAAAAACAAGATATCGGGTCCTTGACAGTTACTACCTTGAAATTTTTTTATTGAACATCGGTTTATTTATGAATTTAGCTTACTTTGTGGCGGGTAAAATAATCCGCTATAATTTTACTCTTCAACACTTATAGGGTTTTATAAAGATATGGTATTAATAAATTTATTTTTTATTTAAGAAAAATGTTTGGATAATTGGGGCTAGTAAGTGTGCCATTTTGTGATGTTGAAACTGAAGGGCTAGCACAAATTGAATTAAATTTATTGATTCTACCATCGGGAGCCAACTCTTTCAAATTTTGTTTTTTAATAAAAGGATTAAAGGCTGAAGCAGTGCCCAATGCAAAAATTGTGAAACAAACCACCGTTAAATACATTACCTAAAAATCAAAAAACTTTATTTGAAAATTGTTGTAAGAATAAAACAACTCGGCAACAAAACTAACAAAAACGTTTTGTTCATCATATTGGAACAATAAAAGCATCGATTTTGTTGAATGCACCTTTTCACATTTGAATCACTTTATTATCACTGATAAGAAAAAAATAATTATAAGGTCGGTAAGATCCGCTTTCAGAAGGTTTTTTTTATCATTTGAAGAAGAATATAAAAAAAACTAAAATAACACTATAGCAGCATTATTGTCTGAATTTTGAAATTTTCAACAAATAACCTGAAAATGCATTTTTGCTATTTCCGAAAAAATATTCGTTAACCATGATTATAAAATGGATGTAAAACGACACCATATTAAAATATTCGCTACTAGCTGCATCAGAGCACAATTAGCTATTCGGTACGACAAAAAAATGATCGTTTTACGATTTCTTTTTCAGTGAACAAACAGATTTGATTTTTTATTTTATTTTTAAAATCCCACGAAATTTTTATTCGTTTTTTTGGTTCAAAAAATATTTATTATTTTTGTTTGTGAAATATTTTTTACTTTTGATTCAAAAGTTTAACAATAAAAAGGTTCATTTTATTATTTTCTCTTTCTAGACATCACAATAAAAAACTGACAAAAATAATTTACAAAAAAGAAAAAAGGTTATTTAATTCATTCATTTTTCTTTTCATTACATTTGATACCCGCAAATTTTAAAACTCCATTTCCAACTTTTTTAACATAATCAAGTTTGAGATTAAGCATCATATATTCATATAAATATGTGGAACTATCTCGAGAACGATAAAGCTTTTCATCATATTTGGCAATTACGGGTATAATAGATTGTGTGGCTTCAGAAATGTGATAATGTGGAATTTGCCGATAAAAAAGATGATGAACGACATGGGCTAAAAATAAAGAGAAAAATATTTATTTGAAGTTAAAGCTCGAAAGTAAAATGAAAATGAGAAAGTTTGATTTTCGAGAAAAATTTTTTAATTTTTGATTTTCTGTTTGAACGCAAAAATTAAAAAATTCTTTTTTAGGTAATTTTTAACTCTCAAAAAATAACTTACAATCAGTGATGTTATGAAGCAATGATTCAAGTCCAAATCCATATCGTCGATCAACGGTATTTAATTGACCTCGAACATAATTCCATGTACCTTCTTCATAAGTTTCAATGGTTTCTTCATGATGATGAAGATAAGTAACCATAGCAATCCAAAATCCAGTAAAAATTACTGGCATCATATAATATTTTGTAAATGAAACAAATGAATAATCACAAATGTAAAAAGCAATCTACAAAAATTTTTCCAATCTTTAAACTTTTCTTTAACTTTTAAAAAATCAAAAGGACAAATGAAAGGAAGTATCTATTTGGCCCATTGAAAGAAAAAAAAAACTTGTTTTTGGTTGATAAAAAAAAGAAACGTCTTTCAAGTGCAAAAAGCAACAAAGCAACGAAAAAAATGTGGAAGTCAAGCAATTGTGTTTCTATAAAATGTATGGCCACATCGGTGCCCGGTTAGCTCAGTCGGTAGAGCACCAGACTCTTAATCTGGCTGTCGCGGGTTCGAGCCCCGCATCGGGCTTACTTTTTTTCATTTTTTAGGATAAAAATCAATTTTAAAACGTTTTTTTTTAGGCCAAAACATTTTTTTGCTCTAAAATAAAAATATGTGTCTCTTACCATTGCAGCAAGAATGCACAAAGAGCTGCTAACAGCGCATTGAATTTTTTCTGTTTTAGTTGTAAAAAGTCTTGAACCAGGCCAAAAATGAGATCCATCAGGAATGCCAAAAATGAGATAACCGGGACACCACCTGCAAGAAAATATATTTTTTTAAATAATCTTTAAAAAAAAAGAAGAAGTGATGTCTTACATTAAGAAACCAGTAATAGGAATAAGTTTATGATAATATTTCGCGACAAATCCTTGTTCGATCCACCATTCTTCCGTTAACCATGGATGGCCTTTATCCTTGTCAACATGTGAAGTATGTTGATGATGTTGTCGATGAGATTTAGCCCAAGGCCAAAATGGAACAAAAATTGGGGCATGAGCAATATGTCCACAGAGATCATTAAACCATGAATAATTTGAGAAAGTTGTATGGCCACAGTCATGTCCAACAACAAAAAGAGCAAAACCAAACATTCCCATAATCCACCACCATGCAAATAAACCAGCAAAGCCAAGATAATGTTCAATATATGGAACTAAGAGATACATTAATCCAAGTTGAGAATAATCTTTTGCAAGATAAAGGCATGATCGAAAAGCATTTTTATCAAAACAATGCTTTGGAACAGCTGAACGAAGTTCATCGAGAGTTGGATATTCTCGTTTATTGTTGGGTTCATCAGAAACCACATCGGTGACTTTTTCATTCGATAATTCGAATTCCGTCGTAGTGGTGGACGTGGTTGAAGCAGCTGGAGGAGCCATAATTTTTATTTTTATTTTTTCGAAATTTTTAAATAAATAAAAGGTCAGACGGCAACGTCGTCGACTGCTTCCTGATGAAGTATTATCAAAGTGAACAAAAAATAAACTGTTCACGTTTGTCTCGTACGTCCCACTTTTTTTCTTTTTCTTCTTTCAACTTCCGTCTATCTTTCTTTTTTTGAGCCACAACCCACAAGAGAAAAGAAAAAATATATATTTGACGGATGGCTATTGCTGCTCACAGTTTGGCTGGCTGCTTGCTCAACAACGACTGATTATGAAAATTGTCTTTGACGGACTCTCCATATTTTATCGGACCATCAGACTAGACAAAAGAACGAGCTGCTTTTGCCCCCGACAACGACTTAATGACCTCCTCCCATTTTTTCTTTTATTTTTTCACCTGCTTGCTCGCTCGCGGCTGCTATGGTTTTTTGTTGAATGAAAAAAAGAAAAAAAATGTGAACATACAAATTATTTTTTTGTTTCATTCCCCCATTTTTTTTATAATTTCTTTCTTCACGTCTTTCGTTGCTGTTGCGTAGTTATATTCCTGTGGGAATATTAAAAAAAAGGAAGGCTACAAATTTGTTGAATCATAAAAATGAAAAAATTATTGCTTTCAAAAACAAAACAAAAAAATATTGCTGCTTTCAAAACTTTCCTATAAAATTTTTCAATCGAATAGAAAACAGAAAAGGTCATTGGATGGTTTTAATGATCGTGTCCATTTTCCAGCCATTCATGAAAAAAAAATCAGGTGAGAATAATAATCACCTTTTTAAAAATTTTCTTTAACAAGGATGCAAAAAAAAAAGAAAGAAAAGAAATTCTTTGAGTGTTGTCTAGTCCCTGCCTCAAAAATGTTAAAAGTGATAAATGTAAAGTAAAAAAAAAGATAAGAGAATGCAAAGAACAAAGTTTTAAAAAAGAAGAAGAGGTATTCGCAGATATTTTTTTCCATCGCAAAAAAAAGAACCATTAATGGACGACGGTCATAAAAGTTAAATGGTTTTTTGTTTGTGATAAATGGTTGTAAATAAAAATATTGATGGTGGCTCTGGTAAACGGGTTCGATGGATTGAAGCGAAGGTTGTTAATTATGCAGGGATGTTTGCTCATGAGAAACTTTTTTTCGATAAAAAGGTTAACGAAAAAAATTAGGTATAAAAATTCTAAAGATAATTCACTGATTTTAGGTTTCATTAATATTTGATATGCGTTTTTTCTCATGGAAAAAATACTTCGTTTATAATGTTCACAGAATAAAGGCTTGATTGTTTTCAATTTTTATACAAAGTTTTTAGAAAATTCAGATGTTTTTCTATTTTCACCTTATTTCCATTAAAAATTAAAATTCATAAAATTTTCTATTTTAAAGGAACATAGCTATTTCTTGCCTTTCTTGAAATTTCATGTCCCGTAAAGTGAAAGATGAAAAAATTGATACTGGGGCTGCGCGCGAAATTTGAAAACGTTTTTCGTTTCAAAATAATCGTTTGCTTTCTTTCTTTGATTTTTTTCATTTTGATTTTTTTTGTTGACGATGTTTGATCTAAATGTTGCTGTTTGTCCTAATATTGGTTGATGATTTGATTGTTTTGATGAAAATGGTATATGCTGCTTCATCTTCATGTTACAGGGAAGTTATTTTTATTGTTTTTGTCATATCTTTAGTTCTGTTTTTAGATACTTCGTTCGATGGCTGCTTCGTCGTCGTTTATTCCAGGCCAGTTTTTTCGTATTGTTTGGTTTTTTCTTTAGTTCATTTTTTAGGTAATTTGGACGATCTATGGGCTGTGGTGGATGATGGTAGCTGCCTGTCATTGATGTTTTTGCTTTTCATCATCAACGTCATCCTATTCCGTTGCTAATCATTTGAAGGACATTTATATTTGAATAAGATTAAATTCAATCAACTACGAATTCACTTATGTGTCACTAAATAGCTATGGCTTTAATGCTTTAATGCAATTTATTCTTGTCACAGTTGTCTTTCCCTGATACTATCAAGTGGAACATCGTCGAAAAGGAGACATGTTTCACTTACAACAAACTTTTGCACAATAAATATTTATTTGTTCAAAGGAAATAATAAACAACATTGCGATATCTGATTTTTACTCATATTCTTGGAAAGCTTTCATCTTCATCGAAATAACATTCATTGTATCCTTTATACTCACCTGCGGATGATGGATAAAATTTTCTAACATGTGCAACAAAACAAGCTGGTAGTTCAAGCCTTTCACCTATTGTTTGTGGACATTGTTACTTTACGATAATTCATATTTTACTGATTCTTCAGCATAACCGTATTATCAGTGAAAATATTTCGAGCAAGCTATGTGACTTGTTTCAACCTTATTTGTTCAAGCAAAATAAAGGCATCAAGTTCCATACGGCTTTGGATTATTTGTTCAATGATGTCTTGATTTGCAAAGCATCTAACTTTATTACCAATAAATCGTTGTCAATAAGTTGCCCATTTCGTTATACTTTCTCCAATACAGCAAAAACAAACCATTTCCTCTATGGTTGTTAGCATTGGTAAACAACTGTCAAACATATAGCCCATTCATAGGACTTACGACTTACGCTAAATTCATAACCAGGAAGATTATAATAATAAGAAGTTGGAGAAATTGTTGGTATGTTTGTTTCATTTTCTGAAAATAAGCAAATGGCTTGATTGAATTGTCATTTACGTAAGAGTTTTTGAATAATCAATAGAAAGAAAGAGGGAAATAAATATTATTTTCATTTGCAGATTATTGTTGGATAGGTAAATACATATTCTAATTAATTATTATCAAAGGCCAAGGTCAACGACCTTTCCCGAAAATTCATATTTCCGTTATTGCTTTGCTTGCCTTTTTCTTCATAATTGATAAAATAAAAGAATGAATTTTTTCCTTTGTTCATTGATTGAAAGGCAAGAAGCTAGAAGAATTACAGCCATATTTGATCCTCTTCCTACGCATTCTACTGAATATGACTGTGGCAAACAGTATTATCTTGTTAATGGTTCTCCTCAACATATTACTGTAAAAAAAGAATGCCATAGCGCAAAAACAAAGATATATCAATGTGGACTAAGAAACGAGCCTTTGGAATCATCCATTTGTTGTTGTTCTCCAAAAAAATGAAGACTTGGTTGAATATGTAGTGATTGCCAAAAAACTGCTTTTATCTATTTTCAACCATTGCTATGCTATGAGTGCAAACCGGAACTAAAGAAAAAAGGAATTGAGTAAGATTAGCACCGATGAAAGAATTCCGCTTCGATGTCCTCAAAGTCAGAAAAAAAATGGGCGCCACAAGAAAGAATTTTTATAGCTAAAATTTATCAAGCAATTGCACTATTAGCCTTTACAGCTTCAGTAATACAAGTCGGTAAAAAAGTTACGAATATTTGAGCTTCTGAGGGACCTCAACATTCACATACTCTCTTGTGGATGGCATAAAAATAATCATAAACCTTGAAAGATTTCATAAATACATAATTAACATTATTTGGAAAAGCACGATTATATGCTATTCTTCCATGCAGCTCTAACCATAATCGAAATGTCGATATCAAACTATAATAACTAAACTGCAAATGAAATCAATATGCTTTATCGACATCGATTGATGAAAAGCAAAAACATCAATGACAGGCAGCTACCATCATCCACCACAGCCCATAGATCGTCCAAATTACCTAAAAAATGAACTAAAGAAAAAACCAAACAATACGAAAAAACTGGCCTGGAATAAACGACGACGAAGCAGCCATCGAACGAAGTATCTAAAAACAGAACTAAAGATATGACAAAAACAATAAAAATAACTTCCCTGTAACATGAAGATGAAGCAGCATATACCATTTTCATCAAAACAATCAAATCATCAACCAATATTAGGACAAACAGCAACATTTAGATCAAACATCGTCAACAAAAAAAATCAAAATGAAAAAAATCAAAGAAAGAAAGCAAACGATTATTTTGAAACGAAAAACGTTTTCAAATTTCGCGCGCAGCCCCAGTATCAATTTTTTCATCTTTCACTTTACGGGACATGAAATTTCAAGAAAGGCAAGAAATAGCTATGTTCCTTTAAATCTTAAAATGTCAGCATACTGTAAGACATGTGCTTTTTTCTGTTTTCCCACACTTTCACAAGTTCCAATTATCTTTTTTTAAAAAGAAGGAAGTATGTAATTTTCACAGTTTGAACACTTTCTTATTCTTTTAAAAAAATTCAAACAAAAAAAAACATTTTAAAAGCATTTAATTTTTTTATTAAAAAAAAAACACACAACACACAGAAGAAGAAAAAAGTTTTCATAGACAATTTAATGCGACATTTTCTTTTCATTTTTTTGTTTCTTTGACACTGACTCTTTGAAAGATGAGATGAGTGGAAGAAAAGAAAAGACGTAGTCAATCAAAAATTGATTACGCTTTTTTTCTTTTTTCATCTTTTTTTGAGACACTTTATCCAAAGAACATACATTCTTCGGTTGTACTTTTTCTTCGTCATAGATATTTTCATTATTTGCAAACACATACATTTTTATTTTTAAAATTAAATTTGTGAAAATTAATGGGAAAAATAATGGCAGATGGTTTTGGTTTTTTTGTAAATGTCAAAAAATTAAGCAAAATGAAATTATAGTTTTGAAAAAGTTACACAAAAAAATAAAATATGAAGCTCCTCTTTAGCCAAATAAAAAAAATAAAAGAAAATCAACAAAAAGGTTAATGGGAAAAAATGCATGCAATAAAATCTAAAGATTTATCAATGGCAATAATTGATTTCATGAATGTCCGTTCTTATACTTAATTTAACATAAATAAACTTTATTTTGCTACTAAAACTTTAAATTTTTGGTTTTAATAAATGTGTTAGTGCCAGCTTTTTCTAGACTTTTAAAATATCGCGGTAATAGTATAAATTTGGACAAATCCAAGTAAAATAAACTTTATTTTAGAAGAAAAAATAAAAGAGCAAAAACATTTTATCCCGATTTTGTGTGTGCAGTATTATTTTAGCTTGATTCATAAACGTTTTTTTGTGGTTGTAAATTTTCAAAAATGGTAAATACGAAATGCGAAAATAAAAAAAGAGAAAGTTAAAATATTCAAAACAAAGCAAAAGGCAAATTTCTGAAATTTGTAATAATCGCAAGTTTTTATTTACAAAAAAAATGTGCAAAATGTTTTCCAATTTTGTAGTTTTTTCTACAATATGCCGTTTTTGATTTGAAAACGCTTTTTTATTTTTTGGCGTTTTGATTTTGCGCACCCTTTTCCATATTTCTGTTTATTCTTTATTTTTAGAGCTTTTATTTAAAAAAAAGATATAAACAAAGAAACAAAATGTGAATCATTTTTTTTTAAATTTGGATTGAACATAAAATTTTGCTGTTCAATAATTTTTTAATTTTCGTTTTTTTTTTGAATGAGCATTCAAAAACTTTTAGTCAATTTAAAAGGTTGTTAGAAAATAAGAGAAGTAAAAAATGTGTTTGCAAGATTGAAAAATTAATAGCGGAAAACGCGTTAAAGAATAAATATTAGCGTAATTTTAAATTAGGTCTTTTTCATTTTTCACTCCTGATTATTTTTTACTTCAAAGATTTTTTAAATTTAGTTTTCCCCTTAAATTTCTTGAATTAATAGGTTACTTCGTTTTTTGATGGCCATGTAATGGTTTTTAATTGATAAATAAAGGGCTATGTTAGCTTTGAACTTTTCTCACGACATTTCTTTTAAAAAGAGTTTCTTGTTATATTGCGATGACATACGTGAATCTCGATAATATGTAAAATTTACATCTTTATTCTTTTTAGGCGCTTTTCTTATTAGCTTTCTAGGCTTAGAATATGGAATTCACTAAATCCAAAACAAAATTTGGGTTTAGTAAAAACATTTTTAACGAGAAAAAACAAGAAAAATAAATAAAATATTCAAAAATAAAATATTTTCTCTGATTTTTTTTTGAATGTCGTTATTTATGAACAAAAAACCAAGCAAATGAATGTTTTTCACAACTAACTTTTCTTTCGTTTTTGTTAAATAAAAAGATTTTTAGTTTTCCTTTTTTTGCGCGCTTTTTTCCTATCGTTTTTTGTTCCTTTTATTTATGTTGATCTTTTATGATATTTTTCTTTCGATCGAGCTTACCATTTTAAAACGTTTCAAAAGCGGCCTTAGTTATGCTGCTTTAAGATAAATAAAAGGTTACAAGAATCAATACGACCTCGTCATTGCTAACACACATACTCATACCTTCGCTAACTAAATAAAAAATCATGATAACATATACATATAACACGTCATCAAATAAGTATGCTTTTTTCAAACAAACAAAAGAGGAAGAAAAAAAGATAAATATTGATTTTTAAGAAAATATTAAAATATTTTATACTATTTTTTAATTTAAATTTTAAAATGGTTTATCACATTGGAATTTGGCCAACGAAAGGTGAATTCGCAGCTTATAATGAAAGTTGTAAAGAAATATTATATTTTAATATCAACGATGGTACAACTATTTTTTTTAATGCTTTTGTTTTGTTTATGCCAATTATCTTACCTCAATTTTTTTTAGTGAACCCCCACGCCGCTGATGAAACAATAATTGATGGAATGTTTAAAAAAATTAAAATCAAAATCAATGAAAAAAATATTGGATGTATTTGTATTTATTTGGAAACATATTTTTATTGCATTGATGAAATTCGAAAATTATTTTTGAAAAAAGGTAACGAGAATGGATTTATAAATATTCAACTTATTAATGGCGATTCTCTTCGATATTTATGTTATATTTTACCAACAAAATATAAACCTGAAGTTGGAGATAATATTTGGTTATTATGCATGGAAAAATGTTTTATATGGGTTAAAACTAATACAAAAGCTAAATTTGTTGAAACTATTGATTTATTTTCAACTGAAACACATGAACTAAAAATTGATTCTGAAATTAGCCAAGGTCCAAATTTAATAATTTATAACTCAAATGAAATTAATAATTTTCAATTAAAAAATTTCGAAATAACTTTTCCTAAATGTAAATTTTTTTCATATGAATCTCATGGATTTTTGGATGTTATTGATGCCGCATTAATTAAAGCTAGAATAATGGCAAATGATTTGGATGTTCTGCAATATAACTTTGACCCATATATTTCGTTTGAAGTTAAAGTTAAAATAAATACCGAAATAATCATAAATATTGAAGAATTTCAATCTTTGCCATTGGAAAAATCTAAAATTTTGACTATCAAAGATAATCAAACAATTTTAAAGGTAAAAAGATTTTTTTTTATTTTTAATAACTAAAAAAAGAAGATTTTTTAGGTCAGCACTTATTTTCTCGAAAACACTTTTTATGAAGAAATAATGATAACTCCAGAAATGATGAAAATGGGTGAAATTTTACTTGAATTTAAAGTTAGCGAAAATTGCATTTTTTCTATAATTTGTTTACCAAATTATACAATAAAAAATATTGAGCGTTTATACAAAGATCTTTATTTCGATGAATCTAATTACATAAAACAAGTATGCTTTTTTTGGTTATATTTGTGTGGATGGATCAGTCGGCGGCATAGATTTACAGAGAAAATCCCGGGGTTTTTAACTTAAAGGACCATGTTCATTTGCTTCCTTTTTTCAAACACGCGTTTGATTATTCGCCGCTTCAGGATCACAAAATTCGTGTGAAGGCGGGAAAATTTCCTTCTTCAAATTTTTTAGAATTTTTTGGATTTTCTGAAGATTTCGCCTACATGAAGAAGGTTAGTAGCATTAATAATACCCATATTCATTACTATCAATATGTTGAGTGGTCGTAAGCTACTTCGAAGAGTAAATACATATGCTTATCTTCAGAAAATCCAAAAAATTCTAAAAAATTTGAAGAAGGAAATTTTCCCGCCTTCACACGAATTTTGTGATCCTGAAGCGGCGAATAATCAAACGCGTGTTTGAAAAAAGGAAGCAAATGAACATGGTCCTTTAAAGCCCAAATCACCCATATTTATAAAAGCATCATTCATAATTTTAGCAATTTCATGATGTTCCAAAAAATATTTTAAACAAAAATTTAAATACAAATATTGTTGGAATTGATTTGGGAACTTCAAGATGTTGTGCAGCCGTAAATCGCCGAAATGGAATTGAAACGATGGCGTTGGATAATGGAGGAGAAAGACAGCTTCCATCTTACGTAGGCTTTGATGAAATTCAACCAAAATGTGGAAAGGAAGTTGTTCGAAGATTACAAAATTATTCAAAATCCACTGTTTTTGATTCTAAAAGAATCATTGGAAGAAGTTTTGAAAATGTAAGGATTGACTTAAATTGGCCGTTTAATGTAACAATTGTCGAAAATAAATTAGTCATTCGAGTTCAATCAAACGATGGCGTAATAGAAAAATATCCTGAAGATGTGGCAGCAATTTTGCTAAAACACATTAAACAAAAAGTTGAAGAATTTCAAGGAAAAATATTGAATGAAATTGTAATAACTGTGCCGGCTGTATTTACACCAAATCAAAAATTAGCTACTCATGTCGCTGCAATCCTCGCTGGATGGAAAACAATTCATCTATTAGCTGAACCAATAGCAGCTGCAATTGCACATTTTGTGGGTCGACCTATCCCACCAAATTTTACTTTATTATTATTTGACATGGGTGGTGGAACAATTGATATTTGCATTTTTAAAATTGCTAATGGAAAACTTCAAATTGAAACTTGTCACGGAGATGAAAATTTAGGTGGAAGAGATTTTGATCAATTGCTATTTACTTATTTTGCATCAAAATTAGAAGGTCAACACAAAATTAAAATTAATGAAAATGACAAGTTAAAGTATCGATTGATGGAAAAATGTATGGAAATTAAACATTATTTATCGACATACGAAGAAACAAGGTAATTAAGTTGTTTTGATTTTAAAATCACTGCTAATAAAGTTTTTAATGCAAAAAATTTTTTTAGTTTAGATGTTAGTGAATTTAATATCAAAATCGATGCCTTTATGAATATTACTCGGATGTATTTCGAAAAATTGGCATCGTCATTATTGGGTCGCATCAGAAATATTATAATTAAAACTTTATCAAATGCAAATTATTTTTCAAGAAATATAAACAAAATACTATTAGTTGGTGGTGGTTGTCGAATGCCAATGGTACAAAAATTGGTGCAAGAAATGTTTAAAGATGCAGAATATTCTTGTGATGAACATCCAGATGAAATTATTGCCATTGGAGCTGCTTATTATGCTTCATATTTAAATTCACAAAATAGTAATACTAATTGCTCAGTTATATAAATAAAAGTTCAAATAAATATTGGTTTTTAATGAATTAATACAAAGAAACCAAAGATAGTTTGGTGCTCATACATATAATTTTAATATTTTTATTGCTTTGACATATTTCTCAAACTTTTAAAATAAAATATTGCATGAATTGTGTAAACCTGTTTGAATTCAAGTAAAAACAAGTTTAATCATAAAAGAAAAAGTCAAAGTATTTAATGCAGATTTTTCGTTAAATTGTTTGATTCGTAAAAAAAATTTGTATGTTTTCAAAAATGGTAAATAGGAAATCCGAAAATAAAAAAAGAGAAAGTTTAAATATTCAAAATAAAAAAAAGCAAATCTCTCAACTTTGTAATAATCGCAAGTTTTTATTTACCCAAAATTGTGGAAAATGTTTTGCAATTTTGTTGTTTTTTCTACGCCGTTTTTGACTTGAAAATGCTTTTTTTGACATTTTGATTTTGCGCAACCTTTCCATTTTTACACTTCCATTTTAAGAGTCTTCTTTTAAAAAAGGATATAACGAAGAAATAAAAAATGATTTATTTTTTATTGATTTTTTAGACAAAGAAAATATTCAGGTTTTTTTTCCAATATTGTTCGATACGATTTCTCATAAAAAATCAGGGCTTCAATAATTTTTGTCTTTATTTTTTATTTCTTCAACTAACAATAATCGCGAATCAAATTTATGGACAATGAAGTGATTAAATTTCGCCATCCTTTTCAATGAGTTTTGTTGGTCGAAGCAAGAGTTTAGTCGCCTTTAAAAGTGATATAAATGGTTTTAACAAAAAAGATGTTATTCAATCGTAGAGTTTGTTTAAACAGAAATGTACATATATGTAAATTTTTTGTTTGCTGGTAATCAGAATAAGTTTCAACAAAATGTTTAAAAAAAAGTATTCTAAAAAATATTCAAAAAGAAAAAAGTGCAAAGTCGAACCATCAATTTTACGACTAAAAACGAACGAAATGTTTTGCATCATTTTTTTGTTGTTGCTTTTCCAATCCAAAAATGCTTCTTTTTTTCTTTTACACTGTCTCACTTTGCGCAAACATTTGGTTATAGTTATTGCAGCACTTTTTATTACAAAAAAATCGACACCAAGCATTTTTTTTTGTTAGCTGGATCCAAACAATGTTTCTCCAAATATTTACAAAAGCAATAAACTCACATGTAAAATATGTAAATCCGATTAATGCTAATGCTATAACATAACAATTTAAAAAACACCTTGTTAATAAATAAATAAAAAGTGTTCAGCAATAATTACCATTCCATTTCTACAGTTTGGAGCAACGATGAAAGTTGTAATTTTTTGTCAACAGCTCATAGAAGATTAAACTTTTTCCCGCCATTTTTTTATAAACCATTCATTATTTCGTTCTCATTTTCACTTCTAATTATGTTTGGCTAATATTGAGTGTAAATTTTTAAATTAACAAAAGCAAGCAAGGAGAGAAATGTTTAAAAAAAAGAGAATTAAAGATGCGTCAATTATCGTCCACGACTTCTCAATTTGTTGGTTATCTTGGTAAGTTCCTTTTTTGTTGCGCTTTTACTTCATTGGTTTGTTTTTCAGAAAACGTTTGTTTTGGATTCATGATGATTTGGTTATTTTTGTTGTAAAGAATTTTTATAAAAGAGACATGGCTGTTTTTTATTTTTATTTATGAATTATTCAAAAAAGAACTTCAGCTTCAATATGGCAAATATATATTTTACATGATGGTAATTTTGCTTTGATCAATTACAAATAATATTGAAAGAAGAATGCTGTTTTGAATCGATGAGTTTTTTTCTTTTTCTTCGTTGTTGTTTGTCATTTCATTTTTAGATACTAATGTTTTTCTTCTTGAATATGTATGAAATGTTTATATTGATGAAGAAACATGGATTTCAACTTTTAATAATGCTTTATCACCTTCAACTACAAATCCAATGGCTCTTCAATTGTTTATATTATCCCACGGTTATTGTCGTTCATATTGTTTGTTGCGAATTATATTATGCATGGATGAATGGATATTGGGTGAGCTTACTTTTACCTTCTCGAGCTAGCCACTGACGAGCCCGAGCTCGGGGAGTTTTATTTTGTTTTTACTAGGATTAACATTATAAGCTTTACAAATATAACAAGTAGTCTGGTTGACGGGCGAAACTGCTTGTTGACCATTTATAACGGTTTTATTATTGTTTTATGTTTATTTTGTATTGTTTTTCGTTGTAGTTATAATAAATGGTTTATATAATACACATGTGTCGTTTTTGTTACTTACGTAAGAAGATGCCCATGCAATTATTTGTGAAGACTAAACGATTTCATTTTGTATTATAATGGTGTGTTTAAAGACTATTTATGTTTTCTGTTAGAGCCTATGTATACTCGAAACGATGGACCTGCACTTTAAAGGGTGATAATCGAAGGAGATGGAAATGAAGTTTATGTCGAATCTGTTTTCTGTTGTCTTTGACTAAACAAAATGCTTGCTTCTACCATGTTTACCACCAAAAATGTTATTATAACATCCTCTTAATTTGAAGAAAATCATCCAAAAATTAGAAGCTTTTGAAGCCTTTTTTAGTCTTTGTTCCTTTCTCCAAAACTTTCAATGGTTTTTTTGTTTGTTGTTGAAACAAAAGTTGCGAAAAACTTTTTTTGCTCGATTGTCAGACAGACATCAAAGACATCTTTGGATTTCACTCGCGGCGCTTTCAGTGGCAAATCAAAGATGAAGCCTCGATTACACGCGCATCCATCACTCTCTGTTGCTTTATCTCGCGCATGCTTTTATCAACTGCAAAGAATTTTAGTTTTGCTCAATCATTCAATTTTTCATCTCAGATTTTGTTCTTCAACTTTTATCCCGATTTTCTCCTTTATTTGCCTCATTTTTTTGAATATTTTCTTCCACCAATACATAATTCTCCTATTTTTTATTTTACTTCCGTGAATGCTTTAATGTGATACCCTTCCTTTTTGTTTATGCTTGCTTCTTTAACTTCTTTCCACCATTTTGATCATCTGAGATTATTGCTGTAAAAAGCGATAGCTGAAACACTCAGTTTGATCTTCTTTTGGTTGGGCAAAGTTGTGTTTATCCATCATTCCCTCATCTTTCATCCATTTTCTTATTTCCACTCCCTTACGTTTACGAGATTCATGCCTTTCTTCGTTCTTTGCTTTTGCGCGTTTGTTTCAACTAAGAATGATGCTCTTGGTCAACAACTACTTCCTGCTCATGATCTTCTTCAAATATCAAATACTCAAGAAGCTACAATCAAAGCAAATGGTAATGATGTTGCTGAAAGAAATCAATGATGCTTCACTGATGATACTCAAAAAGGTGATACTAATGGCAATGGTATGAATGATCAAATGATGTTCAACTCGTTGGTTATCTTGATAAGTTAATTTTGTTATTGTGTTTTAACTTCATTGATTTGTTTTTCAGAAAACCGCTGCTTTGATATGCTCGCTTTGGCTTTTGATAGATTTCGATATTGTTATTGCTGTTATCATTCATCTTTCATCTTTATCAAGTTACATTTCCGGATATCACAAAAAGAGCTTCAATTTCGATGCCAAATGTATGAATGCTTCGAATGGTTTTTTTCTTGCTTTGATGAATTACAACATGGTTTTGGAAGAATTCTGCTTGAATCGATGAGTTGTTTCTTTTCATTCCTTACTTTGACATTTCATTTTTAGGTTCTTATGTTTGGTTTCTTGAAGAAGTAGGAATAGCTTTGAATGATGATTCAATATGGATTTCAACTTTGAATGATGCTTCAAAAAATATACTCATTACTGAAACATGGGATGATACTTCAATTGTTTATTATTTTCTTTTGCCAATCTTGCATCAAACTTCATCAAAGCTTTCTTCTTCAAACACATCCAATGGCTCTTCAACTGTTTATATTATACCATGGTTATTGTCTTTCATATCGTTTATTGTGGATCATATTATGGATGGATGGATATTGGGTAAGTTTACTTTTTACCTCCTCGAGCAGCCACTGATGAGCCCGGCTCGAGATGTTTTATTTTGTTTTTACTAGGTTTTACTTTATAAGCTTTACAAATATAACAAGTAGTCTGGTTGACGGGCGAAACTGCTTGTTTATCATCAATTTGGACTTTATTATTATTCTGCAATCTTTTTGTTATTTGTTTATTTTTGTATGTTGCTTTGTTGTAATAATAAAGAAGCTATTTGATATACTTGTGTCTTTGCTTTAAATTGTTAATAATGTATGGAGCTCACGCAGCTTGATTCTCTCGAGCCGTTAGACCCTATCCATTATGCCGTCGGTTGTTTTCTACCGAAAGATGATGCCCATCGAATTATTTATAAATGTTAAACTAATGCATATGGTTTTAAAATGAGTATGTTTAAGGGTTAAAGATATTAGCAATCATCTTGTTACAATGGCTCGTCAAGAACCTCCACGTAAAGTAAGAAAGATTCAAGTTGAAGCTCTTCTCGTTAGAACTGGTAAAATTGATGTTCAATCAAAATGGTTACAAGTATTTGAAGCTCAAGATCTTAAAAATGGAAATTTTGACATAACTTTCGAAATTGGTGGTCAAGTAAGTCTAGGCCATTAAAAATTTGTAATAGAAAGAATAAAATTTTAGAAGCTTTATGCTCACAAGTTTATCTTATGTAGTGGATCTATGGTCTTAGAAAAAGCTGTTACTACCAGCTGTTCAAATAACAATGCTTCGATCAAGGTCGAAAGTTATTCACACGCTGATTTCAAAAGCTTTCTTGCATGCTTATATGGTGGTGAATTTGTTATTGGCACTAAGAATGTTGAAGTGATGGTTGACATGGCTGAGTTCTACGATGTCAAGAGTATTAAAGATACATGTAGTGAATATCTTATGTCGAAAAATTTTGTCCTCATGGAAGCGTTGGAAATGTTTATAATTTCAAAGAAATACGAGTTGTTCAATCCATTAAAACGCCTGTATGAATTCATTCAAGGTTTTGTTCAAAATATCAATTATAAGACATCAAAGGAAGAGATCCTGGATTTGGTTAAATTGGAAACCTCAGATAAAGTATTTAAAGCCGTAAGCAATTTTAAAATATTTATGAAGCCAAAATATATGAAAGAATTACTTTCAGGTATTCGTATGGTCAGAAGCTCGAAGCTATCAAGAGCTTTTTTTCCCTGAAAAAGAAGAAGTTCGAGAATTTATTAAGATGGATCTCGCTGATGTTCAACCATTCTTTAAACTTACCGAATTGAGCAGTCGTTTTATTAAGCACCTCGTTAGTATGTTATTTTATTTTTTTTACTATTGGAAGTATTAAAATTATTTTTTTAGAACATTGTCAATTTTTATTCACCCAAGATCAAATGAAAATTATGGAAGAGGCAGCCAAGTTTCCATTGAGTAAGCTTACTTTATGATCTTTACTTTTCTAAAACACAAATTTTTTAGTGAATTTCGTTCATAACAACGATCATAGATATAAGCTTAAAGGAAGGCTTAATGTTGATCCAGAAATGTTTCAAAATATTCAAGCCGTGAAATTTGATCAATGCTATGCATACAAAGACGGCTTTGGATATCATTGGAATGGACGAAATGTTATTCCATCAAATCCAAGTGGAATCACTTTGGATGGCAATGCGCCATATTACTTCGTGATTTGCCGAAAAAAGAAGCATTTCGCTATCAAATCTCGAAAAGGTCTTAAGCATGATTATATCATTGCTGAATTATTCGGAAAGTGGGAATCAAATTTAAATAACAACTGTTTAGTTACCATCGGTTAATTAATTAATTCGTTTAAAGTTAATAATTTGTAATGCTTAATAATAAATATTTTTTCACAATCTCAAACATTTTTTTTACAAACCCATGAATTTACGGCAGAACAAAAAAGAAAACATGTCAAACATAAATGGATTAAAAGGGACATCATTCAAAAAAGCCCACATTATTTTACAACGTCTTACAGAAACCATATCAGTTGGAAACTTTTAAAAAACTGTTAAAAATTTGGAGCGTTAATGGAATCACTGGTTTATAATCTCTTGATTTGGAAAAAAAATTAGAAGCTTTTTTAGTCTTTTCGGTATCCCTCAACAAAAACTTTATCGTATCAATGTTTGTTTTCGCTGTTGAAACAAAAAAGTTGCGAAAGAAAATTGCTTTTTTTACAACCGGCAGCAATCAAAAGCCTCTCGCGCTTTTTCCATTGTCAAAACAAAGATGAAGCGTTGATTGTCCGCTCATCGACTCTCCTTTTTTCGATCGATCTTTTACTTCAAAAAAAAGCGAAGATTTTACAAACTTTGATTTTTTTCTCGCTGAAACAACGCTTCCATTTTTTCCTTCATTTTTTGTTGAATATTTATGCTACCGAAAATTCTTTTTCATTACCATGATTGCTTTAATCAAACTTGAGACTCGAGATACCCTTGCTTTTGTTTATGCTTCTTTAACTTCTTTCCACCATTTTGATCAACTGAGATTATTGCTGTAAAAGGCGATAGCTGAAACACTCAATTTTGATCTTCTTTTGGTTATGCAAAGTTGTGTTTATCCATCATTCCCTCATCTTTCATCCTTTTTCTTATTTCCTTCCCCTTACGTTTACGAGATTCATGCCTTTCTTCGTTGTTTGCTTTTGCGCGTTTGTTTTAACTATGAATGATGATGCTCTTGGTCAACAACAACTTTCTGCTCACCCTATCCTTCAAACATCGAATACTCAAGAAGCTGCAATCAAAGCAAATGGAAATGATGTTGCTGAAAGAAATCAAGGATGCTTAACCGATGATCCTCAAACAGATGGAACTAATGGCTATGGTATGAATGATGAAAGAACGTTCAACTTGTTGGTTATCTTGATAAGTTCATTTTGTTGTTGTGCTTTTACTTAATTGGTTTTTTTTTTAGAAAAACGTTGCTTTGATATGCTTGCTATGGATTTGGAATGATGTCGATGGTTATTCACGGTTTCCACAAAATCTCAGTCTAATGGTCGTTGGTATAGTGGTGAATTTATGGATTATTTTCAAACTAAACTTTCAAGATTTATATACGTTGTTTTATACTGCTTTAAACACACAATGAATACAATGAAATGGACGTTGGATGAATAAGAAAGCTGTTGGAATCAACTAAGTTTTTTTTCGTTGCTTTAACTACTCTGGCCATCCACTGATGAGCTCGGGCCAGAGGATGATTAATGTATTTGTTACTTGTTTAATTAAACTAGTTCTTGTTTGATCACTTACTAATATGACATGCTATCTGGTTTGCGAGCGAAATAGCTTGTACGCCACTACTTTAGGCAATCTTTTTATTTCCTTTTTAAAAGCTTATTTTTCAGGTTTTTATGGTCATGATGATGTATGAAATCTTTGCAATGCTCGAACACCATGGACTACAACTTTTCAACAGCTTCAACGTCTTAAAAAAGTGTAAACATCATTTGGTTCATCAATTTTTTACATTATTCCATGGTTATTGTCTTTCATATTGTTTGTTGTAAATCATATTATCGATGGATGGGTATTTGGTGAGTTTACTCTTTACATTCTCGAGCCAGCCACTGATGAGCCCGGACTCGAGGTGTTTTATTTTGTTTTTACTAGGATTTACATTATGAGTTTTTACAAATATAACAAGTAGTCTGGTTGACGGGCGAAACTGCTTGTTTACAATCCATTTGTGCTTTATCGTTATTCTGTATTGTTTTTGTTGTTTGTTATTTGTTTATTTTTGTATGTATTTTCTATTGTTTTTGACGACTGTTATTTGTAAATAAATATTTTGTTTGATACAAATGCGTCTTTGCTTTAAAGTTTGTGGCTTTGATAGGTTCCGCCTATTTACCTTCAGTATGAGGTTGTCGATTTGTCACCTGGATAGGTGATGGTCGTACCGCGAGGCTTCCGTTTACTGTTCGCCATGCCGGAAGCTTCCATACTTTTATGGAATTTAGATTTACTGATTAAAATAAGTCCCATCTTCTCCTTCATCCTTTATTCTCGACTACATTTTTAAATGAAATAAGGGTATGAGGTTGTCGATTTGTCACCTGGATAGGTGATGGTCGTACCGCGAGGCTTCCGTTTACTGTTCGCCATGCCGGAAGCCTCCATACTTTTATGGAATTTAAATTTACTGATTAAAATAAGTCCCATCTTCTCCTTCATCCTTTATTCTCGACTACATTTTTAAATGAAATAAGGGTATGAGGTTGTCGATTTGTCACCTGGATAGGTGATGGTCGTACCGCGAGACTTCCGTTTACTGTTCGCCATGCCGGAAGCCTCCATACTTTTATGGAATTTAAATTTACTGATTAAAATAAGTCCCATCTTCTCCTTCATCCTTTATTCTCGACTACATTTTTAAATGAAATAAGGGTATGAGGTTGTCGATTTGTCACCTGGATAGGTGATGGTCGTACCGCGAGACTTCCGTTTACTGTTCGCCATGCCGGAAGCCTCCATACTTTTATGGAATTTAAATTTACTGATTAAAATAAGTCCCATCTTCTCCTTCATCCTTTATTCTCGACTACATTTTTAAATGAAATAAGGGTATGAGGTTGTCGATTTGTCACCTGGATAGGTGATGGTCGTACCGCGAGACTTCCGTTTACTGTTCGCCATGCCGGAAGCTTCCATACTTTTATGGAATTTAGATTTACTGATTAAAATAAGTCCCATCTTCTCCTTCATCCTTTATTCTCGACTACATTTTTAAATGAAATAAGGGTATGAGGTTGTCGATTTGTCACCTGGATAGGTGATGGTCGTACCGCGAGACTTCCGTTTACTGTTCGCCATGCCGGAAGCCTCCATACTTTTATGGAATTTTAATATCTTCAGATAAAAAAGTGCTCCATTATTGAGTTTATCCTTCGAACTTCGTTCCCCCATTTTTTGTTTGTTATGCGGACTTTATTATAAAGCCAATATATGGTGAAAAGCTCAATATTATGGATACCAAACTTTGAATTACGGTAAGCTTTTTTTGTTTGTATAAGGTTTATTCAATCAAATTTTAGCACTTCGACGACAACTCAAAATTTCATTTCTAAGAAAATCGTGCCACTGAAGAAAGTTTTCATCAAAGTGCAACACTGAAAAGTAAGGTTTACAATTTTTATTTATAAGTTCTAATGTTATGCATATTTTTTAGATGACAATAATCAGAATTCAAAGAAAATATGAAAAAGAAAAGAACTCTTGATGAAGGAACTGAACATGTTGAAACTCAAGATTTGAATGACGTGGATTGATTTCCGTCCCGTTGTTTGAGGATGCTATGATTGAGGGAAGTTTTGGCGATGTTACATATTTTAGGATTAAATGTTTGAAAATTTATTCGTATTTATGTAATTATTATTGTTGAATTTCTGCAGAATCCACAATGATAATTCCATAAAAATGAATGAATTTTTAAACATTTGATTCTTCAATATGCAATCCGCTAAAAAAAAATTCCTTCAAACATAGTATCATCAAAAAACGGGAATGGAAGGTCATGAAATGTCATTAAATCACAGCTGATTTGATGATGCTCATTATTGAATATGATAATTTGTTTGATTTTTTTATAATAAAGATTTTTTTTTCTTGTTTGTGTTACTCATTAAAAAGTGGCTAACTTGAATTTTGTCAATCTCAAATGTAAAGCAACAATTCTTTTTTCGTGGAATATTTTACTTATTTTAAGTGTCGAATAGCTTTTATTTTATGTATAATTTTTTTCCAAATGAAAGGATAATTTACAAAAAAAACAACAAATAATGCTGCTTGCTTTTATTTGAACATTTTCAGACATTCAAATATTTGCAGATAATTCATGAATAGTTTCGATTTTTGGAAATAACTTTTTTCGTTTTTAATAAAAAAAAATCTTTTCTTTTCATTGTTCAGTATATGCTGCCACATCAACACGTAATGAATAAATTCCAACATGGTAACGCGTTTCAAAACTAATCCAATAAAAAAAATGAAGGAAAAAAAATTCAATCAAAAAATATTTTTAACGTTTTTCTTCTTATCTTTGATAATGCAAAGTTTGGAATGATGAGGAAAACTAGAAATAAATAAATTTTATTTTATCAAAAATGCAAATACTTTCATATCGTTGAAATAAATAAGAATATAAGAAACTGAACAAAAATTATTAACAAAATTTTCCATGTCTTCAATGTTGTATCCAATGAGGCAAACATACTCTTTACTTTCAAAAAGTTCGTCCAAAGCTTCAACAATAAACCGTTTTTGATCTATTAACTTCGCTGTTTTGTGGACCGTTTCTTCTAATTTTTGCATTTTAGATTCATCCATATTTCCAGTTATTATTGCGCTGGTGGTAAAGAAGTTTTCAATATTAAAAGATTGTATTACTTTTGATGCAATGATTGAATAATTTATTCCATATTGAAAAGGTAATTGGAAATGAATAAATTCCGCTAAAAGGCTTAATCCAAAAGTTTCATTTTCATTGCTAGGATTTATGCAACAAGTCCATGAAGAGTTCAAGATTTCGGTTAATTGCAAAGATATTGCATTAGATATTTCACATATTTGATGATTTGAATTTGAAGAATAAGCTGATTCAATATTTTCTGCAATAATTTCAACCAAATTTTCATTAACAAAAGCTTCCATTAAACAATATTTTAACATTGGTAAATGAGTTTCAAATGGAAGAGATAAATCAGAAACGATTTGATTTATTTGAATAAAAATGGTTTCATTTGTTTGCGGAATTGTAAATTTTATAAAATCTCCGTTAATAATAATTGAATATATCGAATCTCCACCAAAAATTAAAGCTTTACATTCTCGAGAAGTACTCGATGAAAGCCATCTTTCAAGATTTGGATATGGCGGAAGAATTTTTAATTCGGTTCTTATAGCTTCAATAATATCGCCATTCTGATTCTGATGATCATAAGCTCGATTAAAAACTTTTTGAATTTCTTTTTCAATCTCAAATTTATCGATGAATGAATTTTCTATTTGAATATGGTAATTTTTGGATTCATTAATTGCAACCAAAAAATATTCTATTGATTTTGGAGATAATTTATTTTCAAAGTTCAAAGAAATTATTGGTGTTATTGGTTTTCTAAAATGTTCCTGTTTTTTACTTAATTTAAATTTTTGATCGAGAAGCTTACTTTTGAAGAAATTCGTTTGGCTTATCAACATTTTTACTTTTATCGATTATATTTATTACAGGTTCAGAAACATCAATTTTTTTAGCATTTGTTCGAATTAAAGCATCCACAGATTTATCATTGGAAGCAGTTCCAGCAATAATGCAACCTTTTAAATTAATATTTAATCCAGCTGAAGAATCATAAAACAACGAAGTAATAGTTGGATTAAAAATTTGGGTAATAAAGGTTTTAATTGATAAATCTGCAAAAACAAAGTTAAAAATTCCACCAATCTTTTTTCTCTTATCAGTCAATAAAGAAAAAAGCATACCTTGACATTTATCAATATTTTCAATCAATAAAATACTCGACCAAATTGATTCGGCTTCAATCAAAGAAGTTAAAATTTTTCCAATATTTCTTTTTGAACCTTTTAATTCTTCAATATTTTTAATAAAATTTAAATCAATCGAAATTATTTTTCGATTAAATAAAGTTTTAAATAAATTTGTTGCATAATTTTTACAAAGTTTGTTTGAACTTCCAAAAAATATGAATGGAGTTTTTGATTCTTCAATTGGTGTTGGTGGAATTGGAAGGGATTGTAATTTTAGGTAATATGAAATTATTGTTATGTGATTACTGAAACCCTTGCTTTTATTAACGCAAAATAGCCAATTTTGTAAAACTTACACTCCTTCATAAAAATCTTTTGCCTCTATGGTTTCAGAATCAGATACAAAAAATAAAGTTATCGCATTATTAATTACATTATCAACAACTTCATTTCTTTCTCCCAAAAGTTCTAAAGATTGACGAGTAAATTCTTTCTTTGAAAATTCTTCGCACATTTTTTAATAAAATAAAAAATATTAGCAAAATAAACTTCAAATATGTTGTTGAGAGTTTTTAGTGGGTTTTTTCTTAGTTAACTGATAAAGTTTTTTAATCGATTAAAAAAAGCAATGGAAAGATAATAAGGAAAAAGCAAACATTATCAAAATTTTCTTAGCCAATTTAAACATTTATAAATAATTACAAATTTTATCTTTATGCTTTTTGAAAATTCTAAGGCCAAAAAGTTTTATTCATGAAGCAATAAATATTTTTGAATAAAAAAGATTAAAGGAGCTTCTAATCATTTATTAAAATTACAAATAATTACAAAAGCGAAATTATATTTTTATTCATAAAATAAATAAGCATATTTATAATCCAAAACATAAACATTTTTTGTTGTTTTTCCATTAGTTTCGATGTTCACTGTTTCAGCAGTGTATTCATCCCCAGAATGGCAGACATCTTTAAAAATATAATAAACTTCCATATATTTATGTTTTGGTCCAATAAAAAGTATTCGACCATCGTCTTCACAATTTTTAAATGAAAAAGTTGCGGTTTTTAAATCGCTGGATCGAACTAATCTTTGAGTGTGTAATAAATCATCGAAGATATCTTTTTCCCAAAGTTCAACAATCGCAGTTGGTTGGATTTTAGAGCCATCCTTGCATTTCACCATTCCAACATAATTATGGCATCCAATTGGAATGGATGTTGCTCCTTCTCTCCATGCATCATCGTCATCCGTGCCATTGCTGGAAAAAAAAATGAAGCAGTGTCAGAGCAAAAAATTCCCAAATCAAAAAATAATAATTTACCAAAATGAAACATTAATAAAAAGAATAAAATACAAAAACAACGGTTTAAAATTTAAAGACGTCATTTTTTGAGAGAATAAAAAATTGTAAACCAAGCAATGATTCAAAAAAAAACAAAATTTTATTTTATTTTTTTACAAAAATGAATCAGCAACAAAACAAACGTTTCCTGGTTTACTCAAATTATTTTTTTTGTTGTTGTTGCTGCTGGCTTTTTTCGTTGCATTTTTTTTTTGTTATTTTACAAATGTTTCTTATTTATATTTTGTTTTTGTAAATGACCAAAGCTCAGCTCCAAAACATTGAGATTTACGACGGCTAGTGCCAATCCTTTAAGTCTCTTGGAAAAAATGGATTAATGTTTCCCACGAGCTAGCTTCTTTGAAAGTCATGTAAAATGAAATAATTCCTGCTTTCTTTAGATTTTTACTTTGAACACTTTTTTAAACAAATTTTATGAACTTTATTTTGTTACACAAAAAAGTAATTTTTTTACAACTAAAATCAAACGGGACATTTACTGGCAGCTGCATTTACAATTTTTCTAACATTTTTCTTTCCTGCTTTAAAAAGTTGTATGACATCATCACTTTTGTTGTTTACAAAAGGCATTTTTAATGATTTCAAAGGGTTTATTGTAGTTGATTTTCGTTCCTCAACTTCAAACCTTCCATTGATTCCATTTTTGGGATGAATGTCGTTGCACATATTTTTTGTGTGATGTCCAATTCTCATTGTGCAAAGAGTATTTCTTCGGCAATCACTATGGCAAATGATTCCATCTCGACGATAGCGATTTCTGAAGAAAAAAAAAACGGAGTATTGAGTGCTTTAAAAAAAAGCTGAGACTGTTGCTCCTTCGCCTCCGTTTTATTCCGGATTTTTTTTTTCAAGTAATTTTCTTTCAAGTTTTGAATTGCGCGATGACTGGGTTTTTGAAAGAAACTTACTTATGATAAACCGAATAACTTGGATCGTCAGTAATCATTTTAATAATCAATTAACTCCATTCTGCTGGTAATAATGATTCCAACCCATATTGTTCTTTAATTGATTTATAAATAATTTCCCAATTTGTTGAAGCATTTGGATTTGCATTTGCTTCAGTTAAATTTAAATAATGTGTTTCCCAATCAAGAATTTGCTGAAAGTTAAAAAGTTTTTTTTCTTCTAAATTTTGTTTTTCGAATGTGACTTACGAAGGATGAGCCCGGGTAATTTCCATCAATGGTATAAACTCAATATGCAGGATTAAAAGCAAAATTAGGTGTTACACTTGGCGCGGAATAAACCACGGCAGTTGGTCGACTTTTTGGATCTTCCGGGTCTTCATAATAAACATTGAGGTCTTCAAAATGAGTATGACCAAAAAATTGAGCAACTATGGTATCTTCGAAACTGAAAGACATGACTTTCTTTTTTCAAATTTCACTAATAAAATAATAAAATCATGAAAAGTTTTGTAAGAATTAAAAAAAATTTAAAGGAATATTTTAAGTTTGGCTTTTTTTGCATTTTTATCTTTTACGTATCTTGTTTTGGAATTTTTTTCTGTATGTTATAAACCTACCAATTAACCGCTTTATAATAATTTAATGACCATCCTTCTAATGATTCCATTGAACCACCGGGAATGTGAGCAATTATTTGAACTTTGTCCCCAACTTTTTCTGCTTCCAACAATTGATTGATTAACCATGTCATAGTTCCATCGGGGTCTGTTTGATTTATGTATAAAAATCTGAAAAAAAAATTGTGTTTTCATTTCTTTGTTTTTTTTTTATCAGTGAAAAAAATAAGAGTGGAAAAGTTGAAAGACAAAAAAAAGTAAAAAGATTACACATTGTATGGGTTTCCAAGGATGTTATTGAGGGAGATTAACCGTAATCCAGGGAAAAGTTTTTTCATGTAACAACCATTACTGAAAAATTAATTGAATAATTAAAAATTGGTGGAAAAGGAAAGTTAAAAATAATGAACTAACAATCGAGCTGTGGTTAGTGAATCTTCTGGAAGCCAATCCGACCATTCATCTGCTTCCGTTCCATACATCCAATCCATATGATATTCTTGTGGAGTCCAATTTGGAGCAAAACTAAAATATGTTTTCAAAAAAATATTCCACACAAATTTTATGGCAACAAAAAATGTTTTTTTAATAAAAGTTGAAATTTTTTTGTTTTGAAGCAAAACCAAAAACAAAGCTTTTTGATGCTTTGAATTTTTTTCAAATTTTTTTCTTTACATTTTGGAAACTCGTGGGGTAATAATTTACGCATCAAGTGGAACACTTTCATGATTGCCTTGAGCAAAATAAATATTAACTCCAGGTAAATATTTTTTCATTAATCTTGTTACATTTCGAACTTTTTCTTGATGCCCTTCTCGAGTGTAAGCCCAATCCGCGTGGCTTTCAAGATCGCCCGAAACAACCACATAATCAAGCTAAAGTTTACTTTTGTTTTTTAATTTTATTATTTCAAAAAAAAGAAAAAAAATGATTTACATCTTTGTGTGTTGCGGCGATATGTTTCATCATGTCTTCCACTAACCAATATGGAGAATCACAACTTCCATAAGTTCCCCATTTTCCTGCTGGAACTGCAATTGGGTCTTTAAAAAAGGCTAAAAAGGTGCAAAAAATGTTTGAAGAAATTATTTAACAGAGTCTTGGAAAAAAATGCAAGTTTATAAAGATTTTGTATCGATACCTCAAAATTTTTAAAAGCTCACGTTATTATCTTGTTTTGGTCGACAACACATCATTTCACCACATTTTGCTTCAGCTCGAACAAGATATTCATTATCGATATGCAAATCAGATAAATGTAAAACTCTCAAAATTGGTTTTCCTTTAGCTGGAAGTATTGGATCTTTGTGTGGAGGCTTTCCATCAGGAGGCATGGTCATAACCGCGTCACCTCACCTCAGGTCTTTCGCAACGAAAGTTTGTCACCTCACCTGAGGTCTTTCGCAACGAAAAGACTAAAAGCGCCATGTTTGAAATTGATTTTTTTCAATGGTTTTGATTTTTTTTTTGCTTATCAAATCCTTTTTTTATATTTTTTTAGTGACGTAAATGTTTTCGGTCAAATAGTATAGCTGCAGAAGAAGATGCAGCAGGTCAACCAGCAACGATTGCATTGCAGAGGTATCACTTGCCCCTGAGGAAATTTTTTCAGACAAGCGCCTAGGTTGACCAAAATCAATGGGAAAGTCATTAATTTAGTAATATGCATACATAGAGTTAGTTATGTAATAGCGAATATTAAATTTTTTCACTTTAAGAAAACAGATAACTTATGTTAGATGAGAAAAAAAGAATAATAATTAGCTATGTGGAAAGCAAGCGTGTGATAATTACTTCATTTTTTGATTTTTTTAAATTGCTGGGTTTTTTTAATAAACAGGATATACATACTATTCACTGAAAATAATTTTGAAAAAGATACCTAGACCTTGATAGCATTTTGGTATTCCATTCGTTATAAATTAAATATTATGGCATAGCAAATTCACCTATCTTTTTCTTATCGATCATCCCCAACAGGTTAATAATGACAGTGCATATTCTTTTTATCTTTTAAAATTAAATTTTCATATTTTTAAGAATAGAATACTGAATTTTTCAAAAAGTTAAGTTGCTAAACTAAAGGAAGCCCCGATTGCTTTTTGTTATCTTTTTCTTGTTTTGTAAACATAGTTGTTGGTTTAAAATTACGTTAAACACTGTTTTTAAAAAAATAAGATATAAACCCTTCATATTCCTAAGCTGATTAAAATAAATGCCATAGCTTTCAACATGTTTAAAGCTTTATAAACGAATGCAGCAATTTAAAAAAGGATTTGATAAGCAAAAAAAAAATCAAAACCATTGAAAAAAATCAATTTCAAACATGGCGCTTTTAGTTTTTTCGTTGCGAAAGACCTCAGGTGAGGTGACAAACTTTCGTTGCGAAAGACCTGAGGTGAGGTGACGCGGTTATGACTAGTGCTAAATTCCCGACCGAAAAGTCGGGAATTCCCGACTTCCCGACCGACTTTATCCCGACCGATTTCCCGACCGACAATAATTTTTATCCCGACTTTTCCCGACTTTCCCGACCGACTCAACTTTTATCCCGACAAATAAGCAAAAAATAAAAATTAAATATTAAAATCATGTTTTACTACCTTTATTTTAACCAAAAATCTTTCATTTATAGTTTTGATACGTTTAATAGCTTATTTATATACAATTAAGCTATAGGGATTAATTTTAAAAAAAAATTTGTCACTTGCTTTATTTCCCGACTTCCCGACCGACAAAATTTTTATCCCGACATTTTCCCGACTTTCCCGACCGTAGCAATTTCTATTCCGACAATTATACGAATTCCCGATTTTTTTGTCGGTCGGATCGGGAATTTAACACTAGTTATGACCATGCCTCCAGGAATAGGCAAAAACCAAGTTGCATTTTCTATTTCAAAACTTCCTTTACAACCTTTAATCTCAACTCCACAAGCTTCATTTGGATCTTTTAAAACTTCTTTAATAACATATTTAAAAGTTTCATTAAAATCTGAAACCAATCCTTGACAAACAAAATGGTCCGCTACATTCATGGTGGTACAAACATAAATCATTAATTCATATGAGCAATCTTCAATTGTTGCTGAACCCCATAAACCTGAAAATAATTCAACCAAAGTTTCACATGTGGCACACATAGTTTCATCGGCATCTAAAAATTTGATAGTAACACAAATTTAACGATATTCAGCGAAAATCAATTACTATCATCTGCAAATCTTGCAAAAAATGTAAGGAAACTTACTTTGAGTTACAGGCTTTCCTGAAGAAAATAAAAATAAACATAAACAAAAAATTAAAAATTTAGCTTTCATCTGTATGTTTTTCATCGTTTCTTTTTTTGGTAGAAATCAAAGCACAATGAAGTCAAAAAAACTTTGATGATCGGAAAAAGGAAGAAAAAAAATGCAACATTCTTAAGAAGCTTATTATGTTTTTGTAGACGTCATTGGTCATGATGAGGATGATAAAAACATAAAAGGACAGCAGCAATAGGTTGAGTGCAATATGAAAAAATCTTTTTTTGTTGTTGCTTCATTTATCAAATTTAAAACATAGTTTTTTTTATTAGTACCTACGAAATTGCACTCTTTGTTTTTATGTAAAAAAAATGAAACAAGTTTATAATCTTTTATTTAATAATTTCTTTTTTAATAATTATTACAATTCAAAATTACCAATAATCAAAACACATATTAAAATTTCTAATTTGACTATCAATTAATTCTAAACTTGCTAACCAAGTTTCCTTATAAATAGAATCAAACGAAAAATCATTAATTTTATTATAAAGATTTTTAAGGTTTAAATTAATATTAGTAATAAAGGTTTCTTGTAGAAGATTCTAAAATAATTTCGTATTAAAAAAAATAATGTTTAAAATGAAATTTACCTTTAGATCATTAATACCATACTTATCAGCAAAGCATAATAATTTATATATATTTTTCCTACTAATGCTCATTTTTAAATCATAACAAAACAAGATCGCAGCTTCAATTATTTCAAATTCAAAATCTTTTATAATATGTTCATTTTCATAGTTTCCTCTCCATTGAGATTGAGCTATTTGTTTAAAAACTGATGATCTTTCAGTTATTATCCATTTATGAACCTAAAGATTTTTTATATTTTAGTGAATAATATTCTAAAAAACATTTAACGCACTTTAATTTTTTTATTATCTACTATAAATGTTAAATCTTTTGAATGATGTTCATTCCACAGAATTAATCCCACTTTGGCATTTCCAACACTGTTGATAGTAATCATTTCTTTTTTACTGTAAAATGTTCCAGTAATTTTTATGGTAAAAACATCATTTATAAAAAAGAAGTTCTTTGGATCAAACAATTGATAATTGGTACAAATGTCGTGCAATCCACAGCCATCTTCATTAATCAAAAATAAAGCACTTTTTTCAACACCTGCAGATTCCACGATAAAATTGAATTCACCATAAAATGGTTGCTTGTTTAAAGAGCTAATATTTAACCAAAAGCCCCAAACATCCGATTCGGAAAAATGAGCAAAGTTTGCAACATATTCAATGTTTGGTAAAGAGCAAAGCTCGCTCCTTTGATTTGAATTTGGCATCATCAAAGAAGATTTAGGAATTTTCCAAATTTGATTAACATGATAGTATGGCTCCTATAAATGTTTATGCATTAAACAAAGTGTAAAAACAAAAAACTTATTATTTATTGATAAGTTTTAAAAAAGTAATTTAAAAATTACTCTTTCATTTTTTAATGAGTTTTCAAAAATTTGGGCAAAAAAGCATGTAAAAATTGTTTCACATAAAATCAAGCTATTGTTTGAGATAATGTGGGGTATGAAGATCATATTCATAACTTATAAAAACTTACATATTCAGCCATATCCCTAGCCATATCGGCAGGTAAATCAAGCGCCATGAGAAGCTTCCAAGCGTTTATACTTACGATTTGAAGCCTAAAATTATATAATAACGATAAAACCAGTAAAGTAAAAAATCAAAACAAATATATCAAAAACATTAATAGTCTAATATTTTAAATTTTATTACGAAATTATTCTCGAATTGATAAAAATATAAAAAGTTTTTGCCAACGCTTGCTTGGGGATTTTTGAAACTGTAAAGTTATGAAATGGATTCGACGAAAAGGTAAAAAAAAAGCCGGGGAGTTTTAAAATTCCATTTGTTGAAGGCATCACAAAACGAAAAAGAAAATGACAAAAAATAATGATGTAACAGTTCGCGTCCTATTAATTTGTTTTATCGAATTTCCATTGCTACAGAAAATGAAAGATAAAAAGTTTAATAAAGAAAAATTAAAAAGATTTAAATCAGTAAACTTTAAACAATTTCCTTTAAACTTCCATGATGAAAGAGCAGCTTGCATTTACAAAATAAAAAATAAAGAAGCTAACCAACTTTTCTCAGCACTTCCTTTCCAGGAGAAAAAGAAAAATGATTTTTTTGTTTGCTTCTTTCATTCTAAAGCAACACACATTCGAGAATGATCGAGAAGTGCTTGGTTCCCACGACCACCTCCAACCCCACCATCTTAACACGACTAGAATAACATTGACGACTATCGTTTCAATTTTTTTTTCTTCAAAATATCAGAATATATAGAAATTTTTTACAAATAACATAGTTAGCAGCCCTTGTATTTTAATCTATATATCTTTTAAACTTTCTCACAATCCCGCCAAACTCGAACAAAATTTGATCCCTTTTGTTCGTTCATGGTAATTTAAAAATTATAAAAATACAAACTTAAAAAGTAAAACAGGTAATAAAAAATTTCTTATGGACTTACAAGAATGCAAAAAATGACTTATCGTCTTAATAGATGAATATCATTGACCTTGATTGATGTTTCAATAAAGGCACTGGATTTACTGATAACTATGCTTTGAGAGAAAGAATAATAAATGTAGTAAATGTCAAATATGAGAATACCTATCCTTTTATTTTATTCATTCTTCTTTTTTTTACTGTAAACAATGATTTACTTTCTTTTTTAAACTTGGGATATGATAATCAAAAAACAATAGTAAGTAGCTGTCGAAAACATGCTTCAAAATTAGACTTGTTGTGGAAGATTTCATTGTTGCATAATTAATGGGTTGAAACCAACAGTAGGTTTTTAATAATAAAGCAAAAATTTCATTTTACTGTATACCAATATCGAAGCAAATTTAAGCCTCTTTAACCAAAATAATCTAGGTTAACTCATTCTTGTAAAACTCCAAAAAAAGTTTTTTCCTTTCCTCAATACGCAAAAAGAATTTTAAAATAAATTTTTTATTATCAAGTAACTATTATACAAAAAAAGAATAAAACATTTTGGATTCAAGAAGAAAAAGAGATATTCACTAAAGACTGTTAAAGAATTACTCAACGAGAATCATTACAACGTACCTAGCTTGCTGAGAGACAGACTCCCTTTAAGAACTTGGGACATCGAAAATAATGATGTGATTTTTAGGAAAAAAACATTTGAAACAAAAATCAAGTCAAATTTAGCTTTTTTACTTACACCAAAATATTTTATCGTCTTTTCATCAAGCTTCCTTCTTCATAATGTTTTAGGTTGTCTCATAGGTTTGTGTCACTAAAAAGTCAACTAAAATTTCATGAAAATTAGGTCAACTCAGATAGTTTTTTATATAAGTTATCCAAATTAATGTTCATTAGCTCCAACCATATGATGGATGTTTATTGAAGTGATCAAAGAGCTAAAGCCTTTTATTTTAGTTTTTTATGATGCAAAATTCGAAGAAAAGATCAAACCAATCTCTTATGATAATGGCTAAAAAGCTGGTTTAAACGAGTGATTTACTTTATTTTACACTTGTTTATTTTAACAAAATTGCTTACTTGTTTCGCTTCAAAATAAGTATCAGAACTTTATTAATTTTTATTAAAAAAAACATTCAGAATCATAAACGATTTTTTTTGCTTCATAAAATTATTAGCGACTTTTGATATCTAAGAAAGAAAGAAAAATTATTGAAGTTGTTGTTGCTTCATTTACTTTTAAACGACTCTGTCTTGCTTATAAAATAAATTTACTAAAATAGTTTGAATTGCCTTTTGAAATGGTATCAAAAAATGATTTGCGAAGATTGCAATAAATAAAGCATTTTTGGGTGTCAAAAAAAGGTATTGAAAATAAAGATTATCTTGACACGACCTTGGCCAACCATATCCATGTTTCAATCAGCGTTTTAGCTGTTGTAAAAAAAAATCAAATCACTTTTGTTTCAGCTTTTGAGTAATCCGTCGTCTCACAAATTTATTGTTTCATTAATTCGGGTTTATCTTTACTTGGCTCATCTCTGGTGAAAAGAATAATGAATAAAGCAGATTTTTCACCTGCAAACTTTGCAAAGCCTGATTTTTGGCAACAATTCTATGCTTCTGGTGGTCAATTGGATTGGTGAGTAATATATTTTTTTTAAACAACATATTTCATCTTTAATTTTACAGGTATGCTGATATCAAAGAATACTTCCACATCTTTCACAATCTCGTAAAAGAAGACCATAAAATTCTTCAAATTGGATGTGGTAATGCAACTTCGGAATATACCGTTAGTATCTCTCTTTCTTACATTTTTATCCATTTTTATGCTATTTTATTTTTTAGCTTTATGACAAAGGCTATAAACACATTCACAGCATCGATATCGATCAACTTGTCATTGATGAAAAGAAGGCATCTCAAGAAGCTACTTTTCGTCCTGGTTTAACATATGCTTGTGAAGATGCAACTAAGGTAAATTTTTCCTCATATAATCATATTATTCTTACATACCATTGATTTTTAGTTGAGTGCTGATGACAACACTTATGATTTCATCTTTGATAAAGGTACACTTGATGCTCTTCTTCCACCAAAGTATGATGATTCTCATGTTGCTCTTGCAAATGGCATGTTTGAACAAGCTTTACGTGTGTTAAAACATAATGGAAAATATATCATTATCTCTCTTGGTCAAGAACATATTCTTCGAGCTATTAATGCTTACTATCAAACTCGGTATGGACTTTTTAACATTTCTTTATTGTGGCTGTTAACTTCGGAAAACATAAAAGGGACTTTCAACTTGTTTCTTACCTTTTCACTTTTTAGTAATGACGTCTTTATTTCATATTATGTCGTGGAAATTCCTGATGCTCGCAATGTAAATGTACTTCCTGCTGCTGTTATCAAGTTTCAAAAGCTTCCTAAACCCATGCCTGCCAATTTTCCTAAAGTGTGTATTTTTTTTCATCATTGTAATTCCTAAAATAACAACAAATCTTTTTTAGATCATCAAATTTGTTACAAATCCTTACACTGCTGCCACTGTAAATGTTACATTTGATGATGTACTTGAAATATATGAACAACAGCGTCAATTAGCATTTTTTACAAATGAATGCCATGGGTAAATCTCTACTTTATGTTCGAAAAAAATAATCTTTCAATGACATTTTTAGTGATCTTGATTATAACGCTCGAATTACTTTGCAAGATCCCAAAAGTTCTAAACCTCGTTGGCGCTTTATTGTTTGTGATAAAAAGAAGGATGCTAAATCATGGGCATTTCTCTGTTTTCCTTATGATCAGTAAGACACTTTGATCATTTCGTACTTCAAATTAATGGGTTTTTTTACAGTGCTTTCAACTTTGATGATGATATGAATGTTCTTAAAGTTGTTGCTCAAACTTCGTTTGATCGTGTAATTGTGTCTGAACAACAAATTGGTGTGGACTATGGTGATACGTATACTATTACACAAGAACTTGAAAACATTTCATTCCGATTTAAACCGAAACATGGTGAACGTACTGTACGTTTAACAACTCATTTACATGTTTGTTAACTTCATCTTTTCATTTTATAGGCTGAAATTGCATGGTGCTCTAATGAAAAACCCAAAGAAGTTTCTGTTGAAAAGGGTTATTCAAAAATGCTTGGCGGTTTCGGTGTTTTCAACTACGTCACTGAAACTGAAGCAGGCGAACAAACCTTTCGTCGTCTTGTGTTTGATAATTCCTCCGATATTGTTCAATCTGATGTCGTTGTTTCTGGTATTTATTTGTCTTTTGTGAACATATTTAACCCTTTATTTTTAGCTATCAATAAGAAAGATGAACTTTGTTCTAAAGTCGAAGTGCTTAACTTGAGAAACAACTATCAATGCATGATGATCGCAGCCTTGGATTTTCGAAGTGGTAATCTTGTTGATGCTATCAAGAAACATTATAAAATTGCTGTATTGGGTGTCGGTGGTGGTAATCTTGTTACCTATCTTCATACAGCTTTACCATTGGCCAAAATTACTGCTGTTGAACTTGTTCCTGAACTTTATGATGTTGCTCGTCGTTGGTTCGCTTATCCTAAAGATGATGATCGCCTTGTTTCTCTAACCATGGATGCACTTGAATGGATTGAAGATAATAATTCTGGA
The DNA here is from genome assembly GCA_028622995.1 of Panagrolaimus kolymaensis. Classification (NCBI taxonomy): domain Eukaryota; kingdom Metazoa; phylum Nematoda; class Chromadorea; order Rhabditida; family Panagrolaimidae; genus Panagrolaimus; species Panagrolaimus kolymaensis. The sequence goes on along the minus strand of JAJQJQ010000089.1, from coordinate 151,986 downwards.
AGTAAGGCATTTTAATTATGTTTACAAATAACCTTTTAACTTTTTTAGCTTATGATTTTATCTTTGTTGATGTTAGTGATGTCGTCGATACTGTTACAACTTGTCCTGGTTTACCCTTTGTTGATCCTGCATTTATTCCGAAATACAAAAAACGTCTCAACAAAAATGGTTGGTTTCAAACAGTCTCTTTATGGAATCATTCATTCTTTCATTTTTAGGATATATCATTATGAATATTGTCAGCATCAACAGGGAATTCTCAACTAAAGTTTTAAATGAATTTCACAAAGTCTTCAAATATGTTCTCAATGGAATGTCTGGTGATCCAACAAATAATATTATGGTTGCAAGTGATTCATCTTTTGGACGTCCACGTGATTACAGTATTATGCGTATGGATAATTTGCCTCAACAACTTCTCTCTATCTATGGAAAAGCTGGCCTTTATCAACCACATGAATTTGAAGATAATGGTAAAGAAAATCCTGATGCTTCTTTTCTTCCATCAAATGCTACAAATCCTGCCAATGGCCAAAAGAAAAAGAACAAAAAAAAGAAACACAATTAGAAAATATGTGAATTTAGGTTTATTAGTTAAAATTAGTTTTTGTTTATTATTAGTTGTGAAATATTTTTTGTTGAGTTTTAATTTTAATAAATGTAATAAAATAAATATCTTTTAAAACAACTTTCTTTCTCGACCTTTTTTGCATTGGCATCAGTAAACAACGTTTGTACAAAACGATTAGCATTTTTGAGCGAATTCAAATCACTTGCGCAGCGACATTCATATTTGTCAAAAAGGTGAAGAAAGTCGTCTCAAATTCGAATAACTTGTCTTGGAAGTGAATCTCTTTCATTTGAAAACAAACTAACATCAGTAGCTTGAAAAATGGGTTGTTTGAAGGCGGTGGTGGCTTTCCTTTTGGACATCTTGATTAACAAGAATCCACCTAAATTCTTGCATTTTTTGTTGTTGGGTTTTTTGTTCAATGAAAGTAAATTACAAAAAAGGTTTTCATTTTTTTCTTTCTAAAAATGTTTTTTTGTTTAACGATTTGGTTTTTCTGTGTGCAACTTTTTCTCTTCTTTTTTCTTACTCTGATTAGAGAACATCCTTTATTTGTAGGTGTGAAGTAGATGGAGAAAGTAGTTATGGAATGCATTGAATCATTTTTTCTCTCTCTAATTTATGAAGGCATCGATGAATGCAATTACAAAATCTTTTTTCCCTAAATTTCAACTTTCGATCCATATTTTTTCTCGAAGGCAAATAACGATTTGAAGGATCATTGTTGCATTTTTTTTAAAGACTGTGGAAGGAATCCTTGTCAGGAAGTTATGAAGAGCGTCACCATACTTTTAACAACTGTATTACTCTCAATATTTAAACTTTTTTTAATATCCTTTTTCGGGTTTTTTTTAATGGCATCCTCAATGCTTTAATTCTCTAAAAAAAAAGTGACGCATTCGAGTGACCATTGCAAACATTTTTCAAAATAAGCAGCTGCAAAAAAAGAGAGAGAGAGCCCAGGTCCCAAACTACGTCATTCGTATTGCTATTTTTATTCATTGCCGTTGAGTGAGACCAGACCACCCAGCAAAACTTAGAAAAAAAATGCTTTTTATTGATTGTTATTTGTTTCATTTCCAACAAAGTCGCATGCTTAAAAAATTTAAACAACCTTTATGTAAATGTAAATCTAAAAATCAGTCATTTAAAGAATTTCTTCAAATTTCCAGTATTATATTTTCATTTATTTCATTTAGTTTATTTATATTTTTTGGGATTGGTCACACGGAAGCAATAACAGATAAAAATTTTGTTAACACAAAAATTTGGAAAGAGTCATGCAACAATTCTGGAGTATGGCCATTAGAAGAATATGATGAATTTATTTTAAAAACTAATTTATTAACAAAGGTTAGTCTTTTTTAAAAACTGTTTTGCCCCAAAAAATTCTATGTTAAGGTTAATTTAAAAATAATTTCAGCACATAAATTCCCTTCGACAAGTGACATGGTTTTATAAACAAAAAATAAAAATCCCACATGAAACGCTAAAATTGCTCGAAGATTTAACAAATTTGGAACTTGAAAATAAAAATTTGGTGAAAGAACAAAAAAATTTAAGAATTCCATGCATCAAAAAAGCCATTGAAAAATATTCTAAATATTATTCGTTTTCATATTTATATATTTTGATACTTTATTTATGTTTAGTTATACCTGGAATTATTTTATTTCGATCAACTTGGATTTCAAACCGATGTGTTCAAGTTCGCGAAGAATTAAAAAAATTTAATATGAATTTAATTGTTTTTGTTTTTACTCAATTTTTTCTTTCTCTTAATTTAATGGGTAATTTAATTGAGCTAAAGATGGAGGAGTATTATTTGGAAAACTTAACGCCTAATGATATTATTTCGATGTTTTAAAAAATAAATAGTTTTATTAGCTGGCCATTTTCGGCTACCACAACTGCGAAAGTTTTAAAGGTTTTAATGCATTTTGCACACAGAAATTTTTTTATTTTACATGAAAAAAAGCACAATTACGTTAAACAAAGCAAATAAAATATGTATTATCTTCATAAGAAAAGAAGACACGAAAACTGATAACAGCAAACAAGTCTAATAGTTTTTATTGACAACGATTGGCTTTTTATTTTTTCTGAATGCGTCTAAAAAATGGTTTTTCATATTGGAATTTCTCCTGAACATGGTAATATTGTGGCATATAATGAAAGCAGCAAAGAAACGTTCGAATATTTTATCGATAATGGTAAAAAAAATTAAATTAAATAAATATAATTTACATCCGTGGTTTTAGTCTTATTTAATAAAATTGACAAAGTGGAATCAATGTTTGAAGAAATAAAGACAAAAATTAATGGCGATTTTGGATGCACATGTATTTGTGTGGCATGGTACTACAATAATGATATTCGAAAAAAGTTTATTGAAAAAGGAATGCATTACGGATTTAATAAAATGAAAATTATTAATTCCGAAACATCGCTATATTTAGATCTTATCTTACGTGCAAAATTTAATTCTGCTTCTGATGATTTAATTTGGATAGTTTGGAAAGAAAATTATTATTTATGGGAAAAAAGGAATATGAAAACTGCAATGGTCAAAAAATTGCAAAAAGTTTCACCTTTAACCGGCGAAGATTTTCTAAAAATTAAAGAAGAATTTGGCGTTGATAAAGACCCAAACTTAGTTATTTATGACAACAATCTGTGTGAAACTGAATTAAAATGTATAAAAACCGTTTTTCCAAATTCAACGTTGTTTACCTATCGAATTACTTCACCAAACCCACCTGTAATAAAAGCTCGAATAATGGCGGCTAGTAATTCAGATGTTATGCAATATAACACAGATGTACATCTTGACAAAGAAATACATGTTAAAATAAATGGAAATTATTTTTCAATTTTTGAGTATGGCTTACCATTGCCATCGGAAAAAACGGTCGTCGTGCCTATAATAAAAAACAAAAATTTCTTAGAAGTAAGTAATAATAAACCATTTATGTGCTAAAAACTCTTTATTTTTTAGGTTATTGCTTATCCTTTTAATATACTTTATCATCAGAGAGTTTATTATGAAAAGATACAAATAACTCCTCAAATGTTAATGTCAGGAGAAATATTATACACATTTAAAATTGATGAAAATAGAATATTTTCAACGTATTATTCTTTAAACATCAAAAATATTGAAAGCCATTTTAATAACATTTATCTTGAAGATTCTAAGGTTAATCCACAAATTAATATTCATAGTTTAATTACTAAATAATTAAATTTAGCCATTATACGATATACCAAAAAAGATCAAAACTAATGACTCAAATATTTATGCCATTGGAATTGACTTAGGAACTTCGAGATGTTTCGCTGCCGTAAATCGTAGAAATGGAATTGAAACGGTTGGATTAGACAACAAAGGTGAAAGACAATTACCATCTTACGTCGGCTTTGATGAAGAAAACGTAAAATGTGGACAAATTGTTGTTAATCGATTAACAAGTTGTGCAAAATCAACCATTTTTGATTCAAAACGTATTATTGGTAGAAAGCTTGAGGAAGTTATAATTGATGAAAATTGGCCGTTTGAAGTTATCAACGTTAAAGAGAGTTTAGCATTGAAAATTCAAAGTGATGTTATTAACGTTGTAAAGCATCCAGAAGAAGTATCATCAGTTTTATTAAAACACATAAAACAAAAAGTGGAAGAGTTTCAAGGAAAAAAATTAGATGAAGTTGTGATCACTGTGCCTGCGGCATTTACAAAGGAACAAAAACTTGCGACTCATATTGCTGCTATGCTTGCTGGGTGGAAAATTATTCATCTTTTACCGGAGCCAGTTGCAGCATCCTTTGCTTACTTTATTAACAGGGAAATTCCTAACAAATCGAATGTATTATTGTTTGATTTTGGAGGCGGAACATTAGATGTATGCATATTTAAGGTTGAGAATAACAAACTTGAAATTATCGGCAATATGGGTGACACTAATTTAGGAGGCAGAAATTTTGATAAACTCTTAATTAATCATTTTGCAAATATTTTAAACACAGAATACAAAATTGATGTAAATGAAAAGGATAAATTCAAATATCGTTTAATGGAAAAATGCATGGATATTAAACATACACTATCAGGTCAAAATGATGCAAGGTATGCTTAGAAAATTTTAACAAAAGGAATTTTTTGCTTTGTCATTTAAAACCAGAGATTTATTTTAATAATTACAAATATGTTACATACTACTAAGAAATTTTATTAATAAACTTCTGAAAATTTAGAATGCGATTTTTGGGAAAATAAAATAAAGTTTTTCTGGATCAACACTATCCTTATAACTATTATATTTTAAAATCTTTTATTTTTAGCTTAGATGTTAGCGACTTCAAAGTGAATAATGAAAGTCACTTAAATGTTACAAGGCAACAATTTGAAGAAATGGCTGTAACTCTCTTAAACAAAGTTAATTCAACAATACGAAAAAGTTTGAAAGATGCAAATTTAAATTCTTCGAAAATAAATAAAGTGCTGATAGTTGGTGGGGCTTGTCGAATGCCAATGATAAAAAAGTTACTTGAAGACACCTTTGCTAAAGCTGAACAATGTTGTGAAGAAAATCCGGATGAAGTTGTAGCTATTGGCGCTGCATATTATGCCTATCATTTAAAAACTGTGCCACAATCTTATTGTTCACTTATATAATTTTTCTTCCCTTTTTTATTTTACATTATAATTATCATATTCCCCTTCAATGCTCTTCTAGCGTCCTCGATTCTCTTTATCTTTTACAAAATCTTGATTTACACACGCTACCATTGTTGATATGTTTCAATTATGTTAGCCGCTATTTTTATTATTACTTAAAAATAAATTTATTTTATATTTAAAAATTTACTTAACGCACAGAAAAAATAATTGCGGAAAATTTATTAAATTCAATTTAAAAATATTATTGTTAAAATTCAAAAAAGAAAATTATATAAATAAATATGTTAAAAATGGTATTATTTCATTCGCATTTGCATTCACATGGGTAAAAGACATTGTTATCCAAGAACGATATCCCTTGAAATTTCATCGGTATGTGAAACAACAGTTTTAACATTTTTCTTTAATTCATGCGCGCCTTCTTTTAAAGTTTCTTTAAAATTATGTGTGGCTTCTTTGATATCTTCTTTTAATTCTTTTGCGGATTCTTTAATATTTTCACTAAAGCTTAATCGTCTTTTATCTGGTTGTTGTTGATCCTCTTCTTGGGCATTAAGAATTTTTTCTTGATATTCCATATCTGGTGGCAATTGGAGCGGTTGTTGTTGTTCAGGTGAAGCCATTTTTGGAGATTTAAGGGAGTGAAAGTGTGAGTGAGGAATGATTGGAAGATTATTAAAATCTAAAAATGGAATAAATTCACTAAAAAAATAAATCCTTCCTAGTAATTGTGGTTGTGCGTTCGTCATTTCGCGCTCGAAAATCTTTCATGGGAAAATAGAAAAATAAATGAAAAAATTAGCTTAAATGTGAATGAAAGCGCCAGGAAGGAAACTTTCGTTTGCATTGCATAAAAATGAAGCGATAGTGAGCGGTGGTCAACTTTGAGGTGCCTTAAAGGTTTGGGATCCTTGAAACGATTTTATAAGATCCAAATTGAGGGAATGCTTAGAATTATTGGCAATTGATGGGCAAGCTATAAGAGATGTGGGAGGAAATTTAGTACAATCTTTGGAAATCTTAAGGAATTAAATATGATGTCGTGGAGTTGAGGATCTCATAATTAATGACAAAAATTTTGTAATAATTCGCTTAAAACAAGTTTCAAGGCCGGCCGGAGCCGGCGGCGTTTCTAGTTCATATCAAAATTCTTTAAACGCGGCAATGGAAAATAAAAAGAGCGAAATAAGGACTTGTATAAAAATTCAAATTTGATACTTCAAATCCATTTTTTTTACTACGAGTCACCTCACAGAAATTTTAATATGTTAAATATTTTCAGAAAAGCCAAACTAAAAAATAAGTTTTACAAGATTTCATTTGGTGACAGATAGTTGTGCTCCTAATTTTCTAAGCGAGAATAGAAAATTAATAACAACTGAAGTAAGCAGCAACTGAGTTCCAAATATTTTTAAATGAATAAATGAAGAGAAAAAACGAAAGTGAGCCTTTTCCTATATATTTTTTGGCAAAACAACAACCAAAAAAAGAAAGTTCATCGTTCAAAAATTTTCCTTGAATGACTTTGTTTTTTTGATATTTTTCCATTCTCAAAAACAAAACATGGATAATTTCCTATTCAAGTCAACCACTCACTCACAAACTCAAAAACTTATTTTTCTGCAAAAAACGCTTGCTTTTAGAAAAAAAGAAATCCAATTAAAAGTCCAATAACTAAAAGAAAAATAACAAAACAAAAGCAAAAACCAAAATGTTTTTTTATTCTTCAAAAAAGTTTTTGTTGTTACGTTTTTTAAAAGCACAAAGAAACTTGGAAGAAGAAGAAGCGAGACTAAAATAATAAATAGAAATAAGTTTTTGAGAAAAAAAATTGAAAGATTTAGAGCAATTTTATTTTTATTTTCTCAAACAGCAATCAAATAAAAAAAATGAGAAGATATAAGAAAAAAATAAGATAAACAATTTATCCGATAAAAAAAATATTATTTTTATTTTTATTTTATTAGATTTCATAAAATCTTTGAAGATTTTATTTTTAAAAATCACAAAATTGGTTCTATTAACCAATAAAAAATAGAAAAAGAAATAAAATAAAATTGGTTGCCAGAGGGCATTAAACTTTTTTTTTTCTTTTGCTTTGACATTTTCTTTATATATTCTTTCTTCCTCATTGCGGCGTGTGAGGCTCTCGAGTCCATGCTCTCATGTGCTTTAAACAACAAAGACCAAAACTCTCTAAAGCACGCACATTCATTTCTCAAGGTCTCTCATCTCACTCGTCTCAGCTTTCCTGCTACATAGCTCCTCCAATTTCTTCAAAGCAAAAAAAACATATTTCGAAAACAAAAACAAAAAACACCAAAGACTTTTTCGCGCTTACAAAAAGTATGCATAGCTTTGAACATTAAAAAAAAATGCCAAAAGAAAAAAATGAAAGAAGGCCGCCGCTGAAAAAACAAAAAAAGCTTTTGACACATTTTTCATTAAAAAGGCTTTTCATTTTTAAAAAAGCAGCCGATAGACGAGAGTTTAAAAAAGTAATAACAAATTTTTAAAGAAGAATGGCCGACAAAAAAAAACAAACGACATAAGCTTTTCAAAAATGTATTTATGTATGTCTAAGATTAGTGAGTGACAGCAGAAGCTTTTTTGCTGCAGAAAAAAAAAACAAGAGTGTGAAAGGTTGAAAGAGTCAAAAAAATAACAAAGTTTTTGTTTTTCTAAACCTATAATTAATGGATGTGACTGGCGGCAAGCAAGGAGGCTGTTGTTTTATTTTTACTTTTCTTTCTTGTTAGCTTTCTTTCGAAAATGGGCATTAATGTGTTTATGTATTTACATAAAAATAAATAAATTTTTAAAAAACATGCAAACAAAAAATGTTACATTCTTTATCGTAAGTGGAATAGTTATGAAATCATTGGAGAAGTCAAATAAGAAATCTATGACGAATTTATAAGTTGAAAAACGGAAATATTTTTATTCTATTTTTTTCTCTTCGATTTGAAAAATAATAAAAATGTTTATAATTTTATTAAACGAATTTTTTAGAATTCGTATTTTAATAAATTTATATGAATAAATGTTTATCACTTCTCGATGGATTTTTTTGGACACTTTTGTCTTTAATAGAAATTTTAAATTTTTCATAAAAATGTTTTTTTTGTTTGACATTAACGACCGCATTATAAATAGGTACCATTGCCCTTTAACTATGCATTAGTGTTAAATTACCGACCGACTTGTCGGTATAATGTCGGTCGGTCGGTAAAGTCGGTAATTCAAATTTCTCGACTCCCATGTGGTACAAACTTTCGGCAACATCGAAAAACAAATAGCCCTACTATCCAATAATCAGGTAATAAAAATGAAATTTCTTAAAAAATTGTTTCCTCGAGCTGTGAGTCGAACTTTTCAAATCTCTACCGACTTTTATTTTCGGTAACCGACCGACTTTTTCGAGTCGGAACCGTCTACCGACCGACCGACATTTAACACTACTATGCACCATCAAAAAGTTTTTTGTAGCCATCAAATTGCGTAACAATATCATCAACCAGAGTCTTGTTTTGCTATTGAGAAACAACAATCAAACCCTTTTTTTAAGTTAGTTCCGTTTATTTTACTCCAAAATTTAGAGGGAGTGCATTTTCAATAATAATAAAAAGAAGAACAAGGAGCATCAAAAGACAAAGGTTAATAACCTCCATCATTTTTTTTTCTTCGACAACACAGTAGCAAAAAAAGCAAAAACGGAAAAAGATAGATAAAGCAATCAAAGCAGAAAATAAAAGAGAAAAGAAAAATGCTGCCTGCTACAATCGAAGAAAAAAATATAAGCAAAGCAGCAAAGTCCCGTTTTTTGAGGCAAAAAAAAAGTGAAAAGCCTTTCCTTATCAGTGAGGTTGCATTCATTCAGAGGCATTAGTGGCAAAGTTATTTAGGTGGCTGAAACAATAAAATGATCATTAAAAACATTTAACCCTCCCAAAATGAAGTTGTTAATAACTTTATTATTGGGTATTGGAATTATTTGCATTGGTTTAGCTGTGCCTTTATCCAAAGTTGAAAATGCTAAAAAGGAAGCTCAATTTGCTGAGGTTTGATTCAGATTCTTTTTGAGATTTTGAAAGAAAATGGATTTTAGATTCAAACTAAAATAAACAGCTTTGAACCAAAGCCTCAAGCTCGCGGCCTCACATGCGACTTATGCAAACTTTTGATTCAAGGAATAAAAGTTTTAATTTCACAAAATAAAACTGAAGATGAAATTGATAAATTTGCTATGTAAGTTTGAGGATATTCGTTATTATTTCGAACTTTTTTAAATTTTCACTTTTACACAAATTTGATTTTTTGGTGGTAATTTTTTTTACCATTTTAGCAACACCTGTATTAATCTCCAAATTGAACAACCCTATGTGTGTCACCGAATTGTCGAAGAGTTCGGGAATGAAATATATTTCGCTCTTGAGCATTCATTCTTAGAACCACATGAATTTTGTGGAGTTTTTGTTAAGGATTGTCCAACCGCAGAAAATCCATTGGATCAACCATGGCCTTTAGAAATTCCTGGAAATAAGCCTCCAGTTAAGCCATGGCCTACTGTACCTGTGAGTTTCTTGAAGCAAAAATTTTAGAAAAAAACAAAATAAAAGTTACGGTATTTTGTAATTTTTTTAGGAAGGAAAACCAACGATGAGAGTTTTACATTTGGCTGATATTCATATTGATCGAGATTATGCAGTTGGAAGTGAAGCAAATTGCTCCAATGAAGAAGGATTTATTTATGCTTTTTGTTGTCGAGATTATCCTCCAGATAAATCTCCTAATGGCAACAAACCCAAAGCCACCATTAACACTCCAGCTCCAAAATGGGGATATTCAGGAAATTGTGATATTCCATATATAACTTTTGAAGGATCAATGAAATATATTTCTGAAACTGAAAAAATTGATTATATTATTGTTACCGGGAATTTGGAGCCTCATGCTATTTGGGATTATACTCAAGAAACTACAACTGCAAATATTGTTAATATTACTAATGTTTTCCTTAAATATTTTCCTAATATTCCAATTTTTCAAGCTGTTGGAAATCATGAAGGTGTTCCAATGGATGCGTAAGCTTTATTTTCTCATTGAAACAAAAAATGATAGTATATTTTTTTTAACAATGTTTTTCAAACTTTAGTTACTATCATTTATTTTTTTCTTTCATTGCAAAAATTAATTTAATTTTTAATAATAAGTATTTTAGATTTGCTCCTCACAGCATTTTAGAATACAGTACTCGAGGTCCACAATGGCTTTATAGCGTTTTGAATGAAAATTGGGGAAATTGGCTTCCAGAATCAGTAAAAGAATCACTTCAATAGTAAGTTTGCTTCACAAAGAAAATTTCATAAAAATTAATTTTTGTTTGATTTCTAGTCGAGGCAGTTATTCATTCCATCCATTTGACAATTTAAAAGTTATTTCTTTAAACACTGTTTATTGTTCACATTGGAATTTGTAAGTATTATTCCTCCCAAAAAAAAATTTTGATTATGAAAACAAAATATTTTGCAAAATTTTTTTTAGCTATCTTTACATTAATGCCACTGATCCCGATCTTACCCTTGATTGGTTTGCTAAAGAACTCCTTGATTCTGAACAAAAAAATGAAAAAGTTCATATCATTTCTCATATTCCATCCGGGGATAGTTATTGCCTCAAAGCATTTTCAGCAAATTATTATTCTTTGATTAATCGATTTGAAAACACTATTGCTGGACAATTCTTTGGACATACTCATGATGATCATTTTTATGTAAACCCGTTTTTCACTTTTTGTTTTTTAAAACCAAAATATTTTTTATTGCAGATGTACTTCGATGATGCAAACCCCAAAAATCGCGCAACTCATACAGCTTTTATTGCCCCATCATTGACGACATATTCCTACATCAATCCAGCTTACAGAATTTATACCATAGATGGAAATTACCCTGGATCAAGTTTCACTGTGATTGATGAAGAAAATTATTATGCAAATTTAACTGAAGTTAATGCAAATGATAAACTTGAATTCAAACTTGAATATAATAAACGCGTAAGATTTTTTTTTTTCTAGTTGAAACACATTTTTTCTTTCTCAAAGCAAAATTTTTTTAAATTTTAATTTTTTAGCAAGATTACAACATGAAAGATTTATCCCCAGCTTCCCATCATGATTTGTTAATGAGAATGCTCACGGATGATGCACTTTTGGATAAATACATTACTCATTTTTATCGAAATGACATGCAACTTAAAACTTGTGACGCCGCATGCCGAAAAAAGTTTATTTGTGATGCCATGACCGGAGAAGCAGGAAAAGAAGACATTTTTTGTGCGGGACTTTAAACAATTTTAAAAAAAATTAAATAAATTTTAACTGTTACAAATAAAATTATATTTTATTTTATTCATTTAAAAATGTGATCTATGCCGCATACATAAAGCTTTTAGTCTGATTAAATTTAAAATAAAAGTCTTTACACATAAAAAAAGTTTGAAAATTGGTATTTGCCACCGCCTTCTATGGGTAGTTTGTGGTGTCATCAGATAAAAAAATATGGAGTAAACATATGTATTCTTATAACCAGATTTAAATTAAAAAAACTTTTTCCTTTTACTACGAGCTACCATCTAATAATTACTGAATACATCATAGCTTTTTTTTTTTGAAAAAGTTTTATCATAAAAATAGCTATTAACTTTTTTTTTGTCTTACTTTTGTATATTTAATTCAAAAAATAGCTAAGATAAAAATTTGAAGTTAAAAAACCATCCAAATTAAATAATGTCGAATGAAACCGTAAACCTTGGCCACGGACCTCCTCCATATGAAAGCCCTTCGATGGAATTTATTGATTATTATTGCTATATTTTTCTAATAGGTTTCACACATGTTGGACTTATTTTTAAAATATTTGTTTTTACATTTTTTATTTTCCATTTTATTTAAAAAACTCCAAATATCTGCTCTTTATATTTTTTCCTTTTAATGCTTGGATTTTCCTGGGATATTATTACTTTTCTTACTAGCACAATTTCTCTTATAAATGATTCTATAAATATTTTTGACATGCATTGGGTTGATGTTGTAAGCGATGTATGTCAATGGTATAATGCACAATTTTCTGCTATTTGGGTTTTAGTTTTATCTTTGAATCGTTTAACTGCGATTATTTGGTATCAAAATCATCAAAATTTTTGGTCACGACACTATTTAAAAATTGTGGTTTTTATGTTTATTTATCCATTTCTCGTAAATGGATATAGTTTTATTAATTACAAATGTCGATTCTTATTTCGTGATTGCAATAATCGAAATTATTGGGTTGAAGATGCGATAGTTACAGGGATTGCAAGTGGCATCGTAGCTTTGTTTGGACTTTTTGTTAGCATTATTACTGTGTATTTCTATTATTTGCAAGTTAATAAAATATCTAAGGCGCCAACAACCAATCAAAAAACAGAACAAAAATTAGTTATTCAAGCTTTTATTTTATCTTTCACTTATGTTTGTTTTTGCTTTTTTCACGCATATTGGCAATTTCTTAAAGCAAATATTCAAACCATAGGAATATTTTTTTTAATTATTCAATTTTTTAAAGGTTTTAGTTACGATCTTTTTCATTTATCTGCATATATATTAATTTTTGTTTTATCGTAAGCTTTTTTTAATTCTTCAAAATTCATTCTTTTTAGTATAAATTTTTTTCAGGCCACTATTACGAAAGCAGTTGTTTAATTTTTGTTATTTGAATAAGATATTTAATTATCAAAAATCCTCAAAAGTAATTATTACCACCATTAGTTGTAATATTTCAAAACAATAAAAATTTTAATAACACTCAAAAATGGATTCTAAATTTAACAAAATTATGTAGTGCGTTTTCTTCTTCTTTCAAATCAATAAAAAAATTTTATCAACTCTGAAAATATAATATTTTTTGAATCATTGATGCCAATAAATAAAAATTCCAACAAAACAAATCCTTTAAATAAACAAAGTTGTTAAAAAAATATTGAATTAAATTAATGTTTTCTTTCTTTTACTAGCAAAATAAAAAATTTTAAGTAGCAAATTTCACAAGTTTTTGTAGTTTCTTTTTTTTTCTTTCAAGTCAGTCAACTAACTGTAAACAAACAAATCCATCGACATTACTATAAAAAGCATTTTTAATATATCTAAAAAAAGTAATTTTCACATGGAAAAATAAAAATAGCCGCATTGTGAAGAAAAAAAAGTTTATATTTTTTATTCTAAAAAATGTCTGATAACCAAGTCACTGGAGGTGAAATAAAATATGAAAATCCTTCGATGCATAGAATGGATATTTATTGTTATTATTTCATCAAATTTTTTGCTTACACTGGATTGATTTTTAAAATATTACTTTTTACATTTTTATTTTATCATTTATTTAAAAAAACTTTTAAAAATATTTGCCCTTTATATTTTTCGTTGTTAATGCTTGGATTTTTTTGGGATATCATTTCTCTTTTAATTGGAGCCATTCGATTCACGAATGAATTTACACATACTTTCGATGGGCGATGGATCACTGTGGCTAGTGATGTTTCTCAATGGTATACGGTTCAATTTTCTGCTATTTGGACTTTGATTTTATCTTTAAATCGTTTGACCGCGATTATTTGGTATCAAAATCATCAAATTTTCTGGTCTCGACATTATTTAAAAATTGTGATATTTATGTTTATTTATCCATTTATCGTAAATGGATATAGTTTTATTAATTACAAATGTCGATTCTTATTTCGCGATTGCAAAAATCCAAATTATTGGGTTGAAGATGCAATAGTTACAGGAATAGCAAGTGGCATAGTTACCCTTGTTGCTTTGATTGTAAATATAATTACTGGATATATTTATCATTTTGAAATAAGCATGAAAACTAAAATTCCATGTTTACAAAAAACTGAACATAAACTTGTTATTCAAGCTTTTATTTTATCTTTCACTTATGTTTGTTTTTGCTTTTTTCACGCATATTGGCAATTTCTTAAAGCAAATATTAATGTAATTGGAATATATTTTTTGTCCGTTCAATTTTTAATGGATTTTAGTTATTCTCTTTTTCATATTTCTGCTTATATTTTACTTTTCGTTTTATCGTAAGTTTTTACCTTTAAAACTTTAAAGACGATTGTTTTGCATTTTATAATGGTAAATATTTTTAGGCCTCCGCTTCTCAAAAAATTATCCAAATTTTGTCGAGTAAAGAAACTTCGAGATTATAAATTTTCTATTAAAGTTATAAATAGTAATAGCAGTTTTTGTCAATGATGGCTGAATCTGGACTTGGAATTCCTTCGCTAAAAAACATCCGATCACATGCGTCATAAAAATAAAAAATAAAGAAAGAACTGTGATGCCATTTAAATAACACCTTCTAAATTTATTTATCGAATTTATATTTTTGTTAAAAAGGTAATTCAATAAAATCCGTATAAATAAATAAATTGCTTTTTTATGTTTTTGGCATTTTATATTGAATTAATTTTTTCGCAATAAAAAAATCTCAACGAACTCTTGTAACACAAAAAAATGAGTGACGTGTTTGGAATTAAATTTAATGAATACAAATGTTTCTAAAACTTAAAAACTAAATATTTTCATTTAATGAATATCAAGCTTTTTGGAAATTAGATTTACTTGTGTAACAGAAATGCTGAAAAGAAAGAGGAAGGAAGGAGAATGGAGTGGCGATTAATTCCAAAAGGTTGAGAAAAAAATTTATGTTGAGAAACTATAAACAAAAATTTGACTTTCGTCAGACAAAAACAAAGTTTGTGAATAAAACTACTCTGAATTTTTCGATAACTTTTTGAATTAAAAAATAATGGCGACGCCTGTCATTCACGAAGGCTTAAAATTTGAAAGCGAAACTTTATTACAACTTGAAATTTACAGTTTCTTTTTTTCCAAATTTATTACATACACTGGATTAATTTTTAAAATATTAACATTTATATTTTTTATTTTCCATTTTATAAAGAAAACTCCAAATATATGCACTTTATATTTTTCATTATTAATGCATGGATTCTTTTGGGATATTAGTACACTTCTTTCGGGTGTCATACATTTCATATTTGAACCTACGTTTATGTTAGGAATTACTCCCCTTTCAGTTATCAATATTACTTTTCAATGGTATAATGCACAATTTTCCGCAATTTGGACTTTGGTTTTATCGTTGAAATCGCCTTACAGCGATTGTTTGGTATCAAAATCATCAAAATTTTTGGTCGCGACACTATTTAAAAATTGTGATATTTATGTTTCTTTATCCATTTCTCGTAAATGGATATAGTTTTATAAATTATAAATGTCGATTTTTCTTCATTGATTGTATTGGCTCAAATTATTGGGAGGAAGATGCAATAGTTACCGGAATTGCCAATGGCATCGTTGCGGTTGTTTCACTTATTGTCTCTATTTTTACTGTACGTTTTTATCGATCTCAATCAATCAGAATAAAAGAATCCTCAAATCAAAAAACTGAACAAAAATTAGTTACTCAAGCTTTTATTTTATCCATTACCTTTGTGGGTTATTGTTTGCTTCATGCGTATTGCCAATTTTTTAATAGCAACGTTGATGTCATAAATATTTTTTGGTTGAGTGGAAGATTTTTTATGGATTTAATTTACAATATTTATCATTTATCTGGAAATGTATTAATTTTTGTTTTATCGTTTGTTTTTTTCTGAAACTCTTTTCCTTAATCATGATATGCCCATTTTTCAGGAAACCCTTACGCAACCAACTTTTTAGCTTTTATGGAATAAATAAATTATGTTGTCTCCGGAATGTTTCAGGCTGAAAAAATATAATAAAAATCTGGTTCCAAAATTTATTTCGTTAAATAAAAATATAAACTTTAATTTTTCACTTAAAGGGATAACTCTTTGTTTTTTTTAATACTTTATTTATCTTGTGATTATAATGTTAACTGATTCATTCAACTGAACAATGAATAAAAAAATAAAGGGAGCAACTGAAAAAAAAATTTAAATCCATTTACGTTGTCATAAACGAAAAATAGTTTTGATTGATTTTTCTAAAAAAACAAAATTTCATTTTGTATTTAAAGGTTTTGAAAAGAAAGGCGCCATTTTTTTTCTCCTGCTTTACCAACCTTTTCATTGCATGTAAAAATTTCTTTAGTTTTATAATTTTGTCGTTTCGGTATCTTCTTTGTCGGTTTTTTTGTTGTTGTAAAAAAAGCTTTTTTATTTGTTTCAAATAAATATTTTTGTCGTGTTCCTTTTCTAGTTTTGTACCTTTTAAAACTATGTAATTATTGCTTTATTTTCAGTGACTTTCTTCAACAATTGTTATGGATACCACTGCAGCAACTTCTTCAACTTATGTAAGTCTTTATTTTAAAATTAAATCCATGTAACTGCTGCTTATTTTAGAATCTTGAATGTCCTATTTCAATCAAATGGATCATCAACGAAAAAACATTGACATCTTTGAGAGATTCAACAACTAATGGATACTTGGAAACAGAAAAATTCGACGCTTTAAATATTCCTGATGTCAAATATTTTATTTCAATTTATCCTTATCAACCTATTGGAAAAAATGTATGGATTAGCTTGAATTTAGTACGTGGAAATGAAAAGAAAATGAAAACTAATGTTAAATATACTATTGAATCTGCTGGAATAACCAAGACCACGGAATTTAACTATATATATTCACTTGGTTATGGATTCGTATTATGTGAAACTGCTGAACTGTTTGATCCAGAAAAGAAATATATTGTTGATGGAAAATTAACTATCACTTGTGAAGGAACCTTGAGTGTTGAAAGAGAAAGAATTTCTGCAAATGAAAATGGAATCAAATTTGATGATGAACATATTGGTCAAAAGTTATGGAAGAATGACGACAAAGATTTTACTATTAAAGCTGGTAAAAAGTCGATCAAAGTAAGCTTACATTCTTATATTCCAATCACATTGTATGCTTTTTAGGTTCATAAATGTATTCTCTCTGCTCAATCTCCAGTTTTTAAAGAAATCTTCGAAACTGGTATCAAAGAATCTATGGATATTACCGATTTCACGTTCAAGGTTATTGATTGTGCTGTTCAGTTTTGTTATCTTGGTGAAGCTTCAAATGTTTTGGATTTGAAAGACAAAATGAAACTTTTGCAATTTTCTGTCAAATACGGTATTGGTGATCTTAAGGTTGTTATAATATTATATGAACTTCTTTTAACATTATGTTATCACTTTATAGACTCGCTTTGAAGCTTCTTTAATTAAAGATGTATCCGCTTCAAATGTTTGTCATCTTGCAAATTGCTCCATAATTACAAATGCTGTCAAGCTCAAAGAAAAGTGTGCTGAAGTTTTAGCACAATCACTCAAACATGGAACTCCTGTAAATGATATTGGCATTCTTGATAAAGATTTTGCTCTCACAATTCTTACCGATGCTTGTTGTAACGTTATCGAAACCTGATTTTTCTTTCTTTGGTTGTAAATTTTGTTGTCTCTTTTTCGTGTTCATTCATTTTTTTGTATCCTTTGTGTTTTTATAAAGTTTATAGAATATGTCTAAATTTTTGTAATTGGATTGAATAAGAAATTAAACATGGACTTGAAAAACTTAGATTCATAGGAACACATTTTTTGACGTTAAAACTTTGTTAAAAATTTTTTGAGTTCATTTTTAACTTTCACCTGCGATTTCATGTTTTTGTTTGATTACATATCTCCGTTTATTATCCTTTCATTTATTTTTTTTTGGGGTTAAGCCATCTAACAAAGCAAACAGAATACTTGAAGAAAGTTTTAGAAAAGCAATAAGAAGTGCATATTTTCCATTGATTTGCAAAGTATTATAAAGCACAAACCTTTTTTTTAAATAACCTAACTTTACTCGTGTGAATTTTAGAAGAACGATTTCACAAGTTTCTAAGGTTTTTCACCCATGTGAAAAAGCACATTCTTTCGTTTTTCCAAATAATTTTGAAGTTGTGGAAATGCATGAATTCTTTCAATGTGTTCAATCAATTCTGGATAATCTTTGAAGCATTCAGAATCATATCGATGAACCAAGTTTAAATATTGGCTAATTACAAAATCAGCCCATGTTATTCCACTTTGCATATAAAAACCTGAGTTTGCTTCTTTGAGAGTTTTAACCAAAAATGTAAAATTTTGTTTCACCGCTGGAAGAAAGGAATCTTTTCGAAGTTGGTCCTAAATTATTTAATTTGCTTAATTGAAGAATGAAAAAATGGGAAAAATGTTTGATTACTTTATCACCTTCATCATAACCTTGTAAGACATACATGTAAGGAGAAAAATGGTCATATTGCATATCTCGAAGAAAATCAGCTAATGCATCAACTTGAGCTTGCTCAAATTCATCTTTGCCGGCCAAATCTGGAAATAAAAAAATTTTTATGAAAATTTCTTTGTTTTTTGCATAAAAATAAAAAAAGGAACCTTATTTTTTCTACAGTTTTTTTTCATTTCGTGACCTTTAGTAATAAAACTCAATTCTAAACTTACTATATTTTCTTGCAATAAATCGAGCAATTGCAAAACTTTGAGGAATTACTTTTCCATCCACTTCCAAATATGGTAATTTTCCATGTGGAGTTGCTAAAATTTAAAAGTTTTTGTAAGTTTTTTTGCGGCGAAATTTTTTTTACTTGATTTGATTGATTCCCAGTCATCAAATTTTATTCGAATATCATCAAATGGAATTTGTAAATAATGAAACATAAGTCGAATAGGTTCAGCAATGCCGCGAAGATCAAAATATGTTAATTTATAATGGACCATCTTGTCTTGCCCAAAAGCGGCGTTGAAGCTTTAAAAGGTGTTGCAAAAAAAAAAAAGAGTAAACAAACAAAAAAGGAAAAACTTTAAAGCAAAAAAAAAATCAATCAATAAAAAGCAAAAAAAGAGGAGTTGAGCTTTTATTACTCAAAAATGAATGTTTTAACGATTTTTAACATTCCAATTTAAAATTTAAAAAAGTTTCAGATCAATCACTTTTAAAATTTTTAATGAAATATGTTTCAGATAGTCTCAAAAAATTAAACATAAAAGTTGTGCATATATCCTTTTTTATATTGCGAAATAGCTTATTTAGCTTTAAAAAAATTAATGTTTCCAAATTTCTTATCATTCTTTTTTTTCATTTTTTTTTTGTCTTTTCTTTCATTAATGTTCAAAATAAAAAAGAAAGAAAGTATTACTCATCGCGTCATTGTCAAACGAGTCGTGGTTTTTTTTTAAAAACCAAAAACAAATAATAAATGTTAAAACATATTGGAATTGAGCCACATTGGGGAAAAGTTTCTATTTATGATCCATTAAATCAAGAAATTACTACCATCAGCTTAAATTATCGTAAGTTTTTATTTTATTAATTAAGAATTGTAAAATTCTGAGTCCAAAGTTCAAAGATTTTTCTAAAATTTAGCAGTGAGGTTCAAAACTAAAAAATATTCTGAAATTGATAATTTTTAGATTGCAATTATCCAAATGAATGCAATCATTTATTTAAAATAATTAATCATACAATTAGTAAAGTTGGAATAGGCCAAATTGTAATTTGTTGTGATGGATCAGATTCAAATGATTTTCTTAAAGCTTGCATAAAAGCCGCTAAAAATAATGGATATTATTCAGTTCATTTAATTTCGCGGGATGTTGCATTTTATATTCAAGCTGTGGAACAAACGATGAATCATGTATTTGAAAAAATGATGGTTTGTATTATTTATGTTTATGGTGAAAATGGAATATGTATGCAAATTTGGCTTGTTGAAAATCAAGGCGCTGTTTTGCAACATTCTTTTGTTACTGTAAGCTTTTTATAAAAAATTTTTAATACAAAGCTAAATTATTTTTTGTAAAAATTTTTGGGTTCCTTTTTTTCTATCAAAAAAACTGTGGGAAATTTTTTATAATTTTAAATTTTTTACTTTTTTTTCTAGGACCATAGCGAATCCACGGATTGGGAAATATTAAAACAAAAAATAAATGAAACACAAAAAACTTTACCAATTTTTATTGTTGAATCATGTTTAAAAAAAGAATTTACTCATTATTTTCAAATAAATCCAAAAATATTTGAATATTCATTTCAATTCTTTTCTGAAGCCGCAGTTATTAAAGCTCGAATAAATTCGAATGATAAAAGTGTGGCAGCTCGAAATGCTCAAAATACTTTTGGCAAAGATATAATTTTAAATATTGCGGATGAATATATTTATGAAATTCCCAAAGCCATTGAATTGCCTTTTAATGAAAGTATTAGTGTCACATTAACGAATGAAACAGAAAATTTATGCAAAGTTCGTTGTTTGATTGATATTTTTAAATTTAAGAAAATGACAGGTCGAAAGCTAAATATTTTTAGGTGAATGAAATCTTCCGGGAAAGTTTTACAAAAGTTTATAGTCTTCCAAAAAATAAAGCCATTGATATTTTATTTTCAATTAACGAAGATGGAATTTATTCTTTTACAGCTGAAAATTCTTTAGGTTAGTTTTTTTTTATCAAAATGAAAGTTTTTTTTGGCCCAATCTTCCCTTAAAAATTATTTTTTTTACTTTTGCGAATCTCACAAAAAAAAACGCAGAGAAATTTTGTTTCATTATTTATTCCAATTTTTAACTTTTACAGAAAAAAAAGATAATTTCCGTTTTTATATTTTTAGTCAAACACTCAACACAACCCATTCGAACTCAACCTTCCTTGATTCGTCAAGCATCGATTAACAACGACAGCAATATTTATTTATTACCCGAACACCACTCATTTTACGATTGTCATCAACCAATAATAGGAATAAATTTTGGAACAACTCAATGTTTTGCTTCCATAAACTCCGATGAAGGCGGCTTTGATGTTTTTCCTTTGGATCCAATATCTCCAGGAAATTCTTTAATTTCTTTTGTATCTTATAGCGATGAAAAAACAAAATGTGGTGAAGCTGCAATTTATAAAATTAGAGATGAATCAAGTTATACTATTTTTGATGTAAAAAGAATTTTGGGAAGAAGAAATTTATCAGAAGTTAAAGTGGATATTCTTTGGAGGTTTGAACTCGCTGAAGGAGAAAATGGAGTCGAAATTGGATTAAATACATATTCCGGGAAAATGTGGTTAACTCCGGATGATGTATGTTCGGTTATTTTTAAGGCCATTAAAGACGCAGTTGAAAAACATACCACCAATTCCAAACTCACTGATGCTGTGATTACTGTGCCTTTGTCTTACAATGAAGAAAAAATTAATGCAATTTTTAATTCAGCTAAGGCAGCCGGATGGGATACTGTTTACATAATGTTGGAACCCATAGCATCGATATTATCATATCATTTTAATTATCCCATTCAAGATCAAAACACTATTTTATTATTCGATCTTGGAGGCGGACATTTAAATATTTGTATTGCAACTATACTTGGAAGTTATTTACAAGTTCTCAGCACTGGATTCGATGATAATCTAGGAGGTCGAGATTTTGATGAACTTTTATTAAATTATTTTACAACAATTTTATTAACTAAATTTCAAATTGAAGTTATGGCTTCTGAAAGAAAGAAATTTAAATTAATGGAAAAATGTCAAAGAATTAAACATAATTTAAGTTTGAGAATGGAAGATAAGTAAGTATCTTTGCCATCCAAAAGGTGTTACACAAAATTTTGAAACGATTATAAAAGACTTTGATAACCTAAATTACTGCGTTTTTAGGTTAGAAGTAGACGATTTTAATTCAAACATCGACGCAGACATTGAAATAAAGCGAAACATTTTTGAAATAATTTCTAGTGAATTACTTGCACGAATCAAAACAACGATCAATAACACTCTCCTCGAAGCTAATTTGGATCCATATCAGATTCAACAAATTTTAAAAATAGGTGGAGCAAGTAAAATGCCAATGATAACAAATTTGCTACAAACAATATTTCCAAATTCGGATATAATTTCTTTGAATGATTCAGAAAAACTTGTATCAAATGGAGCTTCATTGTATGGTTGCATGCTTAAAGGAGTTTCACATAAACCTTCTTTTTATTAGACTTTTTTTGTTTGGAAAATTTTTATTAAAAAAAATGAAGTAACTTTTTATCTTTGGCTTTATTCAAAAAATTTTTGTCAAAAATAAATAATAACGTAAAAATCATAGCATAAACATTTAAGAAAAACCAATACCACAGTCTCCAATTAAAATCATAAAGAAAGTCGTTATGTAATAATTTGTTTACGTACTAATAAACCTGAAAAAAAAGCCCATAAAAACTGTTTCACTTTTTTTTACTTTGATTGCCTCAAAAAAGCCTTTATTCGTTGCTTTTCATTATATTTTTCAAAGCCTTTTTCAAAAAACAATTCTTTCCATGACCCAAAAAGGTGCTAAAATGCTTTTCGCGCCAATTAGCTTTTCATTTATTCGCAGCATTTCAAAATCGAATCTTTTTTTCATTCATCTTTCAAACTTTATAAATCTTGTTTGATTTTTTTTTTATCTGCTGCTCTTTTTTGGTTTATTTTGGTTAAAGAATTGTGTTATTATTTATTCAAATATGGCTCAAACTGGAATGAACTTCTTTCAACAATACTCTCAAATGATGCTCATGAATTCGTTGGCTGCTGCTGGTGGAAAATCTCCTATTGACTTTAATCCTTCAATGTTTGGCACTCCATCATCGCCTCTTCATTCAGTTTCTCCAAAACAAGAATCTGTAAGTTTATTTGTTTGATATTCCTTTAACTTTCGAATATTCATTTTTAGGAGCCTTCGATATCTCAAGAAGACCTCATGGCTTCCATCACTGCTTTGGTCAATATTTCGAACATCCTCGCTGCTTCTTCAACCATCAAAAATGAAGTGTTTCCTTCAACATCATCTTCGTCATCAAAAGCATCAACACCAACGAAACATCAATGGACTTCTACTCAACGTGAATACAAAGTTGCTGTCAACTCTGAATCCTCGAAACCTCTCCAAGATTGGATGATGGCAAACCTTCGACATCCTTATCCATCATCTCAAGAAGTCAGACAACTTGCTCAAGAAACTGGATTCACAAATAAGCAAATTCGAAATTGGTTTACCAACTCTCGTCGACGATATGAAATGAAAGCTGGAAATTCGCCTCTTCCATGGACAAAGAAAGATGCTCCAAAACTTGCTCAACGACGTTCTTCAACTCCACAATCTCAAATTGCTGATGAAGTTTCTCCAATGAAATCTCCAAAAATCGAAGCTGTTGATGAAAATGTTGTTGATAATTGTTTTGAACTTCTTTCAATGAAATCACCGAAAGCTGAAATCGTCGAGAATGAAGTTGATGGTCTTTGATATGGCTTCCATTGATGTTAGCTTGCTTGTTTATTAGGTTTATTTTGTATTGTTGAAAGATGGTTGCATGATTATTTGATATGTATTATTTTGTTTTGTGTGTACTTTTATTTGTTATTGTTTTCATTTTCATTTTGTACGCTTGTTTGTCTTTTACTTTTCAATAAACTTTATTGTATGATTTCTCTTTTCATTAGCCTTTTTCCTCGCTTTTGGTCGAAAACACAGAGGCAAAATGTTGGGGATTAACAAGTTTACTCTTTGTGCGTTTACACTTGATTACAGGAATCAAAAGCATTGCAACTTCATAACATTTTCTTTGAGTTGTTAGATAACAAGATTTTTTAAGTAGAGGACCACAAAAATGAAACAATGCAGTTAAAAACCATCGAAAGAAATTCAACGATTGACTCATTAAATTCGAATCGATAATCACCAAATCTGTTTATGTAAATTCTTCCAAATATTTTATCGTTATTTATAGTTCAATAAATATAGCAGTTTGTATCACAAAGCAAATAAAAGTGTCAAAACGATGCCCATTTTTTTCAAGCAGTAAACAACAATAATTTCGCTGACCACCTTGTTTCTGCAGTCTTTATTTATACTATTTTTTGCAATCATTTTTTTTTTGTTTAATCGTTTTCACCAAAAATGGTTGATGCTGAGTTTATTCATCCAAATCCTGCAACTTTCAATTCAGTTCAACGTCAATATTTTTCCCTTCCATTTGGGATTATTTCTTATATTAATGAAAATCCCAATTCTGCCAATGGACTTCAAAAGTTGCAAAAAACTTGTAAATACTTTTTTAAACAAAATAAAATTATAATTATTCCCATCGAAGTTGTATATTATCAGGATTTATTTGTTAGTGGATTTTATTACGAAAAAAAACTAAAATTTTATTTCAATAATTTTAAATATTGGTTGACAGATGGTTTACAAGCTGAGCACTATCAATTAGAAAATTTATCATATATTTATCGTTGCAACCTTTTCGCTTTACATCTTTTCCATCAAAATTTAACTTTAAATGAAATGGATTTTCTTGTGAATGGCGGGAAGATAAATACGTTATGGTTAGTAAACGTAAATATTCGAAACGACGTTGGTGATTTTGTTTCGTGGAACTGTATTCTTGAAAAAGTACCCAATATTTTGTGTTTACATTTTGAACGTGGAAGCGAAATCTTTACCTCCAAAACTTTTGAGAAAATGAATTCTTTACAATTTAATTCGAAATTCGAGCGTTTCTGCTTTAATATTGGTAACTTCGCTGCAGATTTAGATTTGTCACTTTTATGTATTTTTATCAAAAACAATTCAGATAAACGTACCTACTTTGGATTTGGACTTTTTATGAATAATGCTGAATCTTATAAGCAAAATTTGCTATCTACTATCGATGAGATGTTCCAAGGTTGGGATGAAGAAGAAAAACCCGAAATAGAAATTTATTAGTATCTCAAACTTTTTTTTGGCTTTCTTAGCAGAATTTCTCAAAAATTATGTTTTTTGCAAACCATTAATAAAAAAAGACCTAATGAATAGGCATTGTTATAAATCTTTTACCTTTTTTACTATTTTACGAACTAGAAATAATTTTTTTTTGCAACTTTGTCAAATCATACGTTTTTTTCTTTCAAATAAATTTACACATTAAAAAAATCGTTTTTTAAAGAAATGATAATATATAAAATATCAAGAGTGTCGTGACACGAAAAAAGATATATTAGACCACTGCAACGCACTTTTTATAAGCTAAAAATCAAGAAAAAATCATATTTTGAAGTAACTAATGAACAAAAAACTTTATTTAAAAAATAGATATTCGTAACAAAGTATCCAAACTCTCGCTTTTTTTTAAATCTAAGTGACACTCTACTTGAGAATGTGTTGGACGAAGTAAAAAAGCAGTTCCTTTTAAAATCTTAATAGTGGCGAGTGGTCATACCTTGAAAGAAAAAAGAAACTCGTTTATAAGGAAAGAAGTTGATACATTGATAAAAAAAACTTTTATTGATGTGAAAATTAAAGTAACTAACTTAAATAATAATTTTAGTCATAAACGATGCAAAATGGAAAAAAACCATAACCATAGCTCAAGATGTAGCAAAAAATGAAAGCAAAAGGCCATTGAAAATACAAATAATAAAAAACTAATACTTATCCTTGTCAAAGGTTGATTATTATTTTTATCGCTATTGCTGGTTGTAGTTTCCATTCTTTCGCAAACTTTAATCGCAAACATCTTTATCCTAAGTTTTTCTTCTTCCTCTTTTTATCATCAAACAAAAAATTACAAGGTAAATCATATTTATTTTACAATGACAATAATAGAATATGACACGATATCAAAAAGGAAAATATTAATACACGGTTACAAAATATTACAAAGAATCGATACTATCTAATACATCCGAAATTTCAATTTTGCGTATAAAAGGCTCACAAATATGTGCACCATTAACTTTATATCCACCACTACCATCTTCCAAAGCAGTTGCAGTTACAGTTATTGATGGAACAAATTTGACACATTTTTTACAAATGTAATGTTCTCTTGGATTAGAAAAGTAAAATTCACGCCATTGAGTTTTCCATTCGTTATCATAGATGCGCAATACAGGATTTCCTTTAGCATTCACTTCAGTTTCACAAAATGCAGCACCAAATGTTTGTGTACCATGAGTTGTTTTAGATCGTTTAGTTTGAGCTGCTGAATAGATTGCTGGATTAGAAGATGAAGTTGCTTGTCGAATAGTATCAGGAGAATCACCGGTAAAAGTAGAAGCATAGCTTGATGCTTGAAAAGGTTGGAAAGACCTCTTTCGAGTATTCGTTGATCTAAAAGAAAAAATGTATTGAAAATATCAAGCATAAATAACGTCAAAAGCAAGTATAAATAGACTCACGCGACAGGTGGAGCATAATTTGATGCACGATACAGTGGATTAAAGATTGAAGCCGTTGAACTAGTACCATGCATGTTTGAAAAACTCGGAACATTTGTTGAATACATAGATAAACTTGAAGATGATGATGCTCGTCGTGATGTATCAGGAGAATCATTGGTAAAAGTGGAAGCATTACTTGATAGTTGAGGGCCCGGAACATCCCTAAAAGAAAAAAATTATAAGTAAAGAAGATCAATGGATTGTGCTCAAAGCACCTTATAAAAAGGATATGCATGGATATCGCCAAAAGTGAAATTATTACAGCTAAATCAAACTAACATAAAATGTGAGAAAAAAACTTACAAATGTGAGAATTCTGATATTGATTCTTCTTTCACTTCACTTTTAACTTGTTTTTCTTCTGATGATTGTTTAGTTGATGGCTCTTCTTTTTGCGATTCCATTTGTTAGTTTTAAAAAGATACAAAATATTTAATTTGAAAGTGTTATTTTTGAAGTCAAGACAAAAACAAGATTCCTCCGATACAGAGATTCTTTGTTTTGGATGTATTGCCAAAAATGGAAGCGAAGAAAAATTTTTGATCGCTTTTTTTTGTAATTTTATGTATCATTCTGAAGGAATATCTTTTTTTGTTGCATATTCAATTACAAGGTATAAAAACATAAAGTTTTTAACAAATAAATATTCCTGCAAGAACAAAATAACAATTATGACAAAAATTAGTTATTCAAGCTTTTATTTTATCCATCACTTTTGTGGGTTATTGTTTGCTTCACGCTTATTCCAAATTTTTTAATAGCAACGTTGATGTCCTAAATATTTTTTGGTTGAGTGGGAGATTTTTTATGGATTTAACTTACAATATTTATCATTTATCTGCGAATGTATTAATTTTTATTTTATCGTAAGCTTTTTTTTAACACTTAAAATTGGCCGTGATAATCACCAAATCTGTTTATATAAATTCTTCAAATATTTTATCGTATCGTTGTCCTTGGGTAAAACATATTCATGCTAAGCAAGAAACTATCAATAGCATTATTTCATTAAGCCGTGTATGTTGAACAAGATAATGTATGTTTACAAAATGGTGATTTTCAAAACTAAAATGATTCAAATACTAAAGTAATATTTTCTCAATATTCTGTAAATAAACAACAAAGCAAAAAACCAATACAATAAATCGTTTATTCCCATTTACATACATAGTTACAAGCTTATTAAAATACAATACAATACAAAATCCTATCAAACTCTAATCATTTCTTTTTGGAAGCAGATGGGCATATATTGATTCTGAAACGTCCATTAACATTGTATGAGCATGAGTGGCACCATCATTGAGGTTGTAATAAACGGGTTTGCCATTGTCCAAGAATTGATCATAAGGTAACGAATATATGATTTTGTGACCAAACTGAAAACGAAGAAGGGTAAAAGCAACAAATAATATACAGTAAGAATAACTTAGTTACCTTTTCACACATTTTGAAAGTTCCAGTTGCAACAGCATATCCACCTTCATGAGTACATCCAATCTTGGCTAAACTTTGTCGAACGATATCACCAGCTAATGTACAAAGACCATAACTAAATATGAGTAAGATTAAAGATAGTCAGAATATGGAAACAGCTTTACCGCATGTAGTTTGGATGAATTGCAGCAAGTTCATGAAGACCAATCTTTTCACAATTTTTAGGCAGAAATTTTCCAGTTTGCCAAAATAATTCTTCCAAAAGTGTAGCAATTTGATTGATGTTGTGAGCTTTGAATGGACCATTTCGAATTACTGAAAAACAAAGAAGCATTATAGCAAAAATCAAGATTCAAGAAAAAGGTGTAATCAATGGTTGAAAAAAGTTGTAAGTAATTCTGTTGGGACATAAAGATCATGTCAAACAAGTACCACGAGTAGCATCAAAAACAAAAATAGTCTTACTTTCAGCATAATCAGGTTGAATAACAAATTGAGGATTATCATGGAAAACTTCACCACGATACAAATCATTGAATTCTTCTTGACCATGATAATTGCCAAAATATGCACCAATGAGTTTGTTTCCATCTTTCATGATAATTGATTGGTTGCTTGAAATCCATTCAGAAATTTGAGGAGCCAATAACATGATGATGTCTTCTTCTTTTGCATCTAAAACATGAATCATTAAAGCTATAAAGTTATTAGAAAAATGAAAACTTACCGTTGTGATTTGAAATATTTGAGTATTTGCAAAAATGTTCAACCACAAAGTTTGCCATTAATTCGATATCTCTTTCATCCAATTTTTCAATTTTCACAGTAAAATCAGCGTTTCGTGGTTTCCATGCTTCTTGAATAAGTTCTCGATCATTTCGATTGTCGATGACCATATCATTTGTCTTGGGAAGTTGATTGTAAGCAAATTGAGTATCGAGTTTGACGGAACTATTTCTGAAGGATTGAAAACATTTTGATGAAGCAGCAAAGTTGAGACGTTTGAACGGAATTGAAAGCATCGTCGTTTTGTCACAGGCAGATGAGAAAAAGCTTGAATCATCATCATTTGAAGTAAACATGTAAGCGGAATAAAATAATGTAAATTTTTTGTTTCTTTTTCATCAACATTTGACAAGAATTTTCCATGGAAATGTTGTAACCTAAAATTGTTTGAATTATTCGTTATTAGTATAAGCAACATGAGTTTTAGAAAGCAAACAGAGTAACACAAAAAAAATAATGAAGAAGCTAAATCCCACGTTTTTGTCTTTCTCATAAAAGCCGGCGAAAGCATCCAATCTTATCACGAAAAAAATACTGTACACATGTTTGGCGCCAATATTTTTCAATGACTTTTTTTGGGTTTGGAATGTTTACTAAACAAACAAGTTTTCAAAAATTTTTTGAACATAAATAAATCCAGATGTTTTTTTGTTGCGATTGTCGACATTTTGTACACATAGAAGCTAAGTGTGTTAGATAATAGCTGTTTGACCCTTCTTATATTTATTGTTACATTTACTTCATTCTTTTATGGACTCTTGTTTGGTTTTTTGCGATAATGTATTTATTCCACGTCATGGTGGTCTTGGACACTTTTCATCCCGTTTTGGTAAAAACGATCATGCTCTTCTGATATTATTCAACAATGAAATGTGTCAATGAATCTTTTTTTAATTTTAATACTTTTATTGTTTTTCATTGTTCACTTTTTTAACTTTTTGTTTTGTTTCGTTTTTTGTATATAATAAAGTTGTTCTCTTTTAATTTACTTGTGTCTTTCATATTTTCTTTGTTAAACTTAATTAAACGTAAAAGTGTTACCATTGACTTTGTTAGCTGCACGGGATTCAGAAATGAGCATACAGTAATTGAATGTTTGCTGTTGTTGCTATAAGAATGAAAAGCTTTGTTCAGAACTCAGAAATACATTTATTTCATGTACTCCATCTTTAATTTTGGGTTTCTTATGAAATCTAATTTGCTTTCTTTTCCATGCTATTTGAAAACTTCTGCTTTAAATAAACTTACATAAATCAATAAAAGTGTTTGCTTCATTTTCCCCGTTGCTTTGAGGATGGAAATTATCATCACTTGCATTTCCTTCATCCATTTTTATGCATACCATTGTAGCACTGTTATGCTTGACCTTGTTTTTCTAAAAAGAGTTTTTGAAGGTCTTATTATAAAATTTATTCCTCATAATTATCGATTAGTTTTAGTAGTGGAAACAAAAATTAGTTATTCTAACTTCACTTTAATATTTCCTTTCTCTTCGTTTATTCATGGGTTTGCTTAATAAACCCAATACTTTAATAATGGTTCATTCTTCCAATGGTCATCAAAAAAATATTAGGCGAATAAATCATGTTACATATGAAAATTGGAAACATCAAAACTTTCCATTTCCATATTTTATTATTAACTCCATTTCTAAAACCACCAATCATGAACTTTATGAAAAATTAATTAAAACTTGCAAATATTTTCAAGCGAAAGAAAAGAAAGTTTTGATCACAAACTTCGAACTTAATTCTTACTCTAAGCGTTTACATTCTAAAGATATTAAGGTCTCAATTTGTTGCGAAATCAACAATCTATGGATTACGGAATCTTTATTTTGCTTTGGTGGCAAAAAATTACCTAAATTTTTTTTCAATAATTTTGCTACAAAGATTTACAAATGCGATGCTCGAATTATTAGTATTTACAAACAAGAAATGAGTCTATTAAATTTTGATTTTTTGGTAAACCCTGATGTCGTCGAAATTTCCATTGCATCTTCAATCATTATCAAACCAGATAGCAAATGTTTAACTATCGAAGAAATTGTTGGCAAATTAACAAATGCAAAAAAAATATCGTAAGTTATTTTTTATGCATGTAAATAATTAATGCATTAGAGTTTTCAAGAATTGTTTTACTTTTGAAATTTTTTTTTTCATTTTATAAAAGTGCTATTTATTTTTAGCTTGATGGACATTCCATTTACATCTAAAACAGCGGAAAATTTGTTTGATTTAAACCACAAAGTCAAAATTGATAATCTTTCACTTTTCAATGATGTACCAGACAACTTTGACATTCCGAGTTATTGTAAATTTGTTGAAGTAAGCTTTTAATTAAATAATATAACGTTTTTTTAATATAACTTTTTTTTAGAAAAATGCTACATACAAGTTTGAATTTCGTTTAGTTTATAAAAACCGAGACACTTCACTTTGGAGATCAACTATAAAAGTCATCGACGATTTTCTTAATTCATTATGCGATGAAAATCGACGCAAAGTTTGCAGAATTGGTTTTTAATAAAAGGAAATCCATTTATAAAAAATCATTAGTGGAAAAGTTTTTCATTCAAAACTTACCATAATTTTTTAATTTTGTTTTGTATTTATTATTTTTGGAAGGAAGGCTTTATCAAAGAACCAGAAAACGTTTATATTATTTGTAATCCATTTTCTATTGTTATTTAGTTAAAAAAAAGATCCAACAGCTTTTTTGTTCATGCCATTTGAAAAACTTTTGCTTTACATATATTCTTACATAATCAATAAAGGTGTTTGCTTCTTTTTTTCCCCTTTGCTTTGATGAAGCTTATCATCACTTTTATTTTTTTAAATATTTTTATTAGCTTGCTTTAACTATCATTTTTTTGGAGAAATAAGCAAAGGCAATTATTTTTACCTCTTCTTCAATGCTAATTGGCTTTGGGTGTGGTGATTATTTTGTGTTAAAGTAAAATTTTAATTGATTTTTATGAGAAGTTTTTTTTGAAGTTGACAACGTTGTACATACTTATTTTTTGGGAAACGTAGTTTGAGGATAATCACTTTTCTTTTATTTTTCTCATGAAGTTAATGAAACTTAATAACTGTAATATGATTCCGATCACATGTTTCCGTGACATGTGACAATAACGTTTTAATTTTGATTTTTGTTTTGCTATATTTTTTAGAGTCTAAGCATATAATATTCATTAATTTTAGTCATTGCAAGAACCTCAAACAATCATGACAAAAGCAATCACCTTTATCATTTCTTTACTCATTGGATCAGCTTTAGCTGATATCGATCCACATATGTTTGTACCCGTTGCTGGTTTTACATCCGCTTTTTATTCAAATGCCATTGATACTGGTGGACCAACTAATGGAAATAATTATGTTTGTGATACCCAACATCTTTATCAATCACAAGTAAATTTTTTTAATGAGATTCAAATGTTTCAAATGAAATTGCTTTTCAGGTTGTTTTTAGCACTGCCCTTGGAATTGATTCAAATTTTTCATGGCAAAATTCAACTTTACTTTACACTGAAGTTGATAAATTCCTTTCAGCATCCATTGAAAATTATGTTAAAACTTGCCAGTAAGCATTATTCGAAGTTTAATTTGCTTGTTAATGTAATTTGTTTTTAAGAGCTCGAACAATCTTCTTCCAACAAATGGGTTCCACTTATGATGATTGCACCAATCCCTTATATTTAACAAGTTTACTCAGCCCAGCCGATAATATTTCATTATCCTTTGCTTACAGCGCTCTTTGGAAACAACTCGATTTTATTTGCAATGCAGGATTAGATAGTAAGTTTTCGAGAATTTTATTACAAAAAAGGAGAAGTAAAAATTATAAAATTTTTCGCGTTTTTAGTTGGTCTCCAATCATTCAAAGATATTATGGCAGTTTATGGAACAACAGCAGCGGCAACATGTTATCAAAATTTTGGAAATAGCATGGCCGGAGATCCAACTCAACGTTGCACGTAAGAGATACCATTAACTTTTGCATTTTTCATTTTTTAAACATTTTTTGTTGTTGTTAATTTTAGTTATCTTGGCACATATATGCTTTGCATTCAAGAAGCTTATATCTCATACGCAGGAAATCGACCAGTGAGTTTCTAAACCTTTTTTTTACCGAAAATTATTAAAACTCTAATTTTGCAGAATGGTTGGTGGGTTTGTGAACGAGCTCGAGTTGGTTATGGTATTGGTTGCCTCAATCTTCGTTGCAACGTTCTTACAACATAAATAATTTAAACCTTTTATTGACTTTTTTTTGTAAAATGTTTTATTTTTATTTCTATTTTTCTTAAATATGTTAAACAATAAAGTTAATTATTTCCATGGCATATTATATTGTACATCAAGTTTGATTTCAACACCATTCATTTTTGCAACAGCTGTAAGAGTTCCATTTAGTTCGATGTTAAGAGTTAATTCAGCTTTGACACTTCCAGCATTACCATGGGGCAAATCGGAAATTTCTATGTCAGCAATATATTTATCTTTTGAAATATCATCATCGATACCTTCATAAATCTAAAGAAAGAAAGAAAAAAACACAATTTGTTTACTAAGTTTTTGTTGTGAAATAAGAGCAAATATACAAACCGGTATAACCGCCATCGTTTGATTATCTTCCGAAGTCTTTAATTCAAAGGTTTGTTTGCAAGGAATTTCAGTGTTGCTCTTTAAAATAGGTAGAAATTTTCCTCCTGCTATTTCAATGCCAATGCTCATAGGCAACACTTCTATGATTCTTAATTTATTAATTTCAGGTTTTTGTGAAGCTTTCAAAAGTGAAGCTGCAAGCATTGTAGCTCCATTTGCAACAACTTCATCAGGATTTACAACTTTTGAAAATTTGGAGGGATGAAACATATTTTGAAGCATTTTTGTTACCATTGGCATCCTCGAAGAGCCTCCAACAAAAAGAACATGATCGATTTCTTTGGTTGATAAATTTACACATTTAAGAATATCGAAACATGTTTTTTCGAGCCTTTCAATTAAATGTTTACTCATGGCTTCGAATTCGCTTCGTTTTAGCATATATTCTTTTGCATCTTCGTGAATGTCAGAGACATTGGCTCTGAATTTTTTTTTAATACAAAGTTTTCATAGATTTTTAGTTCATCAAAGCCTTTTAAATTTTTTTTTACAAAAAAAAAACACTTACGGAGTTTCTTCGCTAACAGTTAAAGCTTCTCGGATACTTTGAGCCAACAGAGTCATTTTAAATTTTTTCTTTTGATTTAAATTCGCTACATTTGCTTTACCTATATCATTTTCCATTTTTTTTTTCATCCATTGAATAATTAAGCTATCAAAATCTCTACCACCTAAATGCGAATCTCCACCTATTGCTTTAACTTCAAAATCATGACCATTGATTTGCATAATGGTAACATCAAAAGTGCCACCTCCCAAATCAAAGACGAATAATTTTTCATTATCTTTATATTTATGTTCGATTCCATATGCTATTGCAGCAGCTGTGGGTTCAGTAATAATTCGAATCACATCCAATTCTGCCAATTTTGCCGCTTCTAAAGTTGCTAATTTTTGATCAAGACTAAAATATGCTGGAACACTAATAACAGCCTTCTTCATTTTACATGCAAAACGTTTCTCTGCGGCATCTTTGATACTTTTTAAAAGTCCACTTGAAACTTTTGTTGATGTTAAAGTTCCTGTGGTTTTATTAACAAAATATTCGCATAATTTATTATCTTTGTTTGCTTTAATATCAAAGGTCCATTCAGATTTAAAATCTTTCATAATTTGATCATTAAACTTTTGAGCTAATAATCTTTTCGAATCTAAAAAAATAATATTAATAACAATTAAATTTTATTACTTTCAATGTACTTTTTATCTTAAAACCAAAGCAATCGATAGGGTTTAATTCCTCCCTTGAATCAAAGAAATACTATTTTTTTCAAATTATATATTCCAAAAATTAATCACTACTGTAAAAGGGAAGTTTTAGAAGAGAATGTGACATGAATACTTTCGCTAAATCTTACACACTTACCATAAAAAACATTAGCTGGATTTGCTCCAGTTTTATCTTTGGCCCTTTTTCCTACATAAATATCTGAGCCATCAAAATAATAATAAGATGGAGTTGTTCGAATACCTAAAATTATTTTAGAGATCAAAGCATTTTTATATGAAAATTTAATAAACCACATTATTTCTTCACATTTTTGATTTTAGCTTACCCAATTCATTTGCCACAACATCAATCTTTTCATTCCACCAAACTGCGCCACAAACATTTGTAGTACCAAGATCAATTCCAAATGGAATTTCTTTATTATTATTCGACATTTTAAAAAACTTTTTTTTCCTCGACTTTTTTTCCAATGTATAAATAAAGAAAGAAATAAGCTTTTATTGATTCATTTCTTGCTTTTGCTTTTGACTTTTTTTGAATCCTTTCCTTATCAGTGAAAATGGCTGCTTTTCACCCTCTTGAATTTTTTGGTTGTTGCTGTTTTCTTATTTTTATACTGCAAGCAAATTTCTTTGTCGTCGTTGTTGTTTGTTATTTTATTTATTTATAAAATCTTTTTCCTTCCTCACTTTCTCAAATCTTAGTCATCATTCAAAAAAAGGTGAAGAGGAAAAAGAAAATGTTAGACGATCATCAATATATTGAATTATCACCTAATATTCCCAATTATCGATTAGATAGTAAACCTGTAATTGGAATAGATTTAGGAACGGAATATTGTTATGCGGGACAATACATTCAAATGAATAATGGAAAAAGTTATGTTAAAATATTAAAAATTGGAGGAAATGGTAAAAGTTTGTTCGTTCATTTTACAAACGAAAATGTTTTAAAAAATGCAGGGAGGCAAACTTTTTAAACACACCAGCTTCGTCTTTCATGCATTCAATCAAGCTTATCACAAAACAAAAATATTTATTTTTTTAGGAAGAGATAGGTTGTGGTCGGGTATAGCATTCGAAGGAAAAACTATACATGTTGGTGAAGCAGCTAAATATGAATTAAGTACCCGTAAACAAGAAAAGAAACCATTGAATGGAGCTTTTCGTATGTTTCAGTTTTCATATTTTTGTCTCAAATTTCATTCTTTCATTTCGAAAACCATTTTCATAGAGCTTCCAAACTTTTCTTTTAACTTTTAGGAATTCGTGAAATAACAGGAATGAAATATGATAAAATAAATAAAAAATCTCTTGATTATTCCATAAATAACGACGACATTGGTCGAGCGGCCATAGTTATCACAGAAGCAAAGGATCCAGTGATATCGGGCTTAATCCTTCCCGAAGAGGTTAATAATCTCTTTGTTCAAAGCATCATTCAAGATTTATCAAGTGTATATAATTTTATTCCACGAAATATTGTTATAACTCAATCAGATAAAATGAAAGAAATTGATTCAATTATTATGTATGGAGTTTTTAAGGTAAACAACAAACACATAAAGTTTTTAGTTTTCTGGGACTTGGCTGCCTGAAAGTCGCAAAGTTAGGGTCGTCTAAAAAATGATACAACAAAAAAAATTAGGAAAATGATTCAAAGTTTCCAAGCTTGGACTTTTTTTTTCATCCATTAATCGTAAATACACTTTTTTCGATGCCAGACTCCGATATAATAAATTTTAGTGAAATTAAGTTACTAAATCCTAAAATATCTTAATTTTCAGCAATCCAATACTCAAATCGATCGAATTGTAAAAGATTGCGAAGCTGCAATTTGTGCATACGGTTTACAAGTTATTGAATCAAATTATATTGTATTTTATTTTGGTGAAGCAGATTGTTGGGGAACTTTAATAGAAAATGGTCGAATCACATCACATGTGAGAAATGGAATTTGCGGATTACTTATTGATACGATGACTCGACAATTAAAAGGAAAAGAATTAAATGATAAAACTAAAAAACTTTCAAATACTTTAAATGAAATGTTACCAATTTTGGTTAAACAATGTTCAAATAATGTGGATGGAATAATTTTAGCTGGAAGTGATATATTTCGACCCATGGTTCAACAAATGCTTGCATTTTGGGAACCTCGATTTAAAGTTTATTCAAATATTCCAACGGAAAAGGTTATCGTGGTTGGAGCTACCGTAATCGCAGCTAAACGATTATGTAAGTTTTTATTAAAGTTTGAAAAAAATAGTTTTAACAGTATTTAATTTTAGATGATCAAATTCAAAGCAATCCATTAAATGGAGTCATACATGAAATGGCTCAACTAACTCGATCTTTGAGTTTATACAAGTAAAAACATTTATCAAAAAACTTTTTACACCTTTAAATAATTTTAGTCGCGGTGATGCTTCTGAAGTTTTTCAACCTCCTCCAACTTATGAATCCATAGTAAATAATACGAATAATAATCGACAAGAAAATCGAGAACGTGCTCCAACAAATACTCCACCAATTGAATTAAGTTCACCACGAGAAATAATGGCGCCACCTCGATCACCTAATTGGGAAACTACTGAACCATTATTGGATAATAATATTGGAGATAGAGAAGAAAATGAAAGGATGGTATTGGAAGTCACGAGACTATAAATAAAAAAATGAAATATTTCCTTTTTTTGTTGTTAAAAATTGAAATTACTTAATTTAAATGCATAACTCAATATCTCACAAAATAAATAAAAGCAATTGAAAGCATAAATCATGAAAATACGTTTAACAAGATTAAGCAATTATTTCTCAAACAAAATTTGTTCAGAATCACATTTTTTATTTGCTGGATATTTTGCTTCACACTAACATTTTGAAACAAATCAGAGAAACGATATTCAAATGTCCTTTTTTTCTTTTTGCTTTTTCCCTTTTCATTTTTTTGTGTCTTTGACTTCGATGTAATAATAAGTTTTGTTGTGCGATAAGGAATTGAAAGACATCATTGGTAGTTGGCATTTGAAATATTTCAATGTTAATCATTTTATTCAAAAATATTTATTGCTTCATGAATAAAATTTTTTGGCCTTAGAATTTTGAGAGAGTATTAAAATAAAATTTGCAATTATTTATAAATGTTTAAATTGGCTAAGAAAATTTTGCTAATGTTTGGTTTTTTTATTATCTTTCCATTGATTTTTAATCGATTCAAAAACTTTATCAGTTAACAAAGAAAAAACCCATTAAAAATTCTCAACAATTAAAAAAATTTGAAGTTTGCTTTGCTAATATTTTTTGCATTCAATAAAAAATGTGCGAAGAGTTTTCAAAGAAAGAATTTACTCATCAATCTTTAGAACTTTTGGGAGAAAGAAATGAAGTCGTTGATAATGTAATTAATAATGCTATAACATTATTTTTTCCAGAAGAGTCTGAAACCATCGAGGCAAAAGATTTTTATGAAGGAATGTAAGTTTTACAAAATTGGTTATTTTGCGTTAATAAAAGCAAAGGTTTCAGTAATCACATAACCATAATTTCATATTACCTGAAATTACAATCACATCCAATTCCACCAATATCAATCGAAGAATCAAAAACTCCATTCATATTTTTTGGAAGTTCAAATAAACTTTGTAAAAATTATGCAACAAATTTATTTGAAAGTTTATTTAATCGAAAAATTATTTCGATTGATTTAAATTTTATCAAAAATATTGAAGAATTAAAAGGTTCAAAAAGAAATATTGGAAAAATTTTAATTTCTTTGATTGAAGCCGAATCAATAGGGTCGATTTTTTTATTGATTGAAAATATTGATAAATGTCAAGGTTTGCTTTTTTATTTTGTTGATTGATAAGCAAGAAAATTGATAGATTTTTGAATTTTTGTTTTTGCAGATTCGTCGATTAAAACTTTTGTTACCCAAATTTTTAATCCAACCCTTTCTTCGTCGTTTTATGATTCTTTAGCTGGATTAAATATTAATTTAAAGGGTTGCATTATTGCTGGAACAGCTTTCAATGAAAAATCATTGGATGCTTTAATAAGAAAAAATGCTACAAGTATTAATGTTTTTGAACCACTTGAAATAAACAAAATCAATGCAACTAAAAATGTTGTTAAGCCTCAAAAGCTTCTTCCAGGGTTTGTCAAAATAAAAAATTTTGTTTTCGATGAAAAAATGGAAAATTTTAGAAAACCAATAACACCAATAATATCTTTGAACTTTGAAAATAAATTAACTCAAAAATCAATGGAATATTTTTTGGTTGCAATTATTGAATCTAAAAATTACCAAATCGAAATAAAAAATTCATTCATCGATAAATTTGAGATTGAAAAAGAAATTCAGAAAATTTTTAAACGGGCTTATGATCATCAGAATCAGAATGGCGGTATTATTGAAGCTATAAAGACAGAATTAAAAATTCTTCCACCATATCCAAATCTTGAAAGATGGCTTTCATCGAGCACTTCTCGAGAATGCAAAGCTTTAATTTTTGGTGGAGATTCAGTTCATTCAAATATTGTGGATGGAGATTTTATAAAATTTACAATTCCGCAAACAAATGAAATAATTTTTATTCAAATAAATCAAATCGTTTCTGAATTTTCTCTTCCATTTGAAACTCATTTACCAATGTTAAAATATTGTTTAATGGAAGCTTTTGTTGATGAAAATTTGGTTGAAATTATTGCAGAAAATATTGAAATAGCTTATTCTTCAACTTTAAATCATCAAATTTGTGCAATTTCAGATGCAATTTCTATAAAATTATCAGAAGCTATGAAATTGTCATGGACTTGTTTCATTACTCCATGCATTGAAAATTCCATTTTCGGGTTAAACCTTTCAGCGGAATTTATTCATTTCCAATTACCTTTTCAATATGGAATGAAATATTCGATCATTGCTTCGAAACAAACTTTGCCTTTAACTGTCGAATCGGCTTTTGTAACTAAACCCAAAATAACTGGAAATATGGATTCTTCGAAAAAGCACAAATTAAAAGAAATAATCTTAAAAACGACAAATTTAATAAATCACAGAAATTTCCTTACTGACGCTTTAGAAGAACTTTTTGAAAGTAAAGAATATGTTTGTCTCATTGGATATAATATTGAAGACATTTTTATTACTAATTTTTGTTCAATTCCTTATATTCTTATTCAAATTAAAGATATAAAAATCTTAGCATTTTTATTAAATTAAAAGCAGTTATAAGATTATGTTTACTCTTTTTCTTTTATCATGTAACTATTTGCATCATTCATAAGTAAAGTATTTTTATAAAGCTAAAAAGTCTTGGATTGTTTTGCTTCCTTTATCAATGTCATTCAATTTGTTTTTATCTTTAAAAGTATAATAATGGTCAATGGAAACCTGATGATTGCTTTTAATAAAAAACCTTTGTTAGTAAAAGTGAAATAATTAACAACATCCCGCTTATATAAACTATCTTTTTTTTGTGCGTTTTTTCTAAGTTTGGGAACTCAAAAATCCTTCCGGACCATATTCTTCTCTCATGTGATAAACAAAAAGTTTTATTTATACCTGCGGAGAATAAAAAGAAATTCTAAATATGGCCATAGTCTCAAAACAAAAACATCCCAAAACAATTTTTGTTCAAACTCTTTTTTATAGTCTTTGGCGCCCAACCATTTTTCTTACCCATTTTGAGAATGCTTTCATTTTGTTTATTTACGTTAAAAGTTCGCCATCATGGAGATTTTACTCCAAATCCATCTACCTTTAACTTCCATTACCGTCAATGTTTTTCATTTCCAAAAGACGTAATTTCTCATATAATTCAAAATCCTATTTCTGCTGATGGACTTTTAAAACTTCAAAAAACATGCAAATATTTTTTTGCTAGAAATAAAATTATTGTTTGTAATAATTTTTTTTGTCAAGAAAATGATAGTTTATTGTACCTCGGCCAAAATTGTCATCATTATTTTAAGAAAGCAGCTAATTTTTGGTTAAACAAAGGACTTAGAGTTGAAAGTAATTCCACATTGTTTACATCAAATTTGGTTTATCGATGTACTATAAAAAAATTGAATATTTATTCCATAAATTTGACTTTAAATGAATTTGATTTTCTTTTTAATGGCGGAAAAATGGAGGATTTAATTATGTGTAAAATTAATATTTTTGATGAATATGGAAATCGAATTTCAATCGATAAAATTCTTGCAAAAACGCCAAATCTTCACAGTTTTATTTATAATTGCCCAGATGAAATTTATTCAACGGAAATATTTGAAAAAATGAATTCATTAAAATTAAATCCTGTTTTTAAAGATTTGGGTCTACACATCTGCAAAATTTCCGAAAATGCTGATATTTCGCTTTTATCTAAATTTATAACTAAAAATCATGGTAAAGTTGGTCAAACAGCTTTTTTTAGTTTCCGCATTTGTATTCAAAATTATAATCGAACAAAAACAATATTAGAAGCTGCTGTGAATGAAGCCCTTAAAAAATGGGATAATAATAAAAAACCGACAGTACATATTACTTATTAAAATAATTTAAATTTTTTCATGTTTTTTCATTGACTTTTGCCATTTTTTGTTTGTTTATTTATTATTTTGTGAACTGATTTTGTTTTTTGTTTTTTGATAAATAAAAAAAATATATAAATTTTTTTTATCTGATAAAATTTTCATTATTATAATCAGAGTATCCGAAATTACATCTAAAAAATCATTTTTTAGAAGTGGAATGAAGAAAAAAAATGCTTTTGCTTTTTATGTTTTCAAACCAAATAATTTCCCAACGAGAAAATCGTACTGTTGAGTAAGAGAAAGGATAAAACAGGCGCGACAAAAAAGGCCTATTTTTTCGTTGAGTTCAAACAAATCTTTTTCCTTTCTTCCATCCTTCATTGTTTTATTCAAGCTGTCTTTGTGAATAGTTTGTATGCGTGTTTTTTGCCATCCAATTATATGTATACATATATATGGTACTAATTCTAACATTATTTTAGGTAAACAGTCTAAAATGAATTCTTTAGCTGTTCCGAATACTCCTCCACTTGGTTTAGTTCATGATCAACAAATTTTGTACCAAATTTTCCTAAATCAAGAAAAGGATGAGGATTTCTTCGATGTTACTTTTCATATTAAAGAAGAAGTAAGTTTGTTTATTTTTGTTTCTTTTTCCCTAGTAATTAATGACTTTTTTATAGCCGATTCATGCTCACAAAATATTGCTTTCATCTCAATCAGAAACTTTCAAACAAATATTCTTATCCAATTGGTTCAAAATAAAACGTCCTGTTGCAGTTCTAGAATGTTCTTATGAAGATTTCAAAACGTTCCTTGGTTTTTTGTATTTTGGCCCTCTTCATCTTACACATGAAAATATTATGGTTATGACTGATTTGGCTGAACATTATGGTGTTCAATGTATCAAGGATAAATGTGATGATTGGTTATCAACTCAAGATCAATATTATCCTCTGGTTTATCTTTATGAAAGAACAAACATGTATTCTTTAATGAAATCAAAAGCTGCCATCATTTCTTATATCGTTCAAACCTGTCTTAAACCATCTAATTGTGTTTATGTCATTCCAAAAGAAATTATCATGGATATGGTGACTTCTCAAAGATCGTATGCTGCAGAAGAATCACTTTTTAAAGCTGTAGGTTCTTTAAAAACTAATAATACTTTTATGATGCATTAATTTTAGGTACACTTTTGGGCTACTCGAAATCTTAATGATCTTGATAAATCATTGAAAGCCGAATTGGCTGATATTTTTTCGCATATTAAATTTGACGCAATGACTAAGCAGTTTTTCCGTGACTTCATTTGTATGTTTATATTTAACTCTTTCATATTTACGATGTTTATTTTTCAGGTCCTATAAAAGATATCTTTTATTATGATACTTGGATTACAATTAAACGCATGTTTGATAGACCTCAAGGTAGCTTTGTTTAACTTCTTTTCTAATTCACTTTTTTCTTTTTAGTCATTTTAAAGTCTGGTGAACTTTTGTTAAAAGGAATCGTCATCGCTGAAGATAATATCATTGATATTTTAAAATCGCTTAAGAATAAACGTCGACGTATGTATCCTCACCGATTTGGCTGTTTCTGGTACATAAATGGGGAAATTTGTTATCTGAAGATTAATCAACTCAAAAGAAATGAAAATGTTCCATTTTATTTATGTATCACTGCTCAGTCCGTAAACTATCATGAAATTGCTGTAAAACCACAAATCGATCTACCACAAGATGATCATTTATTGGCAGAGTTGTATGGTACTGGACATAATTTTTCTAAAGATTTTAGCTTTTCTATTGTTTAACTTAACTTTTTTTTGTTACATTTAAATTTCTGTAGTATATTTGTATGACTTCTTGTTTTTCTTTAAAATAAACGTTTAATTTGATTCTTTTAACTCTTATTATTTTATCATGCCTGAATATAATTTTCTAATGGTTATACTACCAAGCTCATCCAATGATGAGAAGTTTGTTTAAACGTCGATAAGCTGCTCTATCACATTGAAAAATGACTCATAAAAATGCTTCATACTTTAACTATAGTTCTTTAAAGGTTAAACCTGCTGCTTTTTTTTACTCGACCCAAACATGAATTTAAGAAAATGTAAAATTTCAAGCTTGAGCAACAAAGGCTGAATACAAAAGTTAAAAAAGGAAAAAAGTCTCGCATCTTTTTTAACCAATAAAAAAATGCTTTGTTTTTCCTCAAATTGATACTCGAAAAAGATGGGTTTGAAATAAAAATTTTAATGGAAAAAGACGTACAAAAAAACAAAAGATCCACCACCCACGACACCAAAAAAGAAAGCAAAGAAGCAATGAGTTGGAGAAGGAAAAAATGAAGCATTTGCAACCAAAAAAATTACAGTATGACGAACCAACAAAACAAAACAAGTAAATACATATAAGCAATCACAACCGTTACGGTACTTTCGTGCTAATGATTACCTGATTACCAATGCTTGAAAATTAGCCAATTAGCACCTCACAACTCGCAAAACAAAAAATTCAAAAGTAAATTCATTTTGTGTGGCTCAAACTCTTATGTAACAACGAGCTTCTTCCAAAGCTCCAAATAATAAAAGCAAACATAAAACAGAAAAACAACAAAAAACATAATAAGCTCTTTATTTAAATCCATTACATATGTTTTACAAAAAATAGTTACAAATAATCAAAACGAAATAAATTTATTCAAGGATAGCTATTTTTCCTCCAACACAAATAAAACTTGGTTCATAATTTGGCATTACCATAGACATATCGAGCAACTTTGAAGTTCCATCAGGTTTAATCAATTTGATATGAAATTTGAGGATCATTCCATTTGCATCATCTCCATCAGTTACAGTTTGAATGCATATAGTTTCTGTTGAAGGAAGATCATGGAAAAATGGCTCTTGTTGATTTGATGGCGATGGTCTTGTTGATAAAGCGGCAGCAGCATCTTTTGATTCCATTGATGTTGATGTATTAGAAATTGCTTTTCGCCGTTGAGTTGTAGCTTCTTTTCCTTTCTTCTTTTTTGAGCTTGAATTTTCTGTTTCCCCAAATGTTTCCCGAGTTGAAGTCATTGCTGATGATGGAGAAGATTTTTCAGATACACTTGATGATGTTGACGATGATGATTGTTGTAATGGAACTAGACGAGGAATTTGCTTGAGTTTCTGAAATAAAGTAAGTAAGTAAAAATTTACAAGTAACAGCATCCTAATGGCTTTTTATAACTCCAAATAGAAAAAGAAAAAAACATACA
The DNA here is from genome assembly GCA_028622995.1 of Panagrolaimus kolymaensis. NCBI lineage: Eukaryota > Metazoa > Nematoda > Chromadorea > Rhabditida > Panagrolaimidae > Panagrolaimus > Panagrolaimus kolymaensis. The sequence continues at coordinate 107,477 of JAJQJQ010000089.1, read as the reverse complement.
TAAGCAACATTATTTTAACAATTTTTTTATTTTTTATAAAAAGATATTTAATGGGAATTTTTCTATGCAGAAATTATAAAGTTTTTCTGTTCAGTTTTTTGATTAGAGAATTTTTTTAAATGTATGAAAGAGAAATATTTGGTTCAATTGTTTTACTCATTTGTGGTGGTGCGTTATTTCGATACATAAAATATTGGTTTTGGCCAAATTTTTCTTCTTCAACAGATAAATATCAAAAAGCTATGCAACAACTTTGTTATGTTATTAATACGGATAGCTTTATGTTATTTCCTATTATAAATTTTTTAGTAGAAGAAGAAAAAAAGTGTGGTTCACGAGAAAAATGTCCTTATTGGAATATGCTCGCTGATTTAAAAGAAAATAAATATGTATGTAATTTTAAGGATTTTTTAAATTTAATAAACGATTGAAATTGTGATTTAGGTTTTCAAAGATTATGCTGAGGCCCTTTATTGTATTGAACAAAAAATAATTACAGAAAAACAAGATGCTTTAATTAACAAACGCGAACTTGGTAATAACATTAATTTTCATTTTTTTGTATATATTTTTTAAATAATTTTCCAAATATTTTAGCTATGGACAAATATAAAAAAGTTGCAATTAAAATATCAAAAATGCCTAATAATTTGATTATTTTACTTGCATTAGCCACAGATGAAAAATTTCAAGGAAGTCGAGAAAAAAGTGGTCACTGGAATATGCTGGCTGATTTAATAGATGAACCAAATGTAAACATAATTTTTTTTATTGTAGTTTAATTATTTTGCGTTTTTATAGACTTTTTTTGAATATGCCCGAACTTTTGGTGAATGTTTTTTGCGAAAACAAGCTTCTAAACAATCGGATGATAAAAGCGGCGATGAATATGAATGAAAAATCCTTCCACAATTAAAAATTTAAAGATACTAAAAAAATAGAAAATTCACGGCCATTCATCTTACGAAATAATTCTTTTATAATAAATTTTATTTTTCATCACTCAACAACCTTTATTTATTCAACGATTTATTTTTTTGTAAATTAAAATTGTTCTGCACCATCTTTAATTATTTTTTTCTCAGTAAAATACATTTTTGTGAATAAATATTTTGTTGCTGTTGCTTCAGCTGTCAGCCGCCGATCCTTGTTATTTCTGGTATTCCATTGTTTCGGAAAAATATTTAAGGGATTGTGATAAAAGATTAAAAATTATAATTAATTCATATAGCTTCAATAAAGTTTTCAAAAATGGTTCGTATTTTGGCCATTTTTTGCTTCATCACTCTTTGATGTGTTGTTTTATTTTGACAAAGTATTGGACGTAAGAACTTTATTTTATCATACAAAAGAAATGTTGGTTATATAATTTTAACTAGCTACATTGGTTTGGGGTGTAGTTGTGGTAGGTAGTAATGTTGAATTAATGAGCAAAGTAGTCAAAATCGTTGTTGTTGGAGGTGTGGTTGATGTTGAGGGAACATTGGTTGTTGTTGGAGGCAATGTGGTCGTCGTCGTTGTGGTTGTTTTATCCAAGGGGCATGGAATCTTTGTTGTCGTTGTTGAGCCATGATCACATGGAGACGATGGTGGCGATGTTGATGGATTTGAATCTTTTTTGATGCAAGTTACGGTACAAACAAGTTCGTCATCTTCCCCATTTTTCATTATATATCCACCATTTGTAAAAATATTCTCATCGAGTATTGTTGACCCTAAAAATATTGATTTCTCACATTTATTTTTTTGATTTAATAATATTTTCTTACCGTGGCCATTTCCAACAATCAAGAAGAAAAGAAAAGTCAATTTGAGGTAGCTCAAACGGGTCATTATTCTCGATGCTTACAATTGAATCTTTAATATAATTTTTTAAAATAAATTTTAATTGCTTTTATACTCGTCCATCGTCCACTAAATTTTCAGTGATCATTTTTGTAGCTAACATTAACGATGTGGGCGCTAAGTAACTTTTAGCATTTTTTTGTTAACAAAACAGCTGCAAAAACAAATTTTCATTTTTTTTAGGAAAAATTTCAATGTTGCCTTTTTTTAATTGAAACAAAATTTGTGCAAACACTTTTTTTAATTGTCTTTTCAAAAATTTCCTATATTTAATTTTAATTTTTTTATTGTGTTTTAACTTTGAGCACAGTTAATTTTTTTATTGTTTTCTTTTTGCTATGTATAGAAAATTACAGAATATTTGAGCAGCTATTTTTTCTTTTTCGTACCAGGCACGTCCGGGAACCACCAACGATATGTTATGGTTTTGAATTGCATCGAAGTAAATTATCCTTTTGTTGAGTTGCAAATAAGCAAATAAAAAGGTAACAATCAAACTCAATTTTTATTTAAATAAAGAAAGTTTTTTCACCTCATTTTTTAAAAAGTGAATTAAAAGGTGCTTAAATTAAAAGAATTAACCTTTAATTTTTCTTTTTTTTCATCCAGGAAAATACTTTCTTGAAATTTGTTACAACAGCTGCCTGCTAGCCTATGGATATTTTAGGTATTCCATTGTTTCTGAGTAATAATAAAGAGATTTTTAATGAAAAATAAAAAGTCATTATTTAACTTTTATAGCTTCAAATGGAATTTTCGATATGAGTAATTCGTATTTTTGATTTTGTTGTTTTAATCAAAGAGAAATTGAATGCATTTTTGTAAACATCAATACCAACGACAACAACGAATTTTGCTTATTAATAAAAATACCCTGAAATAATAATCTATTCATTTTGACCTTTTATCAATACGCCTCAAATCATAATTATCCTAAAAAGCCATTAACCAAAATAAATTTGACCTATAAAAATTTTGGTATAAAAGCAAGCTATGCCTTTGATTTTTTATCAGTTTCATCTAACGAATCCACTGCTTACTTTACTTCCTCTTCGTTTCATATCTTATCGACTATCTGATTATTTTTATTTTTATTCATCAAGAATTATTTATTAAACTATGGCTGCCGTCCCTGCTATCTCCTCCTCTTCCGCGGCTTCAAAACTAATCCTTAAATCTAAAGTTGATCCATCTTTTACCATCGAAGTTGATTCTCGCGTAATTGAAGCATGCTCCATTCTTCGAAATGTCACCGAACACACTGATAATAGCGATGCCGTCGAAGTTGATATGACTCCTAATCAACTTAAACAATTTGTTAATTTGCATGAACATTTTGATTCTGCCGCCGCTGAAAAAGATACTGAATGGACAAATGAATTTTTTAATAAAATGAGCGAACAAGAATTTAAAGATTTAAGTTGGAAAGCTGATTTCCTTGATTCTCAAAGATTTCTTGAAGCTGCAGGAGATTTTACCCTTTATAAACTCGAAGATATGGACGTTGCTGCTATTCAAAAATATTTGAACATCGTGGATGATTATACCCCTGAAGAACGTAAAGCCATGGAAGAACACCCTCTTGAATTTTTCACTGGAATTTCCGTTCAACAAGATGAAGCCCAAGAAGGTCAAGCATAAGAACTTTGCTTTAGATTCAAAAAAAAATTCGTGCTTACATATTTTTATTTATTTATTTATTCATTATAGATCATTTTTTGTTTGTTCTTTTTCTTGTTTTGACGAAATTTTTATATTTTGCATTTTTTTATTTATGTTTTTGAGAGTTGAATAAAAAATTTATTTTGAGAAAAGAGAACTTTTTAAAATTTGGTAAATTTTTTGCAAAATGAATCATTTGCAGTAACCATTTCGTACAGAAATATTAGATTAAAGTTCACGAGCGAGGAGATTAGAGTTTGATGCAGCTAATTTTAGCATAGATTCTGCAATTGCTTGGAATCCACTGCATACGTTTGTCTAATGATGCAAGAAAAGGTTTACGAGTAGTTCGAGTGTTTATTTAATAAAAGACAGTTAATTTTGAGACAAGTTGAGTTGAATAAACAAGACTTGTTGTATTACGAAACGGTTCGTTTTATCATTTATTTCTGTTTTAGTAATTTAAGAAAATAAAAAAAAGTGCACAAAAAGAAGAAGGAAAGCAATAAATAATTTCGACGATGCATAATATACTCCATTTTCGAAAGCTTAAAGCAGCCAAATTTTACACAAAATTGTGTTTGTATGAATTTTTCATGAAAACCTTTAGCCTTTTTATATTAAATTTTTACTGATCTTTTTTTAGCATTTTAAACAGAACACCTATGTGGGTCAGGGCTGTCCGGGATCCCGGATCCCGTGTCCCGGATCCCGGAATCCCGGCCGTTTTTTCTAATCCGGGTCCCGGATCCCGGATTGTCAAAGACCTAATCCCGGACAGCCCTGATGTGCGTGGAAGAAATGCAGGCTGGAATGCAAAGAATCACATATCACATTGATTACAATGTACACCACCAACCTTTTCCAAAAGCCATTGTCTTTTAAAAAAATTTGCTTTCCGAAAAACAATTAAAAATATTTCACTAAAAAAAATAAATGCTTAAAATTCATTTTGTTTCCATTTTTGTTTAAAAAAGGTGTTTAAATAAAAGAGTTAATTGCTTTTGAATTTTTTTTAGATAATCAAACAAATATGAAAAAGAATTAAACTAGAGATAAATTAAAAAACCCAAAAATAATATTATTTCATTTATTTTACTTTTTCTGTTGATCCAGTACTAACATTGCATTCCAAAGGGATAACAGCATTAAGAGTGAGATGAGTAATATTTAATGAAGAAAAGTAATTCCCTAAGATAGTACGAACATTAGAATCGAATGCAGCAAATTCGACATGAAATACTCTTATATCAAAGAGAATATGAATGGGTGCAGAAGCTGCGACCTTGTTTATAAGAAATTGGCAAAAAATATTTTCATCGAAATTATTTGGAAGTTGATAAATATGGAAATAAAAATATTGAAGTTTATTAACGAAATCAATATTAATTAAGTTTTGAAATGTGATAGATGAAATAATTTCTAATTCATTCTCATATCGCAATTTCAGTATTTTAGGACAATTTTTCAAAATGCGATCTATTGTGACAAAATCGTCATTTTCATCTTTGACATCAACCCCACATAAATGAAGGCATTCAATTTTCTCACCATTCATCAAAAAGCATAGTTCTGTGAATGTTAAACAAGTGAAATATATCGTTAATTTGGTTAAAGTACATCTGTAAATATTAGCAAATGACTTGGATGATTCATAGCAACCAAAAATGGTTAACTTTGAAGCTAGCCAATATTTAACATCATCACTCATTACTAGATTATCAAAAGGCAATAATTTAAAAACTTCATTATGCCATTCAACGTAAATGTTAACCACAATAATATTATTTTTTGAATAAAAGTATTTGCAAGTTCGTTGGAGTTTTTGCAAAACTTCGGCAGATGCATTTTTAGTTATATATTGAATAATTGGATCAGGGCGTGAAAAATTTTGGCGTCGAGGTGAATCGAATTGCATCGGATAAGATAAATCGTTCATTGGTGTGGAACGATTGCGAGTCAGTCGTCTTCTTAAATACAAATAAAAGTTCCGGATAAATTTAAACATTTTAAATATCAGACAATAATTTTTTAATAACAATAACACTTGAAATTATAATATTCTGTTAATAAAATAATTTTTGTTTGAATAAAATTTTATGCTTTAAAATTATCAATAAAGAAAAATGACCAAGTGAAATAAATTTTTGCAAATGAATGTTCCATTTGATCAGTGTTTGCTTATTTAAATCCAATTAAGTGATGATCAGACATAATCAGTCACTTTTCTATTTTGTCAATAAAAAGAAACATAAAATAAAACCTTCAAAACAAACGCATGAGTCTACGTTTATTTACGTTCAAAAAAATAAGCTTTTAGTTTGTCAACAACTTGTCGCCGTTGGTGCTGGAATGGGTTCGTCATCAGCAGGTACAGAGAAAGTAAAGCAGGCGATCGAAAAAACTAATAAGCATCGGTCAAAATAACTTTTTAATTTTTAGTTTTTGTTTAAAAAAATTTTTCAATGAATGAAGATATTTTAAAAAACCATTTTACTGTTGAAGCATATTTAATTTAATGCCGAGAAAGTACTGCAGCTTAAAAAACGTGAATAATTCGGTTTTAATCTTCTTGTCTCATTGATGTATCATTGCTAAAAAATTTATTTACAATAAACCTTTTAGCTTCTTCGAAAACAAAACCTCAAGAAAATCCATAAGTTCCTTGAGATAATGTTAAACGTTTTTGAAAAAAATTTGATTCTTTTCATTTGATTTTAGATAAAATCTTTATTCTTGATTTTGTTATTTCCATTAAAATTTTTGCAAACTATGACTATTTTCTTTATTAATTTGTTGCTATCTTCTTGGATTTATTGGTGTTGCATAATTTTGAAAAGCTTTCTAAAAACTTAACTCCTGCGTGGATTTTTAAATTTCGCTTTTCCAAGTATACTGTAAAAATCAGTTTGCTTCTTCCAAAAAAATAAACTTCAAAAAATATTTTTGTAAAATTCGTTGGTTTGGAATTGCTTTTTTATTTCACATTGTTTTGTTGTTGATAATCCAATGCTTTCCCGTGTCGATAATTTATTTGCTGTTGTGTTCCTTTTAACATTGCTAATTTTTAAACTTTTTTAGGCATCAGAAATGTCTAGTCGTCTCAACAAATCTAAAGCTAAAAAGGTTAATACCCTCAGCGCTGGCGAAACAGCAAAGATGTCTGATAAACCTGTCAATACCGAGGCAAATGATGTTAATATCCTGATCATCGGCGAAACTGGAATCGGCAAGTCGACATGTATCAACGCGATCGCAACTTATCTGAAACATGATACTTTTAAGAAAGCTTCAACTTCACATTTCATTAATTTGATTCCAACTGATTTCACCTACGAACAAGACGAAGAAGATGGTGATGAAATCAATCGACAAACAATAAAAATTGGAAGTGATGAAAATGAAAGTACTGAATTTGGAAGATCTCGAACATTGAAGCCGAAATCGCATGAATTCAAACTCAATGGTCGTACTGTTCGAATTATCGATACTCCTGGAATCAGCGATACTGATGGTATTATTCAAGATAAGAAGAATATGCAAGAAATCGTCGACTTTATCAGTGATTTGACTCATTTGAACTTGATCGTATTTCTCATGGCGCCTAATCAATCTCGTTTGACTCCTGCCTTCGTATTTTGTTTCCAAGAATTGATTATGCAGTTTCACCGAAGTGCAGCTGAAAATATTGTTTTTGCCTTCACCAAATCTGCTGATTGTGGATATAAAAAACAAATGTTAACAGGAAAAATTACTGGATATAAAGTATGATTAAAGAGTCTTTTGTAGTTACATAATTTTTTTTTAGACGGGTGAAACTTTTGCTCAACTTCAACATCTTTTGGAAGATATCAAAGCTAAACAAGGTATTGACTTACCATTGAACAAAAAGACAACTTATTCTTTTGACAACAAATCTTATCGAGAACTATGCATCATCAAGGTTAAGGTAACTAAATTTTTGTCATTTGTTTAGAAAACTAATATTACATACTTTTTAGAGCAAGAACTTTCTCAGCAATAATCAAATGAAAGCCATTGAAAAAGATTATGGTGTATCTCGCAGTGAACTCATTCGGCTTATTGAACATTCTCTTCATGTAACTCCTCACAATCCTCAATCTACGGCTGTTCTCAACTATACTCGTTTCATCATCCTTCGTCTTGTTGGACCTATGACAATGATTTCAGCTTCTGTTCAACAAACTTTAGAAAAGATTAAAGAACGTGAAGCTCTTATTGAACAACATCGTGGAAATGAAGCTGAACTTCAAAGAATTCTCTGGAAAACTATTAAAGTTGTTCGGTATCAAATGGAAAGAAAAGATTCTGTTTTTTGTAGAACTTGTGCTACTGAGAAAATCTATAATGGTGATGAACGACTTCCTTATATTGAAGCTGATCCTGAAAAAGCTGATATTGATCCTTTGAAGCTATATACCGGTGGTCATTGCCTTCAAAGAGATGATGATAAATGGTATTGTCCTAATTGTGGCGATGATTTTAAAAGGGTTAATTCAAAAAAAGTATTTCATCGCTTTGAAGAAACTGAGCTTGAAAAGGATGTTACTGTTGAAAGTCGTATTCAAAATGCTAAGGGTAAGTTATTATTATCATTGTTATTTTAAGTTTAATCCTTTTTTTAGAAAGTAAACAGAGTATTGTTGATAAAATTGCTGAACTTAGCAAATTCCGTGATGAACTCATCCAAGAACGTGAAATAATCATCAAAGCTTGTGCAAAATTTGCTTCATACTTGAAAACTTCTTCAATTCTTCCTTACAATGATGTCACAGAACGGTATTTGGATACTCTTTTAGATGTTGAAGAAAAGAAGGTTTGTATTTTGTCTTTTTTTCTTTCTTAATCTTGACTTTTAGAAAGATGGCTACCAATCTGAATATTTTAAAAGTCTTTGTCAAATGAAGGAAGAATATCTCGAAGAAAAAGCTATCCTTACTGAACGCTTCGAAAACAGTGAAAGCTCTGATGGTATTGCTGATCAACATATCCGTATCCTTCTTAAAGAACTTGCTGGACTCAAACATTATGGAAAGAATATTGAAGAGGCTTTGAATTTTGTCAAGGTTCACGAAGACATTGATATTGGAAACAATGCTCATAATCCTCAACCTAAGATTAAAATGTGGCGACGAAAGCTTTTTGGCCTCGTTGGTCAGTTGTTCAACATTAGTCTTTAATTGTTTGAATTGTTTTTTACTTGTTTTTGTTTTTTCTGTACTTCTATTGTTTTGTTTGTTTATTGATTTTTTACAGATTTACATTTGTTGAGCTTTTTGTTTCTGATTTTATATTTGTTCTCTTTGTTGTATAAAGCATTATTGTTTAACAAAATTGTGTCTTACTATCATTGCAACCTTTTACACTTGAACTAATTGAAATCATTTTGCTTTGGAATATTTTGTTGAAATTTTTACTTGACTTTTTATAGCATTGGCAGAAAGGCAGTAAAATAAAATAGCAATAATTGACTTACAAACAGTATTTTTTTATTTCACATATTAATTATTCCTTTGGAAAATCGATTATAATTATTATCATAAAATAGTTATTTAAGAGTTCCGCGGCAATGATGCGATGCATAAACTTTTCAAGCCGCAAAAAGGAAATAACAACGAGATGAAGAAAAAAAGAACAATGAAAGTTTTTTTTTCTTTACGTTGCATAAAAAAAATGCTTTTCATTTTTTTCCCATCATAGTTTCATTTTTTCCTTCTTCTCCTATGGCAAACCCATTGAAAAAAAAAGAGAAGCAACCGATGTGTTTCAGCATTACATATGATGAGATATGGCAAGCAAGCATCAAAATGATGTCTTCGTTGTTGTTTGACCGCTTTACTCGTCTTCTTTTTTTTGTGGCTTTGTTGTTTTTTATTGTGTTTTTTTTCAAGGCTGCAAAAAAATGATTCATTTTCTTTCTTTTTTTCTTCTCACTGAAACATAAGCCAAGAACCACTAAAGAAATAAAGGAAAGAATCGGGGAATGACTTGAAAGTGTTGCACTGGAATAATGAAGAAATACCACGCGGAGGAACTTGAAATAAGAGAATGAATATGGAAGGAATGAATGACGTATTTTTCTCTTGCGTGAATGTAATCTTTTAAAGTGGCATTTTTCCCCGCTATTTTAACATATGTAAAACTTTATTTAGCTCTGTTGTTTTTAAATTTTTTTGAGAAATAAACAATGGGAAATCCTTTTAATGCAATTTATTCAATTCACGTGAAATCCGCCAGAAAAGTTAGCCACCAATTTTAAATCTTTCAAAATGATTAAAATCATCGTTTTTTTAATATGAAACTTTGGGGATCTTTCTTGAAATTTCTAGAATATTATGGTTTTTGATTTTTTATGCAAAACTTTTCCTTGCTTAGGAAATCGGTCATCCATCCAGTCTCTTTTGAACGTTCATGAATCATGATTATTAGAAAAAAATGAAACTATTTTTTGTATAAATTTTTCGAAGTAAATTTTCACAACCATATTTTTCATAAAACTTTTTTGTACGAGAAGAGCTTTATTTACAATAACTATGAAGCTTGTTTCCGTTTCCTTTATTTTATCAACTTCTTTCTCTTTCATTTCTTGCTTTTTCTAACTTTTTTTTATCATTGGTTTTTGATTCTTTCTTTCGAATTCCCAAACTTCCAAATTTGAAAAAATAAAGATGCTCATCATCAATGCAAAACTCATTTCCTTAAAAAACATTCTTTGTTTCTTGATGTCTTTTTTTCTGTTTCTTATTTTGAGTTCCTATGCTTTTTATTTTTATTGTTTAAAAACCATTCAATAATTAAGTCTTAAAGAAAAAAAGAGATAATTCAAACTTCTAGGAAATAAATAACTTTTTTTCTTATTTTTTATTTAAGACTCAAATTTAATTCTCCTTTTTTTGCAACAAAGATATTATGTTATGCATTCGCCGTTTTTTTAATGCAATAATTTGTCTCGCTTTTCTTTTTTCTTTTTGGTGTTTTATTTTTCGCGCCATCAAAGAAAAAAAGTAATCTTTGCTTTTTTAAAACGAAAAAAATGCTGCAAAAAAATTATTTTTCTTTCATCTTGCTCTTATTGTCAAAATTTTGTGATCATTGGAAATTGGAAAGTAGCGTTTATTTTTTTGTGTTTTTGTCTGTCTATTCTTTATTTTTATTTTCAAAGGTGAAAGATACCCATGAAAAAAAAAGCATTCACATTCAGCGAAAAATCAAAAAATCAAAAAATCAAAAAATCAAAGGCATTTTTTTATTTTATGTTAGGGTTTATTATTGGTGACGAACATGAAAGAAAAAGTTCATTGATCAATCTTAAATGTATGTAGCTCTATGCTTTTTTGGGTTCCAATCGATTTAGTGTTATCAAAAAGAAAAGTTATTATTCGTTAATTTTTCCCTTTTTTAAATATTTTTTCTTTTTCTCAAATATAAAACTTTTAGTCGACACAAAATTTTTAATTAAAAATTTTTATGAAACCAGATTTTATGTATTTTGCAACATTTCCTGATCAGTAATTTCCATATCAAATTTTCAAAAAAGGACATAGATTTTTGAAATAAAATTTTTAATAAAATGAGCCTTTATTCCGGGCCACCAGGACCTTTCAACCTTTACAAAACAATTAGAAACATGAGTTGCCAAGAAAACAAGCACCTTTATTGTTTTTTTATTTGATGACGATGCATTTGCTTGAAACATTTTTTTCTTTTTTTTATGAATAATTTTCTTTCTATTATTAGCAAATATATTTTTGTTCCTTAATCTTAAAAATCAATCAATGCACCAACGTGATTCACAGTTTCTTCCAGACACTCGTGTCTCAATGTGTGTTTCAGGAACACCAAAAATTGAAAAAAATAAATGATTAAAATATAAAAAAATGTTTGGAATTTTATTATTTCCTGTTATTTATTTTCCTGTTTTTTTCTGACTGATAAAAATATATTTGCTATTAATTTTTTAATTTATTCCCCAAGGTATTCTTTTCTTCGATTGTTGTTATTTTTCGTTGCTTTGTTACTAATCATCTTCGAATTCAATTTATTTTTCTTGGAATTCCTCACTTTTTGTTTTTATCGCTTTATTTTCTTTTTTGTTTTGTACTTTTGTTTTAATTTTGTGCTATATTTTTATTTGATGCTTTTTGAATAACTTTTTATGAATTGAAAATTTTTTTTAATTTGGTTGTCGCCACGCAAATTTTTTTAATGCTGATATCGCTGAGAGGCCTATCGCCTTCGTTTTAATTTTTTATCATTTTCTAAGTTTTTAATATTTTATTTTTCAGTAATTAAATATTTTTTGAGCCATATTTAGCAGAGAAAAGTAAACTTTTCATTAACCCGCAAGGCAAAATAAGCTTTGTTGCTAATCAAGTTGGCCTTCTCTCTCTTTTCTCTTCTCTATAGCTTTTGGCTGGCTCGTAAGTTATATGCCTTTCAAAAAAAAAACTCCTTTCTTTCTTCTTTTAGCAAAAAAATAAATGCTTCAAAGAAATGCCCCTATTTCTTTTTTGTTATTGACATAATATTTATTTTACATACAAAATACAAATTTTCATTACGTCAAAATTACAAATAAGCTCCTTTCTTTTTTCCTTTTCTTTTCTTTTATCGAGTTTTTTTTTTTGCCAATGGCACTTGCACTTGTGGTGGCATTTAACAACTTGTTTTTTTACCTTTTTTCTTGCAAAAAAAATCTCATTAAATTACGGCTAATAAATTTATTTAATAACCATAAAAAATATTTGTTTTTTACCAATTATTTTTTTGTTAATCGCTACAGTAATAATATTCCAAATTGAGTTAAACTTTAACTTGTTTTTTTGTTATTTTTATTTTTTCATTTCGTATTTAAGTGAATCAAACTCAATAAAGGAAAAATTCCTTAACCGACGACGACCATTGTTGTTGGTGTTTTATAAAAGTTTTTTCTTTTTTGTTTACTTTTTTCTTATCGGATCTTTGCTTCTAAAAAAAAAGAGATACAAATTTCAAATTTGTTTTTTTTAGTTTTGCTTCTTTTTCTTTTTTTTCTTTTTTGCAAAGATAAAATAAAATCTCAGAGAGTAAAGTAAGTATATAACGACAAAAAAGGAGGGAGAAGAAAAAAAGAATGCAGGAATTTGATTACTTTTTTTTCTTTGAGGAAAAAAACGTTCTATGTTTGTTTTTGCATAATATTATTATTTTATTTTGGGAGGTAAAAAATATTTTTGTCGTCTTCTGTTTTGTGTTTTCACCCATAATTTTCATATTTTTTTGTCAAGTTTAAAAACATTTTTTTTTAAAAGAAAGGTGGATTATTTTGTTGTTGAGAATAACTCAAAGAAAAATTTGGTTTACTTCGTTTTTCATATTCTGTCTTTAAAAAATATTACAAAAATCTAAAATTTTATAAGTTATGAATTTTTTTAAACTTGTGAAAATATGTATTTTTTAAGCTTTGAGCCCCGCAAAAATTTGATTATTATGTATCTTTCTTTTCAAGCCTTCTTACTCCTCCACTTTTTTCTTTTTTCATTCAACCTCGATTGTTTGTCTTTTTTTGCTCGATATTTTCTTTGAACCTTTTTGAATCACATCTTTATGATCAAAAATCTTTCTTGAAAAAAATTTTAACATAGTTTTTCCTCTTTTTTGTCAAAAAAATAAAATAAACGCCCATCTTTTATTATTTTTATTATGTTTTTCTTTCGCAAAGGATTTTTTCATTTTTTGAACCACCAAAGTCCTCTCTTTTTCACTTTTATTCACTCTCATTATTCTTATCACTGCTACTTATTCCAAGGCCTCCCTACTTACTACCACCAGACATCACTTGCAAAAACACAGTTGTCGTCGTTTTTTTTATTACATAAAAAAACCTATCACATGTATCCATATTTTTTTCTTCTATCCATCAAATTTTTTGACACAAAAAAAAAATGTTTTTATTTCAAACAATAACATTTTTTTTTTGCAACAACCACCAATCACCATCTCCAACACTAAGCATACATGACTCGGAAAAAGGATCAAAAAAGCAAACCTCGAAAATTTTGTTGTCTTTTTTTTATATAAAAATTTATTTATTTATTTTCAAAGATCTTTTTTTTCTTTCTCGTGAATTATTTTTTTTAATTTGTTGATAATGAGTCGCTTGCTTTTTTTTTACAAGATGTAAATCGAAGATGCTCTTTTTTGTTTTGTTTGTTTGCAAATTCCTCTGGGACAATGTATTTACTCACGTGGTTGTTTAAATGGAAAGAAAATTTAATTTAGACGAACGACAGAACATTATATATAAAGGGTGGTTTTAAACGAGGTTATTGTGTTTTAAACTCGAATTGTAGCCTATTTTTCTTTACGTTTACTAAAAATTTTCCATAAAATATTCGGTTATTTAAATTCAATCTTTCTTTTTACTGTATTTTTATTTAACTTTTAATTTTTTTCGAGATTATTTAAAATTTGCCATTTTTTAAATTCGCCTTCAAAAAGTTTAACGGAAACCTTTTAATATGACACGAAGAAAAAAAGCGTGAAAAGTAGCTGCGCAAAAAAAAAACACAATGTTTATTTATTTTTTGCAACGTTGTTTATTTACGTCTGCCGCGCTTTTCCCTCCATTTTACAGAAATAAACAAACACAGGCTACAAAATAAAATTAAAATTAACCTTGCTTTTTTTTTATTTGTTTCCTGAAAGCTTATTTTAGGATTGATTTAAAATTATTTTAACAAAAAAATATTATGAAACATTTTTTAAACATTTTAAATTCCAAAAATGGTTTAAATGAAAAACAATTTGCAACAATGAAACCATTGAAACTATTTTTGATAGGTTTGAATGATTATATTTATTTGAACAGCAAAAAAGCATGCAAACAATGAAACACCAACCATTCACCTACCTTATTTATTTGCGTTTCGGGCTGATTTTTTTGCTTATAAAATAAAATAAAATAAAATAAAAAAAAATGTTTCAAGGGTATTTAAAAAGAAAAAAAAATACATAAAAAAACGTGATTGTTGTCTTTTTTATTATTTTTTTATTGCTTCTTTTTTTTCTTGTCTCTCTCTCTTTTTATGCGTGGGAATGAGAGATCATTGATGTTTATTTGTTTTAAATGTTAAAAAAAGTACTTTTATTTTAATGCTATCACCACATTAGTCTTTTTTAGAGTGTATGTATGGTTTTCTGTTTTTTTGATTTATGCAAATTTGTGCCTTTACAAATAAATCCGATTATCGCCTGCTTTTTTCCCTTTATTTTTTTAAAATATTTTTTCCATTCCATTAAAAACCTCAAAATATACAATCCGGAGTAGTAGTAACAATGTTCAATGTTTTTTTTGTTTGGATTTTGTAGTTAATACAATATACTTTTTTTCTTCCATTAAACACAATAGTCTCGATCTCTGTAAAAAAAGTAAACATAACTGCGCGTTTATTTTAGGAAAGATTTTTTAAGATACACCCACATTTTTTTAGTGGTGCAATTAAACCCGAAATTAATCGTCCAAAAGTATCATAAAATTGAACCCTAAGAAAAAAACCACGTAAATATATTTCTTCTTTTTTTGTATCATTCAGAGAATATTCAAGACCTTCAAAAAGGTATTAACTTTTTTAGAAGTATAAAATACAAAAAAAATAAGATTGTCTTGGTTTCCATGACCCTTTTTCCATTTCATTTATAAAAGTAAATACTTGGTTTTAATATGAAAAATTGCTTTTCATTCGCTTTTCTTATTTTTTTTCTACTAAAAGTTTTCATCGATTTTGCTTTTTGATAAAAGTAAGTTGCCCTTTTGTATGTTTTGATTATTCAGAAACATGTTTTACATTATTCTTTTGAACTTTTTCCTCTAAAACTATTTTAAAGTTTTTTTTGTTAAAACGCCATTTCTTTTTTTTATTTATGTCTTTTGTGCTTATGAGGAATTTATTTAACATCGATAAAATGTATCAAATTTTTTTTTTAATATTTCTGAAACTGACAGTTTTATCCATTTCATCCTCGTTTTCAAGTTTTTTTTAACTTTCAGTACAAATTTTTTTACGCGAACAAAAACTATGATGGAACACTTATGAACCAATCAAGTAAAATATTAGTTATAAAAGGCGATTTCTTGTTTTTAATACACTTAAAACTTTAACAATCTTTTTTATGTTTTATCATTCAATTTTCTTTTTCTTTTTTGATTCCAACTTTATTCTTTTCTTCCTCCTTTGCCATAAATTATAGTATCAAAGACCACGGATTTTTTTATATTCATTTTAATTCAATTGATTGTTTCACTTTTATTTTATCATTTTTTCTTGCCGCCCGTGTGATTATTTTTTGTTTTGTTTTCTTCTCTTTTTCCATTGCGTGCATGTACTTAGCGGACTTTATTGTTTATTGTTTTATATATGTATGTTAAACAGCCACCATCCATCCCATCAGCGTGATCGAGATAGTGAATAACTTTAAAAGATAAAAACGGCTATTTTTTTAATAACATTTCTTTGCAGAAAAATAATACAAAAAAAACAAGAAAAATCAATTATGACTAAAGCCGCTGCACTTTCATTGAAATGCCGAAAAATTGATGTAATTCAACAAAATTCTGAAGTAATTTTTCTAACGATTTTTTGGAAAGTTTTAAATTTGGAGAAATATATTAATTTTAGCCAACACCTCCAACAAGTACGATTCGACCATTATACAAATGTCAATTTTCTGTTCCTGCCAATTGTCCCCTTTCAAGTGATGATGATAATTCTCCAATCGATATGGAACCTAAATTTACTGGACGTGAACATTTTGCTGTTTTTTATACTCCAAGGGTAAGTAGATGGACTTTAAATAAAAAAAACATTAGAGCTTCGTGACATGATTTAGTTTTTAAATCTCTTGGCGAAAATTAAATATTTGTCAATTTTTTCAATATTTTTTTAAATTTGCGTTTTTTGACCAAAACAAAAAAGTTTATTCCTTGAAATTTTAGTTCCATGAACTATCATCCCCGGTTCATCAACCTATATCCCATCCATCTTCGCCACAAATCATTGGACGATCACCTTCAGTCAAAAATAACAACAATATTCCATTTAATTTTCCAAAACATTTTTCATTTAAAAAAATTAAACATAAATTAAGTGATTTGGAAAATTATCAAAGTTCATCTGATCCTAGTTTGAGATGCGACAAGCAACAAAATGGAACTCAAGGTTTGTTTTGTTCTTTTTTTTTTAAATTTTCTGTTTGAAAGTTTGAGAGATTTTTTGTTTTATTTACAAATATAATTCTTTTTTTGATTCTTGCCAATCGAAAAGTAACCCAAGAAGTTGCGAGCTTTAAAAAAACTTTTAAAAAAATAGACATCAACAAATCAAACGATAGTTTAAATTTTTTTTAAATGCTGCAAAGATATCAGATAACATTGAGAGAAAAAAAGATCAATGATATAAACATTTCGTAGCTAACTAACTTTTGATCATTTCGATGGATGCCATCCATCTATCTGTTACGACGGAAAAAAAAACGTTTAAATTATATATAAAAAATTTTGGATTTTTTATCTAAAAATCGTTTAATTTTATGAAATTTTGGTAAAAAGAAGTAACGAAAAAATCTTAACAAAAAATTTAAAGATTTTATTTTTCGTTACTAAACTCCCAGTAAATAATTCACTTTATTCTAAAACTATCAAATTTTCTTTAAAAAATATTTTTCCACAAAGTTTTATAGTTTTTTTCTTAAAAGTTAAACTATTATCCCTAAATTTTTTATTATTATTTTTGTCACCGAAATAATGTTTTAACTTTCTTGATTTCTTTCAAAAGACATTCTTTATTTTTTTCAATCTATTTAACTTATGATCTTAAATTTTTGACTAAATCTGGCCTTGAATTGAAAGTTTATTATTACTTTTTTTAATCCGAAAGTACACAAAACAACAATCTTTAACGTATCAAATATTTTGGACATACATATTTTTTATTATTTACCCTTGACAAACTAACTCTCACAACCACAAACACTTTTTTCCCCAAAACTTTATTTATTTTTTTTTGTCAAATTTTACTTCTCCTTTCTTTTTTTGGGTTTGTTTTTGTCATTTAAAAAAAAGAAAAGTTGTTAAAAATAGACTCCCTCTCTTTTTTATTTTCTTTCTCTTTCCCAAACCAAGTTTATGATGGAATTTTTTTTTAAATCACGTTTTTTTTCTCACTTGAACTTATTTTGTATTTTAATTTTCTTGTTTTTTGCCACCCTTTTTTTGACACTGCCGTCATTTGTCGCCTTCGTTGTCGTAGACATCGTCGTCGGAAAGGCGGCTGTTGTTTTGTTGTTTTTGTTGCCCGTTAGTTAGGCTTCCCCTTTCTTTGTTCATAGGACTCTTGTTTCAATGATCTGATTTTATTTTTGTCGACGTCAAAAACTTAGTTTTTGAAAAAAATGTAAATATTTATTATTGCAAAATAACAACTTTTGATTTGATATGTGTTCATTGTTATAGAATTTAACTTCCTTCGAGACAGACACAAAAATAATATAATGCCAAACGCCTAGGAATTATATAAAAAATTTGAGATTTCTTTTTAAAAAATTTGCTTAGTTTATTTAACTCGAAAATATTTAAATCTTCTAAAATACAAAAAAAGTTTTTAACAAAAGCCAAGTTTTCGAGGTGAAAGTGATTTTTTTACGATATTTAATGTTGTGAAAAGATATCCATTTTTTCTTGGTTTAAAACTTACTATTTTTTACTTTTTTCTTTTGCAAATACTTTCTTTTTTTGGCGATTGATAAACTAACTTTATTATTTACACAATTTTTACGCTTATTCTCAATTTTTTTGCAGACGCATCTTTTCCACCTCTCCCTTTGCAAGCATTAAATATTTTATAATATTTATTTTTCCACCTTAAAAAAGCTTTACTTTATTTATTTAGGAGTATCTTTCTTATATTTTTGTGTTTGACTTTCCGTCGGTTCCAAGGAGTCTTATAAAAATAGGGGGGAAAACGTGAAAGTTGTTAATCAATTGTGTCCAAAAATCTTTTATTTTCGGGTACATTTGTTTTTTCATCATTATTTTTTTATTTTCATTCAATCAGTCAGGTGGTTTTATTTTGCAGAAAAAAAAGGAAGAAAAAAATAATCGACTCTTTTTTGTGCAAAAAAACTTACTCCTCTGACTTTTCTTTTTTGTTTGCCGATAAAATTGATTGAACCTCGCAAAAGTTTGCTTTTCGACCAAAAATTTGAAGTTTTTTTAAAGCTAATTTTAGAAACTTCTTTTGTTAATTCATCGATTGTTTTTTAACTAAAGAGAAAAGTTTTTGTTTTGTTTGTTTTTCAACTTTTTTTTTCATTCTAAAAAAATGAAGTTTATTTTGATGAGACGACAACCGATTTGTTTATTTTTTTGGCTGGTTAATTATTTCTTAAATTATTTTGGGATTTTTATCATTTTACTTTTTTTTTGTTGGGAGGCAAATAATCATTCAGATCATCAGTGTAATGTTATTTTGCTTTTTATTGCGGTGTCTTATGATTGGAGGAAAAGTTGACGTAGTCTAGGTGATCTGTGTTTACGTCTATTGGTAGCTGTTGGGCATAAAATTTAGTTAAAGGACAATACTTGATTGATTAAAATCGCAAATCAAATATCCCTCTAAAATATAACTTTCAAACTAAAAAAATGCCTCATACTTTATGAAAGAACAAAACTTACTCTCGCACCATAAAAAAAAGATGCCGGGGTTTTACAATGAAAAATTTGCGGTTATATCCTTAATTTTTATAGTAAAACTTTATTTCTATGAACAAAACATTTTTCAAAATCAGATTTATTTATGTTGTTTTATTTCTTCAAATTCCATGAATGACTTATTGCAGAAAATTTTAAATTTGTTTATGTTTTTCTTTGTTTCAAGTAGATTTTTTTAAACTTAATTTTCCAACTAACAATCTCTATCTCATTTTTTTCCTCCCTGCTGCTTCTTTTACATTAAACTTAATTCATTCACCGGAAATCCAAACTCAGCTGTTTTTCTTCTTTCTTTTCTCTTTTTTTTCATCCCACGTTTCTCTTGATTTTCTCCAACAACAACAACAAAAAAGAAAAAAGAAAAAAGATAATGATGTCCCTCCATTTTTTTTTGTTTCTATTTTACACGCCACGCATGGTTTTTCCTGCTTTCGATTAATCCTTCCTCCCTCTGTGTTCCAACTATAGTTTCCACTCAAAATTCATCGAAGCGATTAATTTCAAAAAAAAAAGTAAAAGAAAATTATCCCAAGTTAAAACAAAATAATACACACGTTGAGACAAAACATTTTTTTAATATATATTTGTTTTTTTTTTGTCTGACAGTTAAAAAAATTGATTTATTTTTATTGAGTCTCAGAAACTTTCTCTTTTACTGTTCGTTGAATTTAGGCTTTCATTTTACTTTGAGTTTTGAATTTTCCTTCGTCGCCTGCTTTTTGATGGAATTCTAAAAAAGAAAACTTATTACTTTTTTTTATTGAAAAATTAATATTTTTACAAACTTATTTTTGTATGTTTGTGTTTTTTTACTTCTGCTAATTTGAAGCCATATTTAGAAAAAATGAAAAGAATAGCGGTATTTAATAATATTTTTTTGCAAGTAAAAAATATATTTATAATTAATTTGAAGAAGAAAAAATGTAGTATCACGTCATTCATATTTTTTTATTTTATTTTTCATTGAACATTGGTGATTCCCAACTTTTGAGCTTTAAATGAAAATAAAATTTTTTGAATTGAAATGCCAAAGAAAGAAAAATAACTTTGAACTTTCTTTTTATTTTGCATTTTTTTCTACGTTTAAAAAAAATTATAATTTAGCAAATTAAGTGAAGCATGGGAATATGTCGTAGTGTTAGTTTTTTGAATTTTAATTTGGAGTGACTTAAAAATAATGGAAAATTTAAGCGGTCGAAATGTGGTCATTATAACTACATAGTTTTCGAATAACAATTTCGAAGGATAAAAATTCTTAAAAAACTTATTGAAAATTTTGCAGTTTCAAATATTAAAAAATATTTTATAACTTTCTTTATAAAACCATAAAACGATGGAATTCTTTAACATATTTTTTACATTTTTTTAAGCATTTTTTTTATTCCATTTTAATCTTCCATTTGAATTAATCTTTTATTCGCCATTTTTCTTCCGGTTCTCTCTCACTTTTCCACTCCGTCCAACAGATTATTGAAACAAGCATGCTTCATACTTCATTAATTTTTTAAAGCTCAAAATTTAAAAATGTCTAAGTAAATTTCCGTTTTTTTGTTAGTTCAAAAACCATACTTATTTTGGTATTCTTGAGAAAATTTTAAGTTTTTAAAATCCAAAAATCCATTTTTTAAATGTTAAAACTTATTAATGCCAAAAATATTTATGTAAACTTTCCCAAACTTTCTTTCGTCTAAAAAAGGAAACACTAGAAAAACATTTCTTTTTCTTCTTCATTTTATATTCTCATTCAACATTCACTCCTTCTCCCTGAGACAATTGGGCTAGGAAAGTTGTCGTTGCTGTGTCGCTTATGTTCCCACGCAACTACAACGACAAATATTTTTTTTTTCATATTTACTTAGTTGCGACAAATTTTATTTTCTTTTGCGGTTCTATTTTGAGTTTCAAAAACAGGCGAAACAAAAAATTGGTTTATAACAATTTTCTTTTCTCAAACAAGTGTCTTTCTTTCTTTTTCTCACTTTTTTTGTTGAGGAAAATGCAGCGGTTTGAAAAAAAAGGAAGAAAAGAAGAATGGCACTCTCGGGCGACCGACGAGGATGGACAACATAAAAACAGCTGAAGCACATTCATTTTAACAACAATAAAAAAAAGTTTCAAAAAAGGAAGAGTTTGTTTCTTCGGCAAAAAAAATTCAATAATTTTAAAAGGAATGGAAAAACGTCAAAACCGCAGCTTTTATTTTGACTGCTTTTCTTTTTAACAAAAAGAAGAAAGATTTTATGAAAAATGTTTTACTTAAGTTGAATTGCCTTTTTTTTGTGGGTCCTTAAAAATATGGTTTAGGAATAAAAAATTTTCTTTTTCAATATCCAATGCTCATTTTCATTTTTTGCCTATTTGTTTAACTGATTTTTTTGAAAATATTACTTTTGTTTGATTCAAAAAATTGATATTTTCTGGTATTTGATTGAACAGCTGTTTAATTTTAGAGTTTTCTCATTTTTTTGAATGAAAAATATTAATTTCTTTGTTTAAAATAATCTTTTTGAATTAAATTATTTTCCTTGTTTAAATATGGGTTTATTATTGTTTGAATGTTAAAGGATAAAGGCTAAAAAATGCGTTTTTTTTTGTTGAGGTTCTGTGCTTTAGATAGATTTAAACAGCAAATTAAAAGACATTGAGCTTAATTTAAATTTATTAAGAATTTTTTGACCCCAAAAGCTTATTACTAAATATCTCTATTTTTTCTTATTTTTTAAATATTTGCGGTGGGCGACATATTGATTGTCCAACAATAAATGAATTCGCATTTTTAAGAAAAACCTTTTTGCAGCTGTTTTTTTCTATTCTTTTTGCTTTTGAAAATTTTTAAAGTAACAATTCAGAGAACTTACTTTACTACTTTAAAAAAGGAAATACTTCAAGCGAAACGACAATTTCTTTGTAAAAAAGTTTGCAGGAATTTCAAGCTAAATAATTTTTTTTACCACTTTTTTAGATTTCGATAGCTTTTTTTAAATTTTATTAAATACCTTTTTTTATTTCCGCTCAAAAAAAAGATTATCAAATAACCAAACAAAAAAAGAAGAAGAAGAGAGATTAGCTATAAATTTTTAAATGTTTCCACCAAATTTAAAATTTTGTTTGATAAAGATTAAATTTTGCTGTCTTCCATTTATTTATGAGAAAAAAAAATTTGTGATAGACGAAAAAATCTTTCTTTGGGCGCCGAGCTATGTTTCGCGGATTGATTTAATTATCAATGGTTTTTCCTCACTTTTTAGTTTCATAGCAAGGAGTTTCGCATTGGATTTGGCATAGGCGTAACGAATATGGATAAACATTTTTTGGTTTAATGTAAGATTATCTGAACCTCGTTATCTGTTTTTTTCTCTAAAATTTTATACTTAAATGGATATTATTCAGCCATGAGTAAATAATAGTTTGTACTTATGTGCGTCAATCAAAAGATTGATATTAACACATTTTTAAATTTAATGACTTTATTAGACCCATTTTTTACTCAATATTTTCCAACTAAATTACATAAATTTAAATTAAATTAATTAAATAATTAGTAACATCCCTTTTTTTGTCGACTTTGTAGTATCAGAATAGATAGTCAATGTTCCATTTTTTAATAATTTACAACCAGCTGACTACTCTTTTTTTAAAATCTAGATTTTTAACAATTTTAAATATACTCATTTAAAGGCTTATCTCTGTGAGTAATAATATAATTATCTGGCCGCTATATATTTCTATTATTTTATCTCAGCTTTTATTCCCAAAACGAACAACGCCTCATTTTTTTATATTTATGTATTCATTTTATTTTTCTTAGAAACCATTAAAATTTGTGTCCCATTTATTTCTCTTCCTTTTTTTTTAAAAAAAACTCAACAAAATTGAGTGAAAAAAAGGAGAGAAAAGACAAACGTGAGTTTCAAGTATCTCTCTTTCAAACACACTTTTTTTTCTTCTCTAAAATCCATCCATGTTTGTTGTTTCAATAAAAAAGTCATGTTTAAAAAGAAATCAGCTTTTTTCTGGGGGAAGCCGTGGAACTTTTTTTAAAAATGAAAAAAATGTAATTTGTCTTATTTCGTTTTTCTTGCTCGCCGTCTTTCAAATTTCTGCAAAATAAAATAAAAAAATGCCAACACCGACTTCGGAAGTTGCTTTCGATGCTTCTTTTCATTTTTTTTGAGGCACACACTTTTTTTTATTTGAAAAGGAGAGTGACGCGAAAAAAAGAGAAAGTGAACTTTGTTTTTTCTTTTCTACATATTTTATTTTCAAAATTCAAACTAGTTTTCTTTCTAACTAAAAATTTCAAAAAAAGAGTTTATATAAAAAACAAAATTTATTTTATTTTATATTTTTTTTGTAAATGAAATCAAAACTCAAAAATTCAAAAATTCAGATTCGCATCGTCGAATGTTTTTTGAAAAAATAATCAAAAAATAGGCTTAACTCCTCTGTCAATTTTTGGCGGACGCGAAAATTCAATTTTTTGACGTTTATTTAAAAATTTGTTATTTTCTTCTTCTTTTCATTTTTTCTTGCCTCCTCAAAAATTTTGTTATTATTAAATTTCAAATAAAAAAAGAAGAAATTCATGGAAGAATAAAGTTCTTTTTTGCCCTCTTAGAAAAAAAAGAAGATGTCATCATTCGATTATCTCTCTTTTATGTCGGTTTTACTCTCTCCTTTTTCTTCTTCTTTTTTCTTCGAAATATTGTCTCATGTATTTGTCAGTTTTTCTTAATAATTGAAAAAATAAAAATATTTTCTTTTGCAAAAAAGAAAAAGAACGGTTATTTTTCTTTTTTTTTGTTACGAATTTACCTTTCTTTTTATTTTATACTGTTGATTGTTGCTTTGTTTTGATTTATTAAGCTTTAACATTTCATTCATGCTTTTTTTCAATTCTATTTTATAAAAAGGTCAAAAATTCATACATATTAACCACAAATCTAAAAGGAAATGTGGATTTGACATTTTTGCAGCTTTCTTGTTTCTTGATGTTTTAAAGATAAAAAATTTGTATTTTAAAAAAGAAAACCCTGAAAAATTTTTAAAATATGCTTTTTATTATAATTTCTGGTTTTATTCTCTATCAGGAAGCTGCTGTTATTTGAAAAATCAAAATTTTTTAAATGATGCCTCTTTTTTTAAATGTCTCAACAGCTTTCGTTTTTTGAAAAAAGTAATAATTTTTATACTTTACTTTTATATATTTTTAACAAATTGCGTGTTTGAATAAATTTTATAATAAATTTTTTTATTTAGTCTTCCTTCTTTTTTTCCTTCATGGCGTCAATTTTAAACTTTTGAGCTTTTAAAATTTAAATAAACTTTCTTAAAAAATTTGTGTAGCAATTCATGGTGCAAATTTGCAGCAAAAATTTTCTTTCAAATAATTTCTCTTTTTAAAAGTAAAGTTTCCAAGATTCTTAAAATCGAAGAAAAAATTGTTACTGGAGTTTTCTCCACGAAAAATGGAAATTAAACTTTTCATTTCGAGACAAATAAATGTGAAATATCATAAAATAATCATGTGTTCGTCACGTTGTCACTTTCCTAATTTAAATAAGTTCAACCTTAATTCCTCACTGATTCTAGAAAATAAAAAACAAAACAAAAAATGCAAATTTAACTTTCACTTTTATTGTATTCTCCCTTTTTCATAACACAAAAAATTGGAAGAATATCAATGAGTTTGGAACCATTTTTATTTTATTTATCATGATTATTTTTGGAGCGATTATCTTCCACCTTTTTAAAGGGAGAACCACCTGACTTTAAACTTTTTTTATTATTATTTCGTGGCTGTTTTTTTATTGTTTTTTTTAATGTATTAAGTTTTCATCAACATTGATTGAAAACATAAATTTTCTAAAAGCGAGTGTGCGATAAATCTTTACCTTTCTTGCTATTGATAATAGTAACCAAAATTATGAAATTATCATTAAAATTTATTTACTATCTGATAGTAATTAAAAATTGTAAAATATTGTTAAAATTTTGTTATTCTCATTTCCCTCAAATCTTTATTTTAACTATTTTTCAGACTCCACAGAAATGCCTTATGATCAAAGACGGCAATCAGTTTGTGCTCCAACATATGTACCCACTTCAACCCGGGATAATTTTACTTCGCATGCAACAAATTCAGCTTTTTACACAACTCAACAACCCACGAATGGAATATTTGCGAGACCCATTAATCACCCGGCAATTGCTTCACTTTCAATTAGTTCAAATTCGCCTTCCATGTATCTTTTAAATAATGGAAATCCAATAAGTCCCAAACAATCCATGATTGGTCCATCACCGAATAATTTTAATGCATTTTCTGGTAGAAAAGGTTCAATAATTCCATCAAATTTTGGTCCAACACAAAATATGCCTCCAACTCGAGAAAATCGTAAAAAAGCTGTCATCACCGTGGATGCCCAAAGTACCGAAGTAAGAAATTAAATTCCTTAACAAAATTATAAAAAAATGGCTTTTTTAGATTTTAATTGCAAACGATAGTGTTTGCCGATTATTTTCCCTCAAAGATCGCTCTTTGATTGGTAGAAAATTAAAAGATGTTTTTTCTGGTGGAAGTTTACAAGATTTGAGACAAAAGAATAATACATCATTTTATTTGGATGATCCCGATGATATAACAAAACCCATAATTGTTAATAATGTTTTGTTTTCGGATAAAGGAAAATTAACTCCAGTTTATGGTAAACCTGTAAGTTGACGACCACTATTAAAACAAACAAAAAATATTTATCAAATTTTTTTGTTAAGTCTCGGCTGAAAATTTTTGGCTCTACTTGGTTTTAGGCGTCCAAAGGGTGAAAATAGGCGTCCGAACGGAAATAGGCGTCCGAGATTTTGAGAACAGATAAAAATGGCAAAAAATCAGCCTGAGACTAAGTCTTAGCCTTAGCCTAAGCTTAAGCTTAAAGCTACATCAAAATAGAGTTAAAAAATCTCGGACGCCTATTTCCCGTCGGACGCCTAAAAAAGTACTTCGGACGCCTAAAACCAATTAGGGCCAAATTTTTTTTGTAAAAAACTATACTAAAAATAAATTTTTTTAAAGGTCGATATAATTGATGCTGATGGAGTTTTATCGACCGTTTGTGTATGGTCATATCCTTTAACACCAGCCGCAGCGATGATGGCAAATCAACGAAAGCATTCATCCATACTTTCTCGAAGTCCATCAGAAAGAATTCCATCCAGTATTTTGACGGATATTAAAAATAAAAAAGATGACCAACAACAACAAATTAGCAATCATCATTCAGTGGGTTTTAGGTTGGTTTAAAAACTTTTTAAACATCTTTAGTTTTTGTAATATTATTTGTGTGTAAAAAAGAGAAAGTCAAATTTTAAAAAATCTAATCAGAAAAAAGCAGCAGCAATGACCAGTATTTTTTAAAACGGTTTGGGCTTTTAAATAAATTATTCATTCATTTTTCTTTCATTTTAATTTTTCTTTTTTAATTTTTTTTCTCCCACGTGTGTTTGTGTGATGTTTCTGAAATGTTTATATGTAGTAACAACTAATGATGTGAACCACCACGCTTTTTTTTCTATTCCCAAGCAACTACAAAAATTAAAAAAGAAAATGCCAAAGGTTATTAATAATGTCATTTTTCAACCATCATTTTTTCTTTATTTTTTTTATCTCTAAAACATTCAACATTTTGCTTGACTCATTTATTGCATCCAAATATAATAACTTTGTGCCCTAAAACAAATGAATAAAATGTTGTCAATGAAGAACATTTCTGCCAAACAAAAAAAAATGGAAAACTAGAGATCTTATTTGCATAGGAACAATATTTTGCTGCAAATAATTTTGACGTAGATGACCTCCACAATATTCTTCTGTAAACATCTTTTACCTTTGTTTTATTTTGCAATTTGAGTATTCGACGAACGGCATTTTACATCACTTCCGTCTTCTCAGTTTTCTCACTTTTTTTTGCTCTATGGAATTCATTCATTTATGAGTTATTCCTTTTTTATGAAAAACAAAAAATTAATCTATCCTTTTAAATCCCTCTTTTTTTTTTATCTTTCATCTATTTCTATTTTTTATGGATAAAAAAACTGGGATTATCTCTTTCTCCATTTATAAAGAATTTAAATTTTTAAACAATATAAATATGTCTCAAAAAATGTGAATGATTATTATGTTAAAGAACATTTTTTTCATTACACGTTTTTTCTGTTAACCTTTTACCTTAAAATTTAAAAGCCTGCTTGTTAGATAGCTAGCTTTTTTTATTTATTCCTTTTGCCTTTTTATTTTGAAGTGCGTTTTTTAAAAGAAATAATAAATTATGAAAAAAAAGTGGTAATTTTATTTTCTTATGAAGCTAGAAACATTTTTTCTTTTCTCGAACTTGCTATTAGTTATTTATTTTCAAAGATCTCAAAGGCGTGAGTCAAAAAAGTTTGAGCCACGAAGCTTTTTGTTTATTAATTTTAACCCCTTTTTTGTTGCATCTAAAAAGTTAAAGTTTGTCTTTATAGGTTAGAAATCAGTTTGAGTTTTTTTTTATGTTTTCCTAGCTTCAAAACCTATGTTTTGTCCGAGTAGAAAAGAAATATTCTATTTTTGAATCAAAAAATGTTAACAAAAGAATTTTTTTAAGTTTACTCTAATTTTTTTGTTTTGTTTCGGATTTTGTTTAGGTCGAATAACTAATTTTACCCACTTTCATTGATGTTTATTATCTTCCTTTATTATCGTGAAGAGAGACACAAAAGCAAAATTTCTCATTCAAGTTTGAAAATGTAAAAAAACTTTTTTCATTCCAAAGATCTCTAAAAAAGTTGTGCCATAGCAGACACTAAAAAATATTTAGATTCCAATCTCAAAAAAAGTTTTTTTGAGCGACCAAGCTTGAGAAAAAGCAAGCCCATCTATTTATTTTTTACATACATATTTGTTTAGAGTTTTTTCGTATTTCGGCCTTTGACGACAAAAACGATTGTTGAATGAATTTTAATTAAAAAAAAATGCTTTCTACCACCATTTTTTTTGTGCTTTCATGTTTGTTTGCAAAATATAAAGAAAAAAGAAAAGTTCTTTTTTTCTTTCTATCAAATTTCAATAATTAGATTGAATTCAAATTTTTTTTAAGTTTGAAAAAACTAAACTTTATTAAAGTCTTTTTAAAAAATGCCTTTGGGAACTTTTGTTTGCCGCTTGCAGCAGCAGCTGTTTAGAAAATTAAAAATGATGTTATTATTTTTTACCCTCAAAGAGATCCAAAATCTTAGAGAACAAAAAATTATGAGTGCATCATCAGACTAAAAACCCAAGTTACTAAAAATACCTCTGCAAAAAAATGTCCATAAAAAAGGTGGCAAAAAAATGCACCTGTATAATTAGAAACCCTTTATTTTAAACATTTGTTTTTTTATTAATTTTTTTTTATGGCGGCTATGAGCTCTTAGAAATCATTAACTTGCTTTGTTTATTGCAAATTTTTAACAAAGAAAATTTGCTTTTTTATGTTTGTTCCTTTTTTTATTATTCGCGAGTTTTATCGAATTTCTAATTAATTATTAGCAAAATAAATTTCCAGCTTTTCTTATTATTTTGCACTATAAATCGAGTCGTCAACAGCTCAATATTAGACCAACACGAATTTAATATTAAAAAACCCAAAAATGGACATTTAATTTAATATTCAAATTTTCTACACTTCAAAACCTATTGCCTTTTAGCAAAAAAAAATAAAAACCTTGCTTTCCCAAAAAATTTTTGGCTCAAATAAAAAATGATGGTCACTCAGTTCATTCAAAATTTGTTGTTTTAATACACGGAATCACCACCACCATCAGAAATAACATTGTCGCCATAGACTATAAATAATTCCCTTGTAAAGGAATCATAGATACATTTATTTTTATTAAAAAAAATTATTAACTATTATGAGTCTTCGAAGGATTATTTAAAAAAAAAGAAGAAAGAAGATATTTTCCGGGTTGAAATTGGATTTTTTGCTTTTTTTTAATATTTACTCGTCGCTTTTTGTGTTGATAGAATAAAATGGTCTTCGTAACATTTATGGCAATTATAAAACGTGGATTTTGTTCAACCAATAATAACCATCAAAGGTTTGTTAAAATACAAAAATACATAAAATTGATTGTTGTTGTTCGTGTTTATCCTTTCAAGTTTTAGCTTTATTTTTTCTTAAAATTAATGATAGTAACAAAAGTGACAAAATATTGACGAATTTACTTACTATCATTTTTTAAATTTTTACTATTAGATTCAAACGTTTAATTTTCTCAAAATTTTTTCCATTCTTTAATCTCTTCCATCTTTATTTATTTTAAAATGTGCCACCCTCTCTTCTTGATTTTTCAAATAATTATTGTTTTCGTTTAGCCTTTTTTTGCTTGAGGCAACAAAAAAAATTGATACATATTGTTAAAGTTTGTGTCAGGCAATTCCTTCTTTCTTCTTCTTTCGTCTCGTATTTTTTCTTATCGATGTTAAAAAAAATAGAAAAATGATACATATGTATGTCGTTAGTCTCGTTAAGGAAAAAATGTTTGATACTAAAATTAGTATTATTTTTCTTTTTGAAAATGGAAAAATGAAACTTTTTTTAAAGTCAAAAATAGCTGTTTGTGGTTTTAAAGGGCTGTATCGGTGTCGGCGTCTAAAAAATAAATTAGGAAGAAGCGTAGGAGTAAAGGATATTGATATCTCATGAAGAAAAAACATTGCTTGTTCAAAGATTATATCAATGATCAATGATAAAAATGGAGATAATCGTGATTAAAAAAAAATATCGGTTTAATCATTTTGGCTATATTTTTTTTTCTGAGATAGACTGGTTTAGAATGAAAATGTTTTCCATATGTATATTTTGGATTTATGGTATCTTTAAATTTAAAAGTTTTTTTATTTTCCATTTTTCACTTTTTCCTTTCTAAACGTTTTACGTGGAAAAAGATAGTAACTTAAAAATGAAAAATATTGCCAAAAATGAGTACTATCTCACAAGCTCATTGTAAAATTAAATTTTTACTATTTTCATAAACAAAACCTTTGATGTTTTTTTCTTGCTTTTAATTACTATTTTTATTTCTTAATGTCTGTTTTGCTTCAAAATGTAAAAACATTACTACTACTAATTACCGCTTTCGTGTCTGCCGTCCATCTCGAATTCCAGAAACTCTTAAAAAAAAAGCCGACCAAGAAAAAAAAATCTAAAAAAGATTAGTTAGTTGCTCTTCTCATGCTTAAAACTAAAACACACATATCAATTTACAATATATATTATTTTTTACGTTCCATTTATTTCTTCCAAATGCCCAATCCCTTCTTTTTTCATTGTCCATCTCTCTCATGCAATATGGCGGCCGAAGCCAAATACGCCCGCTGGTTAGCTAGCTACTTACTCATTTTCCCGTCTTGTCTCGCTCGACTCAGTTCTTCGTCGCAAGCTTCGGCTGAGGAAAGCTATTTATGGCATTAAGCATTACTTTTTTTAGATTTATTTTTTTTTCATGCTTCATCGAAAGAAGGAAAAAAACGTATACTTTTTATTTTCCTTTTTGCACACCGCACAAAAACCAAATGCGTTTTTCTTCTGTGTTTCTTGTTTTTTTTGTCGTTCGTTCGAGAAGTTTACCTTTCATTTCTTTTTCGTATGTTTCTAAAAAAAACCACTTAATATTACTATTATTATTATTACATATTATTATTATCCGCCGCGAGAGACCTGGACTTTTTACGTTTTTTAAATAATATTTTTTTCTGCTTCAATGAAAAAACCTTTTATCCGTAAAAATTTTTTTTTTCAAATGGTGGTCATTTTCCGGAGACTTTTTTAGACATCGTCGGTCTTTTTTGAATCATGAATGCATTTAAATTATTTATAAAAAGTTTTGAAATTTGTTTATTTTTTGTGTTTTGTAATAAAAAAAAATGGTGGGAGTTTCATATCGTTCGTCGCTAAGGGAGATTCCAAAGCTATAGCTTTCTTTCTTCTGGAATGAGCAAGAAAAAAACATACAATAGTTAATAGGAGTTTTTTTACAAAAAATAAAAGTTTCTTATTGTTATTAGTTTTACAAAGTCTCAAAGTTTCAAAGATTGTTAGAATTAGAAAATAGTTTTAAAAAATTAGGCGGTTTTTATGTTTGAATGGTTTGAAAAGATGATAATTTTCGTAATAATTCAACTCGAATCGGCTCCATGCTTTTTGTTGTTTTATTAAAGACCACTTTAGTAATTACATTGGAATTTTTTTATTATTTCGATAAATATTTATGGAAAAACAAAAATATTTTTTTCAATACAAAAAACACTTACAGTCAAATTTAAAAATTATTTTCTGATGATTAAATAATTTTTTGCTTCATTTTTTTTAATTTCCACAAATTGCTTGAATTTAAAAAGGCACCTTTCAACAAAAAAAATTCATTGTTTAGATTTTTTCTTATTTCCAAAAAAAGCATTCCTTTTGAGTGTCATTGATGTTATATTTTTTTGTTGTTGCTTTGCTTTTTATTATTATGTTTTTGCATTTGCATTTTGAATATCAACGCCGCCGCCTTCTCAAAGACTGCCTTTAATTATTTTTTCTTCGGGCATTATTCTAATTATATTTTTTGTTTCTTTGGCATTTCTCTCTCCCCTTCGATTTCTATCCTTTTGACGATGACTGCCTTTCTCTTCTTATTGCCTGCTGGCTGAAAAGCCATTTAGATGTAACCATTAATAAAACAGCTGAGAACGAAAAAAGAAAAAGTCGCTTTCTTTTCAAAGGCAAAAAGAAAATGTATAGCAAAAAAAAAAGCTTTGACTTCGACTTAGGCGACTTTGTTTATTTATTTATTTTTATATGGCACTCTAACGATTTTTTACAACAACAAAGACAACATTTTTTGTTTCGCTTTATATTTATTAGAACATATATTCTTTGAAGAATTTTTATATTAGTCATTGGCAGGAATCGGCTGCTATTTTCTATTATCAATCAATTTGATTTGACAGTAATATTTTTAAAACAATAATTTTCATGTTTATGTTACTCTCTTTCCTTTAATTTTTTCTAAAAAAAATATATTAATCATATTTTCGCGTTGTTTATTTTTTTGCTGAAAAAAATTCATTGTTTTTGTTTATTTTTTTTTTGAAATAAAGGAAAGGTAATAAATAAGCATCATTAAAAAATTTTCTCTTTTTGCTTGCTTTTTTGTTTACATACTTTTGAAAAGGGATAAAGCTTAAAAATCTGGACGTGTGTGGTTTTTTTAAAACCGATGATGCATAAATTCGATGATAATAATGATGCTTTGGATTTGATCTTTGAAATGAGTAGTTTAGTTTTTGTCTGCTTTTTAGAGTTTTTTAAAGCATTTTGCGATGGATAGTAATCAAATTTTCACGATATTTTAAATTTTCGAGTTACTGTCTCTTTTTATTTATTTTTTTCCATAAATTTGCAACTCGTCTTTTTGCAAAAACTTATTTTTAATTCATTTTCATTTTTGAAAACCATAAAATAATAGTTTCAATTTACAACAAATAAAAAACCTTCTATGTACCTTTTTTTTGGAGAGAAGTGATATTACTCCTACCTTTTTTTTCGGAAGCAACCATTATGAATTTCCGCTACGTATGTATTTTGCTTTTGCTTGCTTCGACTCCTGCAAAAAAAAAAAAAGAAACCATGAGACATAAAAATAAAATGTCTCTCTTTTGTTTTATTTTTTTTTATTCAAAACAATGGAAAGGAATTTCTTTTTTGTAATATCAAAAACGGAACAATAAAATGGAAAATTGTAGAATTCTTTTTCCTTCATTTATTTTTTCTTGTTGAATTAAAAAAAGAGACGACGATGACAAAAAAAATTTTGTTTGATATTTTACAAAACTAAAAAGTTTTTTGCTTTTTGCTTTTGAAAAAAAAATAAAATGATTGAACGAAGGAAGAAAAAAAGAAAAAATTGAATCAGCTGCTTTTAAAAAAAGGAGCAAACAGCTGGATTTGATAAAACTTCTTCTTCCGGATTTTATTTTTTTATGATTTTTTGATTTAAAAAAAACACTGGCGACCACGGGATGCTAATTCATCTTCTACTATTTAATTATTATCGTCTGCTTTTAATGTTATGGCTTTAAATATTTTTTTAATCTTTCAAACAACCAATAAAGTTTCTTTAAGTTAAAATCGTACTAATTTTTCTTGCAAATTTCTATTTTTTACTAAAATACCATTCTTTGATAGTAATCACTTTTAAACAATATTTTGCAAAATTAGCTTACTACACCGTTCTTTGGCGTTTATTTGCGACATGCTTTTTTTGCAACACAACAACCAACGCCGCCGACATAAATTGTTTATTTTCTTTTTTCCATGTATTTTTGCAAACTTGTTTATTACAACAAAAAATAATAAATAAAAATAGAGATAATAACCATTTAATATTTGACCTTTTAAGCAAGCTTAAACATTGGTTGATCAATCATAAGACTGATGCTCTATTAATTTTTTTATTGTAAGCTTCCAGGATTTTTCTTATTTATTTTTTTAAATAAAAGGAAACCGTCGTTAATTGAGAACAAAAAATAATAGTTCAGAAGTATGGTTCTTCGATTTTTGTTGAATTTATTTTGGACTTTGAAACATTGCACTCATTTTTTCACTTTAAATTAATTTTTGTTTTGTGTTTTTTGGTAATTTTGTTATGAGCTGTCATAAATTTCTTCTTTTTTTATTCTGTGTACTACTTATCGGTAAGAGTTAAACACTAAGTCTGTTTAATGCATTTTTGTGACGAGTATGTTATAACAACACATTGAGCTGTAAGTAGCAGGCGATAATAGCTTAACAAAACAGTGCTTTTGATATGGAAACAAGTCGCCTTTTTTGTTGAGAAATTGAGTTAGAAAAATGTTGAGATAAAACTCTGTAAATTCTCTCTAATATTTATAGTTTTCTTTCACTTGCAAGCTCAACGACAATCATCGCTCAGCTTTGTTTAATTTTTTAAAATTACTATCTGTTTTTTTTTTACTTAAAATGACGTCAAGGCTAACCTACGTGTATAAAATTCATGGGTCAAAACTTGCATATTTTAAATTTTTTAAATTTTTTATGTTTTGTTTCTGGGTTTGAAATCATTTATTTTTCTGAAGTAAAAAACGCTTCTTCTCTCAAAACAAAACAAAAAAATATGATATCATTTGAAAGTGTGTTTAATTTTTTTACTTGCGTATGTTTTTTAGTTTTCAATAATTAATTAAAATTTGAGCATTCTTGTTTGAAAGCGAAAAAAAATATTAGACATCATGTTTTTTGTTTCTTTCTAAAAAGTGCAGCTTTGAAACAAAAAACAAGAATTTTTTGTGATTGGTGGTTGTTGGTAGCCATTATTTTAAATTTAGCTAAACATTTTTTTTATTTGACTTTGTTGTTTTTATTTGAGATTTTAGGATGGTTTAAACAATTATTTGTGTGGTAAACAACAGGAAAACATAATTGCAACAATAATATTTAAACAGGCGAAAGTCAGTCATTAAGGTTAGCTCTAGTATGCTAAGGATTTAAAAGCAAGCGATGTTTTTTTGTTATGTTTTTTCTGGGCCTAAAAAAGAGGAGGTTATAGCGACAGAGGAATATAAAAGGTCAAAGAGCTATGAAACATTTTAGTTTAGAAAGTTTCAAAATTTTAGGATGAAGAAGTTTCTCGAAAAGTTTATTTCCTAAAAAAATTCTTTTGGTTTCCTCGAGGCGTTGAAATTTTCATTATTGATGACTAAGAAGTTGTTGACTTGAAGTTCTGTCTTTTTTTTCTTGAAATCTCAAAAAAAACCTTTTTTTTTAGCTTTTTTTTCTTCAAATAATTACATACATTTATTTCAACATCCTCCATTGTTGAATTTCATAACCCTCCATCTTTTTTTTGAGAGTAAAAAATTGAAAAAAAAAACTAGGACAACATTGGCAGCGACGACGACGACGGGACGGTCACTGCCAGCCGTCGACGAAACGGTCGTTCGTCGTTTGCATCTTCTTTTTTTAAAACTCATACTTCCTCATATTTCCATCCTTTTTTCTATGCCGATAGCAAGAAAAAAAATGTCCACAACATTGATGGTGAAGAAAAAAAAAACAAGGGCAACCCTTTTCTATTTTTCCAAGTTGTTGCTTGCTGCTTCCATCTTGCTGCCCCTCTGGCAATATTTTTGTTGTTGTTTTGTGTCTTCGTCGAAGACGAAAACCAAGTCCGTCATGGAAAAAAGAAAAAAGCTTCCATATTTTTTATGGTCCATGGAATGACTCGTTTTCCTTTTTTTATTCTAACGTAAAATTTAAAATTCAATGAGAAAATAAAAATAGAGAAATGCTTTTATTGTATGTAACTCTTCCTTCTTTTTTCTTTGCTTCAGGGGCAATAAAGCATCAGCAAAAAAATGCATCAACGTTTGTGTATGTTTCAGACAACATTATTTATTTCATGCTTGTGAGCTGCTTTTGACTCAATTTTTTTTCTCCTTGCTTTTCATTTCTTTTTCGTTTTTAAAAGCAAAAAAAGCCAATTCCACGTTTAAAAATAGCGAAAAATTTGTATTTTCACTCAAAAATATTTTTAAAAAGACAGTAATTAAAAATCCGGAATTATTGTCATAATTTTATTACTCTCTTCCTGTGAGTTTCTTCCTAAATTGACGTAATTTTTGCAGATTTTTGTACTCATCTCGAACCTTTTTAATTTTTCCCAACCTTTATATTCCTTTAGTTATCTTGTTGCAAGTTTTTTTGCACTTTTTAACCTTTTTGGTATCTATTTTTTATTTTTTGCGCTGCGCGGACTTTCCCACGATGCTTTTTTTGTTTTGTTGTTTCTTGGTTCATTTAACATCGTTCGAATCCCATTTTTTTTCTTTTTTGCTTTCGTCTATCTCATTTGCCATTTACAAAATTTTCTTTGTTTTGATCTTTCTTTAGGGCTTTTCTTCGCCTTTACCAAACTTTTGAAGAAGAAAAAACAAAGGCGATTTAAATTTATTTTTTATTCCTGTCTGGGGAACATCCATTGCCTGCTACCGCCCAAAAATGGCGGCTGTCTGATATATGTATATCTCGTCTAATATTTTTGGGCCTAAAAAATGACGGATAATTAAAGAGTAAAGTTTGATCCATTTTTTATATTTTTTTTTGTTTTGTAAAATTCAAAAAGGGGCGTAATTTGATTTTTTTCTTTTGCAAATAAGCTAGCTTTTTTTTGTCTGACGGCGCGAATATTTAATGGCCGTTCAAAATTAACAAATGAAACACTTTTGATTCGTTTTCTTTTCCTTTGAGCTTCGTTCCATTTTATGTTTTTGCATTGATAGTAAAAATAATTTTTAATGGGCAAAACCAAATTTCTTAATTTCTTTTACTACAGTAACGAAAATCTTGCAACACCAAAGTTTTTTTTGTTACTCTCTTTTATCGATAAAAAAAAGGTCTACGTTCAAAATGGGAAAAAGTCTGATTCTTTTAAAAAATAAAAAAGAAGAAGCAGCTAAAAGGCTAAAAACTATGAAGGGCAAAGATTTGGCCGATATTTTTTTTTGTATTCTACAAAAAAAATTTTTGTTGATAAAAATGGGAAAATGAAATCGAAATATTTTGTGTGTTATGATGACCAAACGACTTTTGACTTCTTCGTTTTTTTTATATATACTGAAAAAAAGCTTCTTTTAAAAGTGGATTGTTTGATTATAAAAATATGAGATTGAAAAAATTGATTTCGATTAGTTTTAGTTTTTTGGTTTTAGCCTTTCAAAAATATATTTTGAAGCAATCAAACCCGTGTCTTTTTTTATTGAAAATGGAAACTTTGGGGTTCAAAGGTTCCATTTTTTTCTCGTTATGAAACATAGTCTCTGATTTCATAATGTCGTAAGCTTCTAAAAAATTTAAAAGTGCTGTCTCAAAAGTGTCGTATTGGAATATCTTTCATAAAACCAAGAATCCAATCACCACTTTCATAATTTTTGACTCAATGACATTAGATATTACTTAACCATATCTGGAGGATTACAAAAAGCCATAAGCTTCTTATTACTCTCAATAATTTTCCTTCAAGCAATTAACCCGCTACAAAAAAAAGCAAGCATGA
Organism: Panagrolaimus kolymaensis; assembly: GCA_028622995.1. Classification (NCBI taxonomy): domain Eukaryota; kingdom Metazoa; phylum Nematoda; class Chromadorea; order Rhabditida; family Panagrolaimidae; genus Panagrolaimus; species Panagrolaimus kolymaensis. The sequence continues at coordinate 70,069 of JAJQJQ010000089.1, read as the reverse complement.
ATTTCATTTTTTCTAATTTTTCTAATCTCTGAACAACCACGTTCATTAAAGAAGGCGGTGGTGGTTGCTTTCAATCTTTTTTCTTCTGCAAAAGCTTCTTCCTGTCATTTGCAAAACAAAAAATTAATTTAAAATTAATAATAAAAAAAATTACTTCAATGGCATTCTTTTTTTAAAACACTTTCCCACAGATAGTTTTGGAACTTTGATGTTTATATTTTTTTGTTTTTAAACGTCATACACTGAATGAGAAAGGAAAAAACTCTTAAGTTTCTTAGAAATAATTCTGATTTTAAAAAGGCCCCTGTTTTTGTCGTATTTCTTTTTTTGCTAGCGGGTGGCTTTTTTGTTTCTTCCCTTCTAATATTAAATAAGATGTAAAAAGCCAAATTTTTGTTGTTGCGTAAATGTAGTCAACATGTTTTCCTTTTTCATCTTTTTTTTCATGGCGAAAAAAAATGAGAGTAATTCAAAACGAGAAATTTATTGCTTAAATTTTGTTACTCTCATCACCAAATCTACTGTTTTTTTGGTTAAAAACCATTTAAAAATTACGGTTTATTATTCTTCGAAAAAATTATTACAAAAATACTTTTTTCTCTTTCTGTTTCTCTTTTTTTTGTTTGTTTTCAAAAAAGTTGTATCTTTTCATCAAATCTTTATCAATCCAATTTTTTCTAGTGTTTTATATTTTTTTTTTCGAAGTGCAACCAAAAACATTGAAATTTCAAAGATCTTTTTTTTTGTTGTATGCTTTTCATATTATTTTTTTTGCTTTTGGGGATAAAGTCCAAAGCGTTAACCAACCAATCCATTTCTTTTTCTTTCTTTTTTTTTTTTGAGTCGTTTGTCAGTCTTTCATTTTCGGCAGGCAAATAATGTCTGGGTTGTTTCTGATGCACATCAATGCCGCCACTGCCGCCGCTGGGTATGAGTGCTCCATTTGCTTCATGGCAGCAACAACCCCCTCTTTTTTCCTTATAAGCTCAAAAACAAAATATGTATGCATCATTTTTTTCTTCTTCTTCTTCCAACTTTTTTTTTCATGCATCTTTTTTAAGCTATTTTTTTTTTCAAGCATTAAAAATTATACTTAAAAATAATTTTCTTTCTTTTTGAGTCTTTTGAGTGTTGTTTGTTTGCGGTGGTGGAAATAATTAAGTTTTGAAATGCTAAATATTTTAGCGAGTTATTTAAGCATAAAAAACCGAAACAAATTCATAGATGAATTTTGTGTTTTTGGCTAAACTTTAATGAAGTTTTAAAAAAAAATTAATGTATTTTTTATTATTCTTCGGAATTGATAGTAAATAGAATGTAGCATTTATAATTATTTTTTATTACTTTCATAAATCTAATTTTCACTTATTATTCATTTTTATAATTTTCTAATTTCCTAATTTTTACTGCTCAGAAACCGTTTAATTCTAACCTAATTTAATATAAATAATTAAAAATTTTACCTTAAAGTTCAGAAAAGTTTATTTATTGGTTCTTGAAATTTTTTTGTGTACTTTGTTTTTGTCTTTTATTTTTCAATTAACCCTCATAAATTTTCATTGATTTTAACCAAAGTTCGCTCTTCGAAGTTTGAAACACAGACAGTTGCTTTTCCTTATTTCTTTAAAGCCATAAATTTTGTTCTAAAGCTTGTCGAAAAAAAAAGAGAAGTTTAATGGGTCATCCTCGAAAGTTAAAAATAGCGAAGCCACATAATGAATGTTTTTTGCTCAAAAATTTTATAAGTCTTTACAAAACATAAAACTTACACATTTTTTGTTCGTTTTACTCTTTTCATGAATTAATAAAACACATAATTATTCCATACTGAAAATGTTGGAATTCCAAAAACCATTTTCGTTCAAAAAATCTAAAAATACAAAATAGCAGCAGTTTTTTGTGTTGTCAATATTTTATCGGCTGCTTTTTGATGCTAGGATTCAAATAAACTTTTTGGTTTCAAAGGTTTTATGATAAATTTTAACATTTTTTGAATTTTGAAGCCATTCCATTCCACACATCGGAAGCAAAAAAAAATGAGGGAAATAAAATAAGTATGACGTTGCATTCGCTTTTTTTTTGGAGTTTCCTTTTTTTTGCGACTATGAAAGAAAAAAATGAAAAAGCAGAAAGTTCAACCCCAAAAACATTTTTCTTTTTTAAACTTTGGAGTGAGCAAAAAATATTTTGAATTTTAATAGCGGAAGCTTATGTTTGAGAGTTTATTTTTTTAATATTTATTTCCATAAAGGGAGTTTTAAATGTCATGAGAACAAAGTCGGCCTCCGGGCAAAGGAAAACCAAAAAAAGCATGGCTGAAAAAGGAGTAATTTGATAAAAATGTGTTTTAAATGTTTATCTTGTAAGAAAAATATTTATTTATTCGCTGCTTTTTTAGAAGCAGTAAGGAAGGTTTTTCTTTTACTAATGTCAATAGAAATTTTTAAAAAATGGTTAAAACATAGTTTTCCATGTTCGTAGAATATTCTTGAAATTGACAGTAACGAAAATTTTTGTGTTCTCTAATATTTTTTGATTATTCTCCCATTTCATTATAAGACCCTTAAACGTTAACCTACGTAAATTGGTACTTATAATTACTATAAAACCCTAGTATAAGTATATCTTTAGTTTTTTAATAGCTTCATGGAATGTTACAATTTTATTTTAATTTCTTACCATAACCTTTTATTAATCTTTTTTTTAAATTTGAGAATTAATTACACAGCCATCAACCACCCACATTCCTTCCTTTTTTTTGTTGCTTTACCTTTGAATCTGATCATTGCTTGTTTAAAAAAATTCATTTGCTTTTTTTTATTCGGAAGAAAATTATCTATCTTTCTTGTTTAATTTACCTCAAAAAAAAAATTCTTCACTTTGCCCCCAAATGGTACTCTTTGAAAAAAAAATTAGGAAATTGAAAAATTGCAATGTTTGTTGTGTCTGTCGTCTTTCAGGTGAATAAACATAGAAACCTTCCTCCTCCTCTTTCCATTGGGGATAGGAAGCAAGCAAACTGATTTTTTTTTTGTTTTGTTTTAACACCTTTCTTTCCATCTCTCTTTTTTTTCTCTCTAAATTTTTCGAGAAAATTAAACTTTGCCATCAAATTAATTAAATAAAAAATTTTTTAATTCGATTAAACTTTTGCGACTTTTAGTTTAATAAAAGATTTTTAAAGATCGGTGTTGTTCTAAAAAAAATTTCTTCGCAAATCATCGTCATCAGCGACTTGAGTATTTTTATTTTTGCCTTATCCAAATTTTTTTCCTTGTTTGATTTGATTGTTTCTTATTTTCCTCTTTCGTCTATCTCTTTTTTTTTTGATACGTCGATTCATTCATTTATATTTTTATATCTGTCAATCAATTACTCACATTCTTCTTCCCAATTTATTTTCCATTTCCTGTCGTCGTCGTTGTCGTCGCCTTTTTCATCGTCTATCATCACGTGGAGAAAATGTTATAAATTTCTTTTCCATAAAAAGAAAAAAAAATTATGAATTATCTTTTTCTTTCTCTTTTTCTTTTTCTTGTTTCTGCTTGATTTAATTCAAAAAAAAGTTATTGGTAATTGTCCAATTTTGGAATTTAGAATTATCAACGGTTAAAAAAGTTGACTTTCGATCTAAACTAAAATAAATAATTTATGGACACAGTTTTAAAAATTTTTGATTGGCCCATAACACAAAGTAAAATTTAAAAAAGTTGACGATCACTTAAATTTGATTTTTTTTCAAAATTTCAAGGATGAGTTCGAGCGACAATAAAAAATTGCTTAGAAACATATGGTCAAAGGAAAAGGAAGAAATTTTAAGAGAGCATGACTAATCCATTTTTTGATTAATTACATTTTAATCTTAGACACATTAAATCCCACACTTGCTTCTCTTTGATATTTTTTCAATTTTAATTTAAATTCAATTCTTTGTTTGCTTTTAAAACATCGGTTACTATTTTTCTTTGAAAAGCTCCCGATTATTTTTATTTCAAAAAATACTAAGTGACCTCGATTTTTTTTTACTTTTGCACCACAGTTCTAATTTTTATTGGCGCCAATGGTAAAAAAAACTATACTTCCTCATGATTATGATAAGACACATTAAGTTTGAAGAAGGTCAACATCATACCAAAACAATAATCATTTGACAGAAATAAAAAAAAGCCTCTTTAATGAAAGAAAGAAAAAATGGTTATTATTTTTAAACAACTTTTTTTTCTATTGAGACTTGTACCAGTCAATCACAAGCAAGACAAGACAGGCAAAAAAGCAGGCGTTAAAAAAAAGTGGTGTTATTTTTTTATTTTTGTGCAAAAAAACAAAACAACACAAAAATAATAATCATTGCTGCAACACATCTTAAAATGGTATTTTTCTTTTTTTCTCTCTATAAACTTTGCTTGCGCCTTCTTCTCTATCATTAACAGAGCCCTTTCCTTTTTTTTCTTTTTAAGGTAGGCAAAAAAAGAAAAACGTGACTTCCCTCATTTATCAAACATTTAAAGACAAAGGCGTCGTCACCCCCCATCGATAAAAAAGGGAATGACTATGATTGGAAAAAAAATAACGTTCTTATTGATGATGTTTGATTTTTCTTATTTTTCTTTTTTTGGAAAAGCCTTATTTAGTTTTTTTAGAACGGCTCGAAGTGGTTCGATTTGATCAAGAAAATTAAAGTTTTAATAAGGAACAAAAAATTTCTTTAAAGCTCGGCCTTGTAAATAAAAAGTTTGTTTTTAATTTTCAATAACCATGACTAATTCCTCGTAAAATAGAGACCAAATTAGAATCTCCCGATTACTCTCTATTTTTTTTACTCTTCATTTTTTTCGGTAAATACTTTTGAAGATCGCCTGCTTTTTTGAAAAAATTTTTTTTTCTCATCAGAGTCATCAAATGACCTTCAAATGATCTCTGCTCTAAGCATGACCCAGGTGTTCCTTCTTATTTGTTATTGTTTTTTTTCTTTCCAAAATCTTACTTAGTCACCATTTTTTTTCTTCAAAGACTTTCATAATTTTCTTTTGGCCCTAGAACTTTCTTACCCAAAAAAAATTTTTAGTTAGAAGACGGCAATATTTCAAAAACATTTTAGATTGTGACGCTTTTTGTTTAACCATTTTGTGGCTTTTTTCTCTGTCTCTGAATCACTCCACTTTTTTCTTTCATTCTCTTATTTTTGCAAATATATTTTATCTATCTTTTTCTTTTACTCTCAAAAGTATCCTCGCTTCCACTCTCTCAAATTTTATTGCCTCTCACTCACTCGCAAGAAAGCAAGCTAGTTAGATCTTGAGTGTCTGTCTATTGATACAAATGTTTATAAAAGCAGACGCGAGACTCAAGTCCCGGGCTTTATTTTATTCCCAGTCTGCTGCTCGCTGCTTCTCTGTCTTAAGTTAATGAGTCTTGGTGGAGGCCCGCTTATAATTGTGTCAACTACCTTTTTTTCTTCCTCTCTAATATTTTTCAATTCGATCACATCAAAGTCGATAGTTCAACAAAAAATGTTGAAACTTTTTTCTTTTCTCTTTTTCTCTATCGTTTGCTTGCTTGCCTCCTCATGATTCAAAAAAATTCCATGCAGGCATCAATTGCGTTTTTTGTTGATCATAGAACAAGTAAAGAAAATTTCCATTTTATTCTTTTTATTTTTTTTCAATAACAAAGTTAAAAGTTGAAAGTGAAAAAAATAATATTTGAAGGGCTTTATTTTTGTTTGTTTTTTAAAAAATGTTTTTTTATTTTACGTTAATACGTACGCGCAAGTATTCCAAGTTCCACATTTTTATACTCGGCTCTTCTATTCCTTTTTTTTTAAATGTTTTGATAGTAACAAATTTTTGGCAATATTATGCAATTTTTTCGTTACTATCGTTGCTATGTAAACAAGCGCCAATGATTGTAATAGAATTTAAGAAATATTTCGCAACTTTCATTTACTATCTTTTTGTTTTGTTTTACCAGATTAATAATAATCTAAGTTGTTTTCATCTTTTATTTTCCCCCGTTTTTTTCTTATCACTTTATTTATTCTTTTTTAAAACCTTTATTTTTCATGTTCGAGTATTTTTTTAGTTGAAAAAAAAAGAGAAAAACAAAAAAATTATCTAAGCAAGTAAGAAGAGGTCACAGCTTTGGGTTGATCGCCACCCATAAGTTTTTTATTTTGCACTTTTTTATGCAAAAAATAAAGTTAAAAATGTCAAAAATATATTTTTTCTCATATTTGTTTTTACTTTCTATGGCTCATCGACTTTTGGCTTTTAATTTTTGCAACAATCTTCATTTTTAAAATGTCTATCTTTTTTACACATTTATTTATTTGACAATGTTTTGATCTTTAAAAAAACGAGAAGGAAAAGTTAACGATGCTGGGAAAAGGCGTTCTCCCATATAATATATTTTTTGTTTGAACAAAAAATTGCTTTTTGGGAAATGTTTTTTATTTTGTTTTCTCGACGGCGGCAGCAAGAGTCGAAACATGTTTTCTTTGGCTTCTGTGTTTGTGTTATCTTTTTTTGCTCGCTCCATTTTCTTAGGCAACAAACAAAATTTAGACAAAAAAAAAGCTCCGGGCAAAGAAAATACATATAAAAAAGTGCAAATTTTCTTATTTTTCTTTTTCTTCTCAATCAAAAGAGAAAAAAAAACATTTGCACAGAGATAAATAAATAAAAAAGTGTTTTTAGGCTAAAAAAAACACAGTCTGTAAACTTTTTTTTTGTTATTTTTGGCAAACAAGCCAGCAAAAAAAAAATGCAAGCAATAATAATAATTTTGTTTGCATGTTTTTGATATGAATCAACGATCGCGATCGCTGCTTCTCCTATTTCTCTTTTCTACCTTTTTTTTTGTTTACCCCACATAGTTTTTTTTCTTTGAACAAAAGCTTAGTGTAGTGGAACGAGCGAAAATATCAGAGGAGGAGAAGGCGAAAATTTTGTTGAGCATCTTTGTTCTTGGGTTTTTTTTGGGAGAAAGAAAAAAATGTCTGAGAAAAGAAGGAACAAAGAAAAATAAGAAAGCTGGTACGAAAGAATTGTGTTGAAGCAATAAAGCAAAAATAACTTTTTTTGGTTTGGTTTGTTCGTTGGTTGATTGAGAGAAAAGTGCACAACCACGAAGAAAGGAAAGAAAAAACGGGAAATACCCGGCACTGAAGAGAACGAGAAAAAAAATGCGCAATTTTTTTTATTTTTGATTTATTTTTTTTCATTGTTGTGTTTAGACAATAGAAAAGTCATAAAAATATATTAAAAGTCAAAAAAGTGGTTTAGAAAACCGATAATATTAATTTTTTCTTGCTTCTTCAAAACACATTTTTACATAGTAATCAATTTTTCGTTTTCAATTCAAAATTTTTTATTACTCTCGTTTTTTCTTTCTTTCATCGCCTGCTTTTTTATATGTTTATTTGAATTTGGTGTAACAAAAAAATTTTTTTCGAATTAAAATGACTAAACTAAACAAAATTTTTTTATTTAGTTTAGTTTAGTTGCTGCTTTCTGCTTGCTGCTACTCATATGACATTTTCGCATTTCTGAAGCTTTTCGAGTGAATGACGAATGAGTGAGTGAGTGACTGACCATTTGGTCATTTTTTTTCTGCAGAGAAAGAAAGACAACTAGAGTTTTTTTTTTCTTTCGAATGACCAATATAATAAAAACAAAATATTGATAGATAGTTATCGAAGAAAATGCTAGAGACATGTTAGACGATGAAAGAGATTGGTGCGTTTATGACCAGCGAAAGAAATAAAAATGGCCACTGGTCAGATGTTGTTCTTTTTTTCATTTCTTCTTTCATTTGTATGATATTTTTTTAGTTTCCCGCTCGATTTTTTTAGTTGCTACCATTTAAAAAAAACCGAGGCGAATTTCTTTGTTCCGACAGTAGTGTATTTTAACTCGAATACACCATTTTCGCTTACTATCACGATTCATAGTAACACAGTTCCATAAAATTATCGTCAAATTTTGCTTACTATAAATTTTTTATGTTTCACCAAAAAAAAGAAGATTCAATCGCTTTTTGTTCTACATTTATTTTTTCTCCCAACAACAAAATACATTCAAAAACATTTAAGTTGCTATAATCCAAAATACTCGATTTTTTTTTCACGTGATAATTCCTTTTTCTCTATTTTTAATTCATTGCATTTTTTTTTCTCCTTCTAAACCAAAACCGATACATATATCAATATTATTCACTTCCCCACAACTAACCAACCAACTAACAACTTCATCTATCTAGTTTTTATTTCGCCTCCACTTTTTTCTCTTCATTTTCTTTGGCGAATGTTAGCATTATTAGTTTCTTGTAATAATTAGTAATTTTGTTTTCGCTTTGATACTTGATTCAGCTTCCATAAAGAATAATATTCTCTGCACTTTAATTAACGATTCATTCTCCAAAATAAACAATTTTAAATTTTATATTGATTTTGGTTACTGTAGCTCATAAATACTTTTAAGCTCCACCCGCAAAATCGTGTGCTTTTAATTATTTGAAAATTTTCAGAAAGAAAAGTTTTTTACAAACTTTTTTATGTCATTTTTTCATTTCTTTACAAAAAACACTTACGTGTGTACAAAACTTTTTAAAAATGAAAATAAAAAAAAAGCATGACTGTTTTTCTTTCTGTTTTCTATCTTTTTGTATTTTTTGATAAAGAAAAAAAATGCGTGAGGCGAAGAAGGAAGGGAAAAAAGAAAAAGAAGAAGCAGCGACGGCGTAGGTGGAAAGAAGGAGGAATACACGAAAGCAAAAAAAAAAAAATTAAAAAACACTATCAAATAAAATAAAAATGTTTAATGACGTTTGTGAAGAAAAATAAATAAATATAAACTCTTTCTCTCTCTTTTTTTTTTCCTGGCTTTTTTATATAAAAGGGTGTAGATAGAAAAATAAAAAAAGGCAAATAGCGTGACATCGTGTTTTTTTTTGTTTGTTGATGATGAACGTTAATAATAATTATGAGCTCTGAAAATAAAGTAAACGGCTTGGCTTCTTCTTAACCCTTCCTTTTTTTGCGCTAACGTCAATGGAAGAATGATAGTAATGATAAAAAAATGTTATTTTGAAACTTTTGTTTACTATCTTTAATTTTTTGGTGATTCTATAAAAACAATAATAATTTTTTATTTTTTTATTTTTACGGAACTTGGAATTTTGATATCTAGTGAGGTAATTAGGAGGAGGTGCGATCTTTGTAAAAATTAAGTTTATAAAAGGCAAATTTGGTGTTTTACTTACTTCGTTTCTCAGAAATTTTTTTCTTTTTGCCTCCATAAAGCCACTCCTCGAAATCTTTTTTTAAGCTCTGACTCATTTTTTCCATTTACCTCCAAGAAAAAAAATTGTTAACGTTCCAATCATAATTTTCAAATCAATTTCCGGTTGTAATTTTTTTAGTTTTTTATTTGTTTGCTGTAACTTACTTTGTCTGACTATGATCAACCAAACACACTTCTTCTTTTTCTCCTCCACCTCCCACACTTTGTGTTCATTTTTTTCATAAAAAAGCAAAACCCAAAAAAACTAAATCGTATGAAATAAATGAAGCTTCAAACATAAAACATACGCAAAAAAAACTAGCTTTTTCCCATTTTTTGGTTAATAAATATTTGGCTTTACTTCCTGATTTTTTTCATTCTGGGTTTAGTTGATTTTTTTTTCTTCGCGTTCGTTGATCACAAAAAAATAATCATTGAAAAAATGTTTCTGCTGCTTCATGCAATAATTGCATGCGCATTTGAGGACAAGATGATTAACAACCGATAAAATTCCTTTTTCGTTGAGATTAACTGCTGACGACTGATTGCTCGCTCGCATAGTCGTCGTTTGTCGTCGTCATTGATGTTGTTAGCTTCCATTTTTTTTACCCTGAAGAAGCATGTAAGGAATGAGAGTTGAGTAATTTTTTTGATTGTTCATTTTTAAGCTTATTTGTTTGTAAAGGAAAAAAATAAATTCTTTACTAATGAAATCAACAAAAAAAAAGAATAGCCTTTTGTGAAGTTTTTTTTGACAAGAAGCTTGATTCTTTCTTGGACTTTTAGAAACATAAAAAACTCCATTATTAAGTTCAGTGAAAAAAAATTTGATTGCTACTTTGTGATTTACAAAAAATTTGGCGGCTTCCAACTATCAATTTAAAAATCTTATTCTTAAAATTCATTTTTTTTTTATTCTTGACTTTTCGTTGAATTCGCATGAACACTTTTTTTATATTAGAGCTTTTACATTTTTTATGATTCCTTCCTCTCCATTTTTATAAATGCGACAGTAACCAAAACTAGAAATTTATTGTCAAAATTTTGTTACTATCATTTTTTATCTTGTGATTCTTTCTTTTACAAGCTTTTCTCTTTATTCATCATTTGTTAATTCATTTTCTTTCTTTTCCCATTTTTTCCTTGATAGCATCATTAACATTTTTCTTATTTTATAAAATTTGTAATTTGACTTACAAATTGAGAAATTAATTTTATGATGTGTTTGGTTTTTTTCTCAAAAGAAATAAATAAAATAAATTTCCATTTTTTTGTTCCTGGATGTTCATTTTTTGTTGGTTGTTTATTGATCCATTAAAGGTCGTCATGGACAAAGTATATAGGGTCATTTGGATCATTTGGAAGAAGCTTGTGGTGAGGCACAAGAGAATGGTATTAGGATTAGCGCGTAGACATGGGAATTTGGAACTGTGATTCTTAATGCTTATAGCCGCCGGTGGCTGGGAGAGATTAAAATAAAATCTTTAAGTGTCAAAAAACATTTTATCTGAATAATTTCGATACTTTTAAAGCTTTTTGGATATTAAAATAAAAACCGACTTTCTATTCGAGATCCTTTTTTGGAAAACATTTCACCCAGCTATTTTTTTAACCGTAATTTCAACTTATTTAGTTTTTTTCTCGCAAAAAATAATATTACGCTTTCCAAATTGAAACACCTTTTTTTTTCTTCATTACCTCACGTATTCGATTCGATGCAAGTTGTTAGTCGTCTGCAGCATAATCATTTCACACCGGTCTTCTTTCTTTTTTCTTTTCATTTTTTTCTTTATCACCCAGACGCGAGAAAGACGATGAAAAAAAGTTTCTCGCTGCACGCGATGATTATAACTAACTATCTAACTAACTAATGATGACTGCGGCGGCGGAGGAGAGACAGCTATTTGAGCGATGGATGTTTGGGTGTTCGGGACGTCCCATTTTCAAAAAAAAGTCAACTTTCGCCAACTCATTTCTTCTCTTAACTTTTTTTTAGTTTCTTTCCTCGGCTGCTACTTACTTGCTTGTTGCTAGACTGCTACTTTACTTGTTGATCGTGTACATACTTTTTTTTGTCTGTTGAGGACCCATTTTTTTATGTTACTCTTTATTTTATTTTATTTTTTTATCCTAAAAGCACGAAGAATTTCTTTTTCTTTTTTGTTGCACAACGACGAAACAAAAAAATGTAATTTTTTAAGTATTTAATTTTATTATTTCTAAGGAATCCCTTTTCTTTCTTTCTTTCTTTCATTTTTTTATGATTGAAAAAAAGAAAGAAACCCTAAAAAAGGACTTCTTTGCTTTTTTTTATTAATTGCCTCTAAAGCTCGGTCGTCTCGGGCGAATAAAATTTTTTTATGTATTTCTTATTTGAGTGTAGTTTGAAATTAAATATTAGGCCTCCTCCTTTGCTTCCGTTTTTATTTTTCTCAATGGTATCATTTTCTTTTTTCTCCTTCATTTTATGGAGGGGGAAAGCCACCGCCGCCGCAACTGCCGCCCCTGGCAAACATCATCATTATTATTATCGTTGTTGCATTGCCTTAGGGACTGAAAAAAAAATGAGAAAGGTGCCTTGCCGCTTGGAATTAGGAATGATCGAGAAAAATATATTTGAACTTTGTGTTATTTCTTTAATAATAAAATTTTTAATGATTTATAGTCAAATGCCAGAAACACAAGAAAAATAAAAGAATTGATTTTGGAGTTTTTGAAAAGACCCTTTTTTTAGTTTTTTCTTTGTATTTCATTTTTTACGAATTAAAAAAAATGAATGATTCTTAAAGGGCAGACAAGAGCCACCCATAAAAAAATGTAGAATAGTTTCGATCACTCAAAGTTTCGAAATTTGATTAAAGGTCGTCGTTGTTTTTAGTTAAGTTTTTTTTGGAATGAATTGATTTCTTTTTAAAATATTAGAAATTAATTTTGAACTACAAAAATAAGCAAAATAATTGGCAAACGTGCGATATCAATAGTTAGCTTTTTCTATGTTTGCTTTTTTGCTTGTTTGTTTGTTTACATGCATGCGTGTTTTTTTTTCTATGAAAATTACAAAACTTTTTTTTATCTTTGATTGTATTTATTTTCACTTTTCAATGTTTCTGTCTTTTATTTTTCTTTGCAGACACAGACAAAAAATTTTTTGTGTGTTTATTTCAAAACAAAATAAAAAGTGGTTGTTTTTCTCATTCTCGACGACTGACTGTTGGCGGCTTAAATAAAAATAAAGTTATCTCTGATTTTTTCTTCTTTAAGAAAGTTCTTTTAAAATAAATTTAATTTAATTTGTTCCAATTATTTTATTTATTTTTTATGGCTGCAAAAAAAGAAAAATAAAGTGTGAAATAACTTTAATTTTAAAAAAATAAGTATATGGTTTTTAATTTTTGGACATTTTGTTGAACTCGTCCTTCTCTCTCTCAACTTTAAACTTCTTTTTTTTTCATTCTGACATGGACTCTGTCAACGAAGCCATAAAAAAAATATAATAACATACAAAAAAAAGGAAAGAGAGGGCTTCCCGTTATTTCTTTTTGACACTCTTGTTTTTTGATCGTTCAAACAAACTTTTTTTTTATTATTTCAAACAACCAAAAAAATAGACCCCCACTTTTTTTGTTGCTAAAAAGTTTAAAGAGAATAAATAATAGCTCATGAATTAGTTTCTTTTTCTTTTCTCACTCTCCTTTGTCCTTTAATGGTTTCAGCTTCCGAATAAATAAAAAGCTATCGCTTGCTTTTAACAAATTTTTTTTTCTATCTTGAAACCGAAAATCTGATTATTGTGTATTGTGTTTGGAATGTTTTTCTTTGAAAATACATAGAAATAGGAAATCCCCAGAGGTTGTAATAAAAAATATTTTTAATGTCAAATTTAAAAATATAAAATATTAAAAAAATATTATTGAAAAATGACTTTTACTCTTCCTTTTCGGCGACTGTAAAAAAATTATATGGCGTTCTCCATTTTTTTTTGGTTCGATAGAGCAAAGATAACTTTTTTTTATGTCTCGCTCGTCTTTCTTTATTAATAGTTAGTTGCATCAGGTTGATTTTTTCTTTTTTCGTTCCATTTTTAGTAAAATATTAAAAAAAACTTATGATAGTAATCGGAAATGAAAAAATATTGCCAAATTTTTGTTACTCTCTCTCTCTTTTAATTTCATCGCGCGCTTTTATTATTTACTTTAAAAAAAATTCCAAGTTTTTTATTTTATTATTTCATTGTATTTACTTTGATTTTATAATAACTTTTTTTTATTTCCACCAATAAATTATATGTATTCTTAAAAATGGAAAAATGAACTTCTTTAACTTTGAAATACTTTGTAGGTCAAAGTTTTTTTCCTTTCCGCTTTAATTTTATTTCCGGGGTTATAAAAGTTTTTTTTCTTCCAAAGGCTTCCTTCAGAAGAATGCTTTCCTCCAAAAACTGGTGTTTTTTAAAAGCTTTCATCGACTTTTGTCTGTGCCAATTTTTTGTGTTATTTCATTTAACTCCTTTTTACTTTGCTTTTTTTGGAACTTTTTTTTTAATTCTTGGAAAACTTTCTTTTCGCTAACTTTTTTTCTTCTTCGAGAATTTCCAATTCAATTCATTTTTTTTTTCTTCAGACTTTTTTTTCAACTCTAACTCATCATGGAATTTAACCTTTTTAAGTCTTCGACTACGACGACGACAAAAAAAAAAAAAAATAGAGACTTCTTCAAAATAAAAAAAAAAAAGCTTTTTGGGAACTTTTTTTTAAGCTGGCTGGGCTTGCCTGTCTCCTGCGGTGACAAAGCTTCTCTCTTTTTTTTTCGTCTGCTTTCCATTCCATTCCATGGACCAATTTTTTGTTCCATTGTTGATTTTGAGTTTTTTTTCTCTCTTTTTTTTTTGCTTTTCGGTCGTTATTACGTCATAGATTTGAAGACAAGAAAGAAAAAAAATTTTGCCTAAAAAAATTCTTTTTTCTTGAAATTCTTTTTTTTATTGAAAAGCAAAAAAATAGACGCCCTAAGGCGATTTTTGGATGTTTGACTATGGGTGACTTTTGACTTTCCATTTTTTTTCTTGGTATTGCTGCATAAAAAAAACTTTGTCAAAATTCATTTTTTTTTTTGCAAATTGTAATAACTGTTTTTGCAATCCTTTTTTTGTAAAAAAAACTAACTAAAAAATGAGGGCAGCATTAAAAAGCGTGTATTGCACGATTTTTTCTTTGGTCATTTGAGTGTGTTTTTTTTTTAAAGTCTAATCGAAAAGTTGTGAACGAACGTGCTAGTCAGTCCCCGACCAACCAACGACGTCGACGACAACTCTTCTTTTTCTCTCTCTCTATTTTTTTAATGCGATCATCAGCTGTTAAATATATTCGTTCGATTTGCCCTCAATTCTTTTTTCGTGTTTGGGTTTATAATTAGAAAGTTTTTTTTATTTCATATGGGTCAGTGATAGATAAAAAAATGTGAACGATAAAATGGGTCTTGAAGCAAAAAATAAAAGTTCGATAGTAATTCAATTTTTATGATTTATTGTTAAATTTATGTTACTCTCTCTTTTTTTATGATTTAAAACTAATTATTTGACTTTCTCTTTTTTTCACGGGTATTTCGGTTTATTTTCAAACATTTTTTTATAAATTAATCATTTGATTATTATTTTTCAGTGTGACCACCACGTCGCCTCATAGTAAAGAACCCTCATCAAATAATCACCACCACCTACCTCAATCAACTCCACCGACAACAACGGCAATAAAATCCGCTGCCGCATCCAATAATCGAGTGGTGAATCATTTTTCTGAATCATTGCCATTTTCAAATTTATCCACTGAAACTACAATAACTACAACAACAGCATCGGCAGCAGCGAGTAGATCGAAATCCACTTGTGCTCCATATTCGCCATATTTAAACGTTCTTCAAGAAGAACCTAAAGTTTCTCCAACTCCATCAAATATAAGTTTTTCTTCTTCTTCTTCCCCTGAAGCTAATACAGATACAGAAGATTCATCATCAGATTCGGAAGCATTAAATGCAAAATTTGAAGAAGATTTGGAAATGCGTGAACATCACTCAACTTCATCATGTTGTTCCACAACACCCACAACAGCTGAAACCGAAGCAGCCGATGATGGAGAAAATGATGAACCTGACGAACAACAACAATCACAACATGAACAAAGACAACGACAACAAAATAATAATAAACCCATATCTTCTTCCACAACAAAAAATGGACATGGATTTAATTTTTATTCTCGATCATCCAACAACCACCATAATGGCGGTGGATTAATAAATAATGATACATCTTCAGCAAATCGAAGATGGTTAATTTTAATGGAACCTATTGCTGCTGTTCATATTGCAGTTATATTAGGTGCTAAAGGAAGAATCTTTCGCACTGATGATTCGTTAGCCACTTTACTTGGTTATGAATGCACGAATCGATTATTTGGTACTGAAATACATAAACTTATTCCATCATTAAATTTAACCGCTGAATTTGTTGGGAAGGAACAACATTGTTGTGGAGTCACCGTTAAGAAGAATGGTATTCCACTTAGTATTGTCGTGGATTCAGAATTTATTGAAGGTAGGCATTTTTTTTATTTGCTTGCTTCGTGAAACTATTTTTTGCGACAGTAAGAAAAAATTGCGAATTTTCACTTTATTATTATTTTTTACAAAATTAGCATATTTTTATTTTTTTTAAATTGTTTTTTTCAGATGAAGCCCCACTTTCATATGAACTTGTTATTCGTTCCCTTGCTTCAATAAATGGAGTTATTACAATCACGGAATCCGGACTTTTATATTCATTTAATGAAAATTTCTTGCATGAATTAGTTGGACGTAAATCTGGTTCATCGTCATTCGATAATGATCATCTTCGAGCAAATATGGTAAGTTTTCAAATCGATAGTTTTCCACAAAAATTGTTTGGAGGTAGACGCTTTCAAAAAAAAAAAAATAAGAGTAACAAAAACTTCAAACTTTTTTCCATTTTCTTATTACTTTCATAATTAATTATAAAAAAATTTTATTTTTTAGGAAATCACTGATTTAATTCCTGATTTCTTTAAAACAGTTTCAAATGATAATGATGAAACGGAATCCAATACTTCAATGGATGATGAATGTTCTAATATACCTTCCACGAGCACCCTTCCTGAATGCCTCAAAGAACCCGGGTTACTTGATGAAAATGAAATAAATGAATTGATTGAAGAAAATACCGAACAAATGAAGCATCACACTGTTCACGCTGGAACCTTTTTTGATTTAGCTAAACATTCAGATGGAAATTTAATTCCAATTCGATTTGAAATAGCTCCATTGGAACTTTCTTCTTCCCCTCAACTTTATGCAGTTTGTGTGAGCTTTGATCGAACCACGGATCATGGATTTTCACAAATCAATGAAGATGATGAAATGGTCTCAGCTGGAAAAATTGATTCCATAAATACTTCTGCTTCAGCTACACGGGATTCAGATGATTCCGATGAAATTTCTTTTCTTGCTAAAGCTGAACCCAAATTTTCCATTGGTGGAATTGTGGTTGAACGAAGTCGATGCGATTCTCGCGAACCTCGTCTCAAGCATGATGATGTTAATTTATCCCTTGATACTTTGGAAGATGAAAATAGCATTCTTGTTCGAGGTGAATATTCAAGACATTATGATACATTCCAATTAATTGGTAATGGTGCATTTGGTTCAGTTAAATTATCTGCAAGAAAAGATACTGGATTATTGGTGAGTTTTTAACGTAAATTTATAATTTGAAGATAGTAATTAAATTTTGAAAAATATTGCCAAAAATATGTTACTATCTTTTTTGTGTTAAAAGCGTTACATAAAACTTTTTCATAAATTCAAATTTTTCCATTACTGTATGTTTTATTTTTTAGGCTGCAACTAAATTTGTAAATAAATCCAAAGTTCTCCCAGAATCTTGGGTTAAATCAGATAAACGAAATCGAATGGTTCCAATTGAAGTCCACCTTCTTGAAACCCTCCATCATCCAAACATAGTAAAAGTATTGGATGTATTTGAAAATGATATCCATTATCAATTGGTTATGGAAAAGCTTGGATGTGGAATGGATTTATTTGAATTTATTGATAATCAACCCAAACTTGATGAACCTTTAACTTCGTATATTTTCCGTCAAATTGTTTCCGCGGTTTCTTATTTACATAAAAAAAATATAGTTCATCGAGATTTAAAAGATGAAAATGTTATAATTGATCAAAATTTTAATTGTAAATTAATTGATTTTGGTTCAGCTGCATATTTTGGAGAAGATATAGTTTTTTCAACTTTTTGTGGAACTCTTGAATATTGCAGTCCCGAAGTTTTGACTGGAAATCCATATCTTGGTCCAGAACTTGAAATGTGGTCCCTTGGAGTTTTACTTTATACCTTAGTTTTTTATGAAAACCCATTTCGAACGGTGGAAGAAACGATTCAAGCTGATATGGAACTTCCATGGCAAATTAGTGATAGCCTTTATAAACTTCTTTCATGGTTGCTTCAACCCGCTCCTCAACTTCGTGCAACCATTACGGATGTTTCACATTATTGGTGGGTGAATCAACCCATTGATTTACGAAAATATAAATTTCAAGATATTTTGAAAAATTCTGGTAATTATTTTATATGTAAATTTTTTTTTGATAGTAACAAAAATTTATAAGTATTTGTAAAGAAAAAGTTACTGTCTTTTGATAAATTTTACCAAGAAAATATTAATTATTTATTTCAATAATTTTTAGAACGTGCCCAAGTTGTTCCTCCATTATATGTATCTGATCTTGCAAATCACATTCAAAATGCTTCATCATGTTCGAATATTGCAATAAATTCTCAATTAAATCTTGATCAACCTCAACAAGAATCGGGTGTTGTATCAGCTCGCTGAAAAAAAGAAAAGAAAAAAAAATCTATTCAATCATAAAACAATAATAATATAATTTCATTTTATTTTAATTGATTAACAACGTCTTTCACAATATTTTCAAAATCCATTATTATTTTTTGCGTGTTTCAATCTTCCTTTTTTTCTTTTTCTTCATTTTGCCTTCCTAATGATTTGATTTTGTTTTTCATCAGTCATTTTTAAGCTCAAAAAAAATAATTGTAAAATTAGAGTTTTTAAACAAACCTAAAACTTTTTTATTTTGTTTTTTTCGGAAATCCATAGTAGATGCTTAGATTTTGTTTTATATATATATTTTTTTTCTTTGTTTTGTTGGAGTTGAAAAATTATCACATTTTTTATTAAAATATTTTTTAATGGGAAAAAAAGAGAAGAGTAAAACCAATGTCGATCATGAATCGCCTGGTACTTGGATGCTCCATTTTGGCAACCATCGTGATTCTTCTCTCTTTTTTTTTTTCGTTTACCCAAATTTTTATTTACGGTCATTATTTTCAAACGTGTGTCATTTTTTTTAATCAAAAAAAACTTTTTCAAGTTATTGTAAATTCTTTAATTTTATGCAATGTCGTCTCTCTCTCCTCTTTTTTTAGCCTAAAAAAACAACAACTTTTTAATTTTCTCAAATCAAAAAAACATTCAATAATATTTTCTTTCTGCAAAAAAAACCATTCAGTTTTTTTTATAATCAATATTCTTCATTCTTGGATCATCAAACAAAAATCGTGTGTGTGTCTGTGTTGTTTTTCACTCTTCTTACATTCTTCATTCATTTTATATTTTTTTCCACGGGTTTTAAATATATTTTTTCTACTAAACAAAAAAAATAATAGTTTTTCACAACAAAAAATAAATAAAAATAAAGTCAATTTTCTTTTTCATTCAAAAATAAAAAAATAATTAACACATCCATCAAACCACAAAAAAAATTTTAAAATAATATTGCCTAAATTTTAAATTTAAATATTAAAAAAATATATTTGTGTCTTGAGATTGATTGTTTTTTTTAATTCATTCAAAAAATGCAAACACGAGCTTTTTTTATCGGATCGGTTCAGTCGTCCATCATTTTTCATGTTTTTTTTTGTTTTTCATTCATAATAACTTTTTTATTGGTGAAATTTGTCTTTCTTTCTTTTTTGGCTCACAATTTTTTATACTATTGCAAGTATGAAGAAAAAAATAACTTCAATTCAATAATTGATTGTTTTTATTGTATCGTGTTTGTGTGATTTACTTTTTGATGAAACAAAAATGACTTTAATAAAGTAATTTAAAAAAATTAATTAATCTCGTGGAAATACAAATAAACAAAATGCACAGAAATTGCCCAGGAATTTGTCAATATTGGAACATTTTTTAATTATTTTTTTCACAGTGGCTTTGGTAAACGTTTATAAAAACTTTATTGATAAGCTTTTTTAAAGACTGACTTAATTTTGAACGATTGCCAACAACGAACGCATAAAGATTATAAACTCTCCACTAGGGTTGGGGTCGCGACCGATTTTCGAAAATTTCATGGTCGCGACCGGTCGCGACCGGTCGACCGACAGCTACAAAACCTTACAAAGTCTTACAAAACTTTGTAAGAGTTTGTAATACTTTGTTAAACTTTTGTAAGAGTTTGTAAGGTTTTGTAGCGGTCGCGACCGGTCGAGCGACCATCACCAACCCTACTCTCCACTGTTTTTTTTTTAAATTTACTCGAACACGAAATTCTTTTATTATTTGAGTTACATTTTTGTGTTAAAAAAAATCGGGTATACTCTTATTTATTTTCATTTTATTGCTTTGTGAGAGATGGAATAAGCATAGACTTATATATTTACTTGCTATTTTAAAAGTTCCATCGATTGCCCAATCTTTGTAACTTTTTTTTAAAGATAAACCCGTTATTTAAGAATCCTAACTTTTAATAATTTTGTCTTCCAAAAAAGCTTTGAAAGTTAAAAATGCTATTAAAAATTAAATCATTTTGACAAAAAGAAAAGAAAGATGTTTAAAAATATTCAAAAAAAAAACAGATTGATTCAAAAAATATGTAAAAACTGCTTTCATTTGCGCGGCACATAACGGCTTTTTTGGCATTGACTCCAATCGATAGACATTTGTTTGACCTCGATGTAAGTACAAGTGGACGCACACAAATACGTACCTTTTAAAATAGCCGAAAAAAAAAAATGGATTACACTCCACTCATCAGAAAAACTCACTATGCATAAAGTAAAGAAACGGGTTTTTATAGTTTTGTTTTTGTGTAAAAAAGATTCAAATAAATACTTTTTATTTTCATTTTATTGCTCTGTCCTAGATGAAATAAGCACTGGCGTTATTAATTTATTCACGATCTTGAATGTGCCATCTGAAAACCAATCTTTGTAATTTTTTTTATCTAATTTCAATCGTCATAATTACGCAGCGTAAATTACAATGCTTTAATATTATTGTGTGAAGCTTTTTATTTATAAATTTTCATTAAAAACAAAACAAAAAATGAATTGCGAAGAAAATATTCAAAAACAAAATAAAAGAATAAAGTAAATTTAAGCTAAACGCTATTTTCATTTAATGAAAAGCGACATATTTTTTTCAGCATTGTTTCAATCGATAAACCTTGCTTTTTCTCTCTCCATGTGAGTGTGCAATGGGACTCACATATTATATTTGCCTCAAAAAAGGACAGACTTTACTTCTTCAAGTCACAATAACGAGTTAAATGCAATAACTTGGCTTTTAATTTACATAAAAAAATGGTAATTACAATGTCTTTCTTTTTTTGTAAAAATGGCAACAAAAAAAAAAGAAAAAAAATGTGCTCAGGTCAAGTAAGTGGGTACTGACATCAAAGTCTTCAGAAACGAGGAACGGATTCATCAAAGCACTGAACGATGGAGTCGAAACATGACCATTATGTATGAAAATGCAACGCATTAACCACTCGGCCACAAAGACATGCAAGGAAAGTTAATAAAATGGCAAGCAAAGAAAAAACATAAACAATTTAACAAAAATCATAAATCTCTTTATTTATCAACAAGTAAAACAACATAAACAATAAAAAATAAGAAAAATAGTTTGTAACAAAATCAAAGATTTGATGTTTCTTTTGAAGGTTCAAGATTCACAAAGGATGAAAGAGAAAATAAGCTGATGAAGGTTCCAATTGACGATAATAAGTAGGAATTAATGAAGCTTCGATGAATCCATGTCGAGTGTAAAACTTTAAAGCATCTGTATTCGTTGTCTAAAACCAAAAAGAATATATGAAATGAGTGTAATGAAAGCAAAATTAAAGATTCTTACCTGAACATGTAATCCAATATATTTAACACCAAGAGTTTTATCAGCAAGTCCAAGAACATGTTTCATCATTAATTTGCCAATACCTTCACCACGAAACATTGGAATCAATCCTAAAGCTGATATGTATATCATCGAATCTTTGACGACAGGTGAAGCTTGAGTTTCATCTCCATCAACTGCACCTTCTTTACATTCACATACATCTTGAGATGATGACGAAGTTGATGGTTCAAGTTGAGATACATTACAGCTTTCTTTCATTAAATTCATAAACTTTTCTGGCAGTTTCATAGTTGGTTCAAGTCGATCATCAAGATAACAAAGTTTGCATAATATTACACCAATGTTTGTTGAACCACAATTGACGAGTTTATTGAAATCTTTCTTTCCATGATGAATAATTTCTTTATAAAAGAATGGTTGATAAACAATAGGAAAAATTCGATTATTTAATTGTTCAACAATCTGAAATATTTTACAATTGTTAGCTTTGAAAAATAAAGTGATACAACAACAACTTACTTTCTTATTTTCTTTTGTAACATCAACAAATTCAACCTTTCCAACATTTTGTGCTAATATTTCCACCATTTTTGTTGTTACTAACTAATATTTGCTATATAAAGTTTTAATGCAAAATGAGATCAAATATTTTGTTTTTGTTGATTAAAGCCTGGATGAAGAAAAAAAGGTTTATCTTCGTCGATCATCAAATCTTTGCTTTTTTTCAAAGCTCCAAAGCATGTGTCAACTCTTACCGCTCTTCTGGGCAAAATGCCTTGAACATCTTTAGGAGAATCTCCATTGAAAATCGAGCATTAAAAAATGTTGTTTCAACAAAATTTCACAACCTTTCATCATTTTTTTAGAACGTAATTTATTATTTACCTATTAAATATTTTAGTGTTACATACATTCTATCAAAATGCCGAAAAAAGCTTCAAAAAGGCTTGAAGATCTAACAGTTGATGATGATACTACTTCTGCTATTACTGGTATGTTTTTTCTTGTAATCATCAACAAAGTTACTAATTTTTCCTTTATTTTTAGAACAAGCAAGTGGTAAGAAATTGACAAGAAAACAAAAGATGCAACTTGAAAAGCAAGAAAAATTCAATCTAGAAATACAAGCTCTTGAATCAAAACCTGATGGTGAAGGTGAACAAGAAGGTGGCGATGATGGTTAGCTCTTATTTATTATCTTTTGAACATTGAATCCTAAAAATTTGTTTTTAGAAAAAAATGGTATTGAAGATGGCGTCGAAGTTGGTGATCAATCTACTGTATCGCAAGCAGCAAAAACTGATGCTCAACATGCATTATTGGAAAATGCAGTCGATATCAAAGATGATAATTTAGATATTTCTGCTGCTGGTATTTTTTTTCTTGAATTCATCAACAAAGTTACTAAATTTTCTTTATTTTTTAGAAGAAGCAAGTGGAAAGAAATTGACAAGAAAACAAAAGATGCAACTTGAAAAACAAGAAAAGTTCACTTTAGAAATGCGAGCTCTTGGATCAAAACTTGATGGCGAAAGTGAACAACGAGGTGGCGATGATGGTTAGCCTTTATTTATTATCTTTTCAACATTGAATCCTAAAAATTTTTTTTAGAAGAAATTGGTATTGGAGCTGGCGTCGAAGTTGGTGATCAATTTACTGTATCACAAGCAGCAAAAACTGATGCTCAATTGGCATTATTGGAAAACGCTGTTGATATCAAAGTTGATAATTTTGATATTTCTGCTGCTGGTCGAGACTTGTTCGTAAAAGCCGACTTAACGATTGCATTTGGTCGTCGCTATGGTTTGGTTGGTCCCAATGGGTATGTTTAGTTTTTACCACCTTAACTTTTCTAAATGATTGTTCACTTTTTAGGATGGGCAAAACTACTTTATTGAAACATATTGCATCTCGAAAACTTGATATTCCACCAAATATTGATATTCTTTATTGTGAACAAGAAATTCGTGTTGACAATACCAGTGCAATCAAAGCTGTACTTGATTCAGATAAACACCGACTTGCTCTACTGGAAGAACATGAACAATTGAACAAAAAGTTCGAAGAAGGTGACCTCTCGGTGAATGAAAGAATTCAAGAAATTGACGATGAATTAAAGAATATTGGAGCTGATGCTGCTGAACCTCGTGCTCGTCGAATCCTAGCTGGTCTAGGATTCAACAAGAAGATGCAAGAAAAAGCTGTGGAAGAATTTTCTGGTGGTTGGAGAATGCGTATTTCTCTTGCTCGTGCTCTCTTCTTGGAACCGACTTTGCTGCTTCTCGACGAACCTACAAATCATTTGGACTTGAACGCTGTTATTTGGCTCGACAACTACCTTCAATCATGGAAAAAAACGTTGCTGGTAGTTTCTCACGATCAAGGCTTCTTGGATAACATTTGTACGGACATCATGAACTTGGAAGATAAGAAATTATCTTATTATAAAGGAAACTATAGTAAGTTTCTCTTTTAGGATTTGAAATGAACACTTATTAATGTTTTGCCTTTTTTAGCTTCTTTCAAGAAAATGTATGAACAAAAATTAAAGGAACATGCCAAAGCTTTTGAACAACAGCAAAGGGCTATCACTGCGTTGAAGAAAGGTGGTAAATCAGCAAAAGCTGCGGAAGAAGAAATGAAAAATCGTGCGCAAAATAAACAAAATAAGCAACAGAAAGGAAAGAAAATGACGAGTGCAGCTATGGGTGATGAAAATGATGCTCCTCCTCCAGAACTCTTACATAGAATTAATCAATATAAAGTGAAATTTGTCTTTCCTGATCCTACAAAGCTTCCTCCACCGGTTCTTGGGTTACATAGTTGGTTTGCTTCTTTACTTTTCTTTTTGTACAATACCTTTTTTTAGATATCACATTTGGTTATGGCGATAAGGTTTTATTCAAAAATGTTGATTTTGGTGTGGATATGGAATCCCGAATTGCTATTGTTGGACCAAATGGTGTTGGGAAATCAACTCTATTGAAGTTACTGTATGGTAAAGTTGAGCCTGTAAGTTCTCTTTATGGAAGTTTAACTCTTTAATGGAATCTTCTTTTTTAGACATCAGGAGAAGTTCGTCGTCATCGTCAATTGAAAATTGGATGGTTTGATCAACATGCCAATGAAGCATTAAATGGTGAAGTGTGTGCCATCGAATATTTGCAAAGGAAATTCCAAATTGATCCACAAATTGCTCGAAAGAATCTTGGTATGACTGGTTTACCTGGTCCAAGTCATACAGTGAAAATCAAGGACTTATCTGGTGGACAAAAATCTCGTGTTGCTCTTGCTGAATTATCTCTTTTTGCTCCTGACATTCTGATTCTGGACGAACCTACAAACAACCTGGATATTGAATCAATTCATGCTCTTGCAGAAGGTATTGAAGCATTTGGTGGTGGAGTCCTTATGGTTACTCACGATGAACGACTTATTCGTGCAACAAATTGTCAACTTTGGGTAGTGGAAGATCAGGTAAACGCTTGCTTTAATAATATTCAAACTAATAAAACTCAAATTTTTAGGGTGTTTTTGAAATTGAAGGTGATTTCGATGTTTATCGTAAAGAAATTCTTTCAAAATTGGGTGAAACTTTGGCTACTCCTCAACATGATTAAATGGAAGCTTCGATTTGTCTTGTATTTGTATGGGGTATTCGTGGAATGTGCTTTCGGTTAAACTTGTTGATTTTGTATCTGTGTTTTTTAATGTTTATTCAAATAAAATTTTTATGTTTATATCCTTTCTTTGTTTCTTGTTTCGTTTGATGGCTTCTAGCGCCTTGTGATACTGCAACTTTGTTTTAAATATTCTTGTTTAGTTGATTGATTAGTTAAGTTTTTATAGATTCATCATGGGAAAGTTCAAGTCCATGCACAAGAATATCAAAACGTTTGGCGTCAAAATGGGTGGCAAAAATGCTAAGCAAGTTTTCAAGAAGCATATCAAGAAGCCAGGTCAACATCAAATGGAAATCGATGATAATGAAAAAGAACAACTATTGGTTGAAGCAAAGAAAAAGCAATATGAAAAGCAAAAGAAGACAGCAATGGTTCTTAAAAGCTCAAAAGCAGGAAAGCCAAAGCGTCAACAAAAAATTATTGAAAATCGCTTACGAACAAATGATCTTCCACTTTTTGCAAACAAAAAAGCACAGTAAATTTAACATGTTTGAAGCCTTAAAACATATCATTCATTTTCAGGAATCTCAAGAAAGCTGTACCATCAGCTCTTAGTGGAGCTACAGTATTCAATACTCGACGAATGACCAAGAAGCAAGTTCGAAAAATTATGAATAGCCAACGACGAGAAGATAAAGCTGCTAAACGTGCTGCAAATACTATGGAAACAACTTAATGAAAATGAATGCTTTTACCTATTTTTTGTTTGTTGCTTATTTCACATTTGAATATTATTCTTGTTGATTATTGTCGTTTGTTTTTGTTGTTGAGTTTGAAAACGTATAAATAACTTTATGTTAATTTTTGAAGGTTCCTTGAAAGCATTGACAAGACTGCAGTTACTCGAGTCATTTTTTGGTGTGTTTGGTTGTGTTTTTTGTTTTGTTTGCAAGTTCATTTTGTTTATGTATGAAACCATAATAGCATATCAAGTAAGGCAGCGACCATAATTGTATGTACTCATGTCAACCAATGAAAGCCAATGATGTTTTTATGCAAAGGCAATAACAAAGATGTGGTTAAATTTTTAAGCTGAGTTTATTTCAATTGTTGAATCTTCTTTGATTATCATAAATTTTAATAGCTTTACCTTTCTAAAAATATGAATGTATGTGAAGGATGACTTACGAATGAAAGAGTATGTTCAATTAATTATTCTCAACTTTTTTTGTTGTTAGTTTCGAAAAGTCTCAGGCATGGCCGGTCACGTTGATTCAATGAAAACAAAAAACAATAAATAATTTTTGAAAACAAAAAAGGCTTTCATGATTGATGTTTCATATGTGTTTTGTAGCTATGTAAAGGTAGCTGTTATTTGATTGATCTTCAATAAATCCAACAATTTTTGTTCTTGCATGGAACGGAACGTACAGTAAGCTTTCTAAGCTCATTTTGCGCTTCAAATCGACGAGGAAACAAATAAAGAAAATGGAAGCATAATGAAAAGATCCATTTTTGTTTTTTGTTTTTAACTTTTCTTACTTTTTGAATGTACGCACATATTATGTTTTGAATGAATAAATGTTGCGATTCATTAGTGAATTTGATGTTATTATGAAAGATACTAACTCTGTTGTTTATAAAGAAAAAGTTTATAATATAGTTATTAAATAAACACAAATAAATATAATCCAAAAAAACAAGTTACATAAAAACGAATAATTGAAACTATGTACATACATAAACTAAGACGACGATAAGGTTATGATGGTATTGGTGGTGGTAAACAGAAGCTTTTTTAATCCTAATTTTTGATCAGAGAAGTTTTTTGGAAATTTATAACTTGGATGTTCCATGCACCATTGCTCAAAATCATTTTTCAATTTCTTTTGCGCTGGTTTACCTTTTCCATAGGTGGTTGAAAAGGTATTAGCTTTTCCATCAGTGATTATACCTTTATCAGCCAAAAAGAGGAAATAATTTTTGGAACAAATTGGAAAGATTCTTTCATCATTTTCCATGCATGTTTTAAGGTAATTTCTAAAAAACGAAACAGATTGTTTGGTGATTAGTTTTTTTAGCTGGTTGCAGACTTACTCATAATATTGCAAAAACATTTCATTATCACTTTCAACGGTGGAATTTGTTGTTGTTGCTCGAGAATTACGTCGAACAACTTTTTTATCAGATGAGCCACAATCTGGGGATGGTGTTGTTGATGTTGCTTGATTTGGTTTTGATTCCCAAACAATGGATAAATCTTCTTCATCTTTAATAACTATAGGCACTGATATCTGGAAAGCAAAAATGGTTTTAATAACGGATAAAAAAAGGATAAAGAAAAGTTATTTTTTAGAATATTTGTTTGTATTTATACTTACATTTTGGTTTTGTTCGAAACTTTGTACTTCTGGAAGTTCCGATTGGCCATGAGAGTTACCAACGGCGAGGGAAGATGTTCCATCATCACTAGAACGGGATTTTAAAGTTTCATATTTTTCTGTAACCGTTTGAAGTTGATGCATTAAGTCTACGGATAATTTTTCTGCTTTAGATGCTCGATGACGTAAAGATTCGATTTGAGTTTCAGCTCGTTCTAAAAGCCATTCATTTCCAGATTTTTCTTTCTCATAAACATTTATCTTCTGAAGTAATTCTTCAAATTTTAAAGCTAATTTTTCATAATCACTTTCAAGTTCGCAGCGCTTTTCCTTTTCTTCAAAATATGTTTTCCCGACATACAAAGCTTCATCAACGCAATTGGTGAAAGCCTAAAACTCATAGTTGAAATATATTTTCTTAAATCAAAAAAAAATAAATTTACTTTTGCAGCAAGTTGACGAAATTCAGGATTCTTCCATTTTTCATCGTCTTTTAAATCTGCTGCAATGTGGGGATATAATTCTATTTGGATGGCCATATCTTCCGCTGAGTCATCAATGGTAAATCTAACTTGCTTTTTAGGCTAAAAATTAAAGTTTTAAATTGATTTTTTAGTAATAAATTTTAGAACTCAAAAAAGTAATAATAAAATCTTTACTTACTCTAACATCATCATCTGAAGAAAGCATATCGGAGGATCGTTTAAGATTCATTATTGATTTTTGAAAGAATACAAACAACGCAATAAAAAATAATAAATTGTTCAAGCCTGAATAACTCGCTTAAAATGGGCGCGAAAAATGAGCGGGAACAATTTGCAGCGCCGAAAGGGATGTGTGAAAATATGCCCTCAAAAGTACTCGGATACATCTTGTCAGGCCACGGCAAAAAAGCTAAATCGCTCCAAATTAGGAAAAAAACACGCAGTAGTGATTAGAGAGATGGAATTCCAAAATGCCAGTGTTTTTTTTTTATATTGTAGGGAAATACTTAACTTTAATGTTATTCTGCAAGCTAATAAAAATAAATTGTGCATCATAGCATCAAATTCATTAGTATTTAGGTCTCGTAGCGGATAAAGTTGGCGCGTAAATAATGATTGATTTTTTGTTTACAAAATTTTCGTCCTAAACATTTTGTTTTAGGTTAAAATAGTTAAAAATGAGCTGTAAAATTTTTTTATTCCGTGTTTTATTCAACCTATTTTTTACCGTGAACATGATAACATTATTTATTTTACACTTTTCTCTTTTCAGATTCGTTGTTGCTATCTTTTAACAATGTTTTTTAATCCGGAAAGAAATCGAGTTTATTTGACTCTTTTACCTTGTACAATGGAAAATGTAAGCTTTTCTTCTTATTTTTTTTATTAATACATCTTTTAATTTTCAGGGAGTTTTTGTTACCAATATCAAATGGGATATTCATGGTTTACGTCACAATCATTACAATGAATTCTTTAACAGTAAGAGAGTTATCTTACGTGATCCGGTTAAGAATGATGAACCAATCGAAATTCGACTTCGTTTGTCTAAAAAACCATACTCCGATGGAAACACGTATCAAGTTGAATATGAACAAGATAATCAATGGAAAAGGGATTCACCCGTTGGTATGGTTATTTTATTTATACTGGATTTATTTGCTTTGCTTTTTAGATTTCGAAAATATTGAAGGTGATGTAGAACATACTGTTCACCTTCCAATCGACGTTTACTATGTTTCAAAAACTCTTGTGGATGATTTACGACAATACGTGGCTTCAATACATGGTGAAACAATTACATTTGGTGAAAACGTTCATTCAATTAAAAGATGTTCCAAAGAAGTTTTATTATTCTTTGTTAAACAAGAATACAACGAAGACTTTATTATTGAATGCCAAAGAAAGGAATTCAAAGTAAGTTTGACTTCGAAACCACTAACTAATATATTTCCTACTATCACTTTTTAGATTAAGAAGATCTTCCTTCAAGCTCGTTCGCCTGTCTTTAAAAGAATGCTAAACGAAGAAGGACCTGGAAATCGGATGATTATCGCTGATTTTGATGCTGAAATTGTTGAAAAGATGATTGAATTCTTTGAAACTGATTTCGTTAAAGATTGGTCAAACTTTGAAATTGATCTCTATAAAATCTCTCGAAAGTATATGAGCCAAGGCTTCATGGTATGCTTTTTTACTTTTTTATTTTCTTCTCATTTCTTCTTTTTAAGAAATTTACTCGTCGTCTTTTTGTTGAAACGGTAACCATGGAAAATTATCGTGAACGTGCCGAAATTGTTCGAAAACATGATGACCCTGAAACAAAAAAACTAATGTATAAACGGAATTCAGAAATTAATCCACGTCTTTGTTGGTAATCATCTTTTTTGTTCTTGTTTTATTTTACTTTTTATTGTACTTCTTTTTTGTTGTTTACAAACTTTTTGATATGTACAAAAAATGTTTTGATTGAATTTGTGTGTATGGCAAAAACTTTAATAATTCTAACACCATACGTTAATAGAGAATTAACTCAAATTGCTCAATTTAACAAATAGTGTGTAATCACTTCTGTATTTCCATGGTTTCCCACTATCAAACTAACTTAAAAGTATCTAAATTTCATCTGAATGATAATATGCGTTTATCTGATACAAATCACCATGCTAATTATCCAACTTGAACAGATTTAATTCGCGTCATCATACTCATCAATAAGGACAAGTAACAAGAGGAGAGTTTGAAGACTATGATGTTGTTTGTTTTGGTTTCATATGTACATATCATTTCTATTTAATACCATCTTTAGATATCAAAGCACAAGTGTTATTTTTATTGCCCGCAGCTAGAGTGGATCAGTTAGATTCTACCGGTAGATGATCGTCCATCCTAGTTTTTTACGTGGGTTTTAGTTTTGTGAAAACTATCGATTATATTAACTTACTTGATTCTTTATTTTATCCATGGATAATCTCTGCTGATGATTATTTTGAGAAGCTATTTTTGTTATTTTTTACATTCTTTTCATTTCATCACTTTCCCTTGCAAATTGCAAGGAAAAATTCTTATGCCATAGAACAACAATGACAAAGCTATTTTCTATTTTTTTGTTTTTTACATTTTATTGAATTTATGTTTTTTATTTTTTGTTGATGATGAAAATCACATGTTGCCCCCGCGCTTTAATGGAAAATAAAAAACATTTACACACACATACCTCTGAGTTTTTTCCCTCTTTTATACATACACATAAACATCAGGCAAGCGAGCAACCAGGCAAGCAAGTGAACTAACAACAATGCATTCCCTCTGCATCTCTAATTTCTCCAACGAAATTTCTTTGTTTGCTCACTATATTTCGTTGTTCTCTCCTTATGAAATACGACAACAGCCAACCAGCCAGTCACTCTTCAACGCTTTTTTGGTGTTGTCCCTTTTCTTAACTAAAAAACCTTTCCCAACTCAAAACTAACTATAGCGGCGATGTTGAAATTTTTCATTTTTTTGTTGCTTTCCTTCTTTTTTTAAAGGTTCTTTCCACATCCTTTTTCTTTCTTTTTTTTCCTCGCAGCATCACACCACTTTCATCCATCCATTTTTTTTCTTCTTCTTTCGTTATCGATTTTTTGAAAGCAGCCCTTCTCTTTCCATTTTTCTTCTATGCGTTGGTTGGTTGTTGTCTGCGTGCATATTTTTAATACCCGCCACTTTCTTCATTGCTTTCTGTTTTTCGTATACAATTATTTCATATTTGTGCGGGCGTGTATCTTTCTAGAATACCCTCGCTCTTGCTCGAATGAAAGCAAACGAACGATTTCATAGTAGCAGGCGACCGCCACATCTTTCTTTTTTTTTTCGCATATAAATACGAGGCAATTGCAATGAAAAACCTTCAGTCGTTACCAACATGTCAGGCGCGGAGTGGTCGTCGTCATCTCTCTTCTTTCTTCAATGCTCCCGTACTTTGTGTATTTCGATATCAAAAACGATGCCTGACAAAAATAAAAATAATTGTGGCTGAATAAAAAAATATTCCCTTCTTTTTTTGCTGAATAAAATCCTTTTTTGGAATGATCAAATTCTCTGGAAAATGTTTAATTACCTACTTCCACCACCACTCCGTTGGTTTCTGGCGGTAACGGCTCAATCTTCTAGCCTATCCTTCTGATGAAAATTATGGTCTTGCATGAAAAATTTAAGGTTGGTTTTGGATTTTCTGGATTTTTCTTTTTCTTTTTCACTCTTTAGGTTTAAGTTTTGTTTAACAAAAGCTTTGAGTTTGAGTTGCCTTTTTTCAATCGAGTAAATTATAAAACTGAGTTTTTTGCATTTCGATGTCCCAAAACTGATAGTTATCGAGTTCCACCTTTATCCCCATCATTTTCGTGTTATATAGGTGCTTTTGTTAAACAACTCTTAAACCTTTTTTTTATCGCTCTACATCCTCCCTTATCTTTTTTAAAACATTTTTTGCGAATGCCACCATTCTTTCAGACATCATTTAAAATCCATGATAAAACATACAACAACTATCAAAGATATCAGATAGCAAAAATGATGAAGTAATAGAAGCAATAATTCACAAGCTTGAGAAAGCATAATTTTTATCTGTAAAAGCCTCTATGATGCCTCCATCACCTACCTTCTTCTTCGCGAATAAAAAAATCTTCCTTTTTTTGAGGGCGCTGTGTTTCAATTTCATTCAACTCTAACTTGATTGACTTGTTTGCTGGTTATATGGTTACTCTGGGTTATGGGTTATCTTCCCGAACAAAAAAATAATCTAATACTTCTAAAGTGTGTTTTTTCTTGCGCTGATCAAAATTTACAGAAAAGTTCCCTTTAATTCTCAATCAACCAACCAAAAACTTAGTTAATTAAATGGCTTAATTTTGAATGTTTAAAATAATTGTATTTAAAAAAAATTATGGTAGAAAAAAAAACTAAAATTGGAAATGTTTTTATAATCCCTTATTGTTAGTGTTATTTTACTTCCTAAAACTTCTTCATTTTTTTCATATTAAAATGGTGCTTGTTGCTCTTATTACTATTATTATTAATGAATGTCAAATATCAAACCAAAAAATAATCAGGGAAACCTGCTCAAACCCAAAAAAATAATCTTTGCCTAAATAAATTTTTTTAAACCTCAAATTCAATTTTCAACTTCCTTATTCTCATATTACTGTAATGTCAAGTCGCGTATGTGTTATCAAATGGGGTTTTATAGAAAGCAAAAAAATGCAAAAAGTGTTGTTTGTCCGTATATTTTATTTTTACTTCCTTTAATGTCACATGAAACTGGCTTCTAATGGTTCATTCTAGAATAATTTTTTTTATTGCGATGAAAGACAGACATGTTTTCCAAAAAATCATGTGACACTTCGCTTTCTCCATAACGAAGTTGTCTTTAGAAAATATTATTTACAACAACACATAATTAAAACTAAAAGCTCTAAAAAAAGAAGCATACAATTTTTTCTGGTCTTACTGTAATATCAAGTGACATCATTCCTTCTCCATGGTATTTCGCAATGCTTTGTGTCCATAGAAAAAAACGATATTGTGAAATTTCAAAAGCGCGTCATCATTTATTAGTGAGTGAATTTCATCATCTTCTTTGGCGACTCCACCCCCACATAATTTCGTTAACTACTTATTTCAACATCGTGTGTCATTAGAAAAACTTTTTTGTATAAAATACCAACCATAAATTCAAAAAGCACCTGAAACATTTGCTCAATGCTCTAAAAATGCTTGTTGATCAAAATTTCCTTGTTGAGTCAACTCATTTTTTTCCCTTCTTCGTGTCAGTTGTTGCTGCTATAGTTCCTGCCGCTGCTGTATGTCCCAAAAAATTGGAATCGCTCAAAACCTTTTAATGTCATCCACAACAATGCTTGCTTTAAACAAGGTTATTTAAAACTTTATCGCAAAATTCTTTGGTTCAGATACAAACTAAAAAAAGCTCCCATATTGGTCTTGAATGCTACAGTATATAAACAAAGGTGGTGCTTGCTAGCTATTATTCACAATGTCGTCATGTGCGCGTTAAATGGGTCAAATTTTAATGAAACTTAATCCTTGCGCTATGCATAATTCAATGCCAGATCAAATGCTTTCAAAGTGAGATTTAGAATTTCCCAAAAACTTGGTTCTTCTTAGATAATCAATCGCTGGTTTTGGTCCATTTGCTTCTCAATAGTTTATTTCAAAAAAATGCAAAAACTTTCAATGACATCATTCATCCCAGGTTATTTTTTGGTCTATGTTTAATCTAACTTTTCGATAAAATGCGCTTTGGTATACTGTAATAATAATTGCCTGAATGGCTTAGTAGTTTGGTTTATGACGCTGTAATTAAAAGTAAGATTTAGCTAACTTTTAAAACCATATTTAACTTTTATATTTTTTTCAAGATGTAAAACTTTAAAAGCACTTTGCTAAAATTTTGTTGCTATGGTAATAATACATAAATGGTATGATAAAAAAATATATATTCCTCGTCTTTTTATTTTTATCTAAATGGCTTCCCTGTAGATGTAATTTTTGGTTCTTCCTTTGCTGCTCTTCTTGCTCATCATGGTCGTGGTTAATTTTCAACGCTAAAACTTTCTAAAAAGTAATTATTCGAAACGTTTTTTTTGGATTTTACTAATGGTTGCTTTTTTAAGCTTAATTCCCCAAATATTTTCTTCATTCAAACTTTAAAATATCTGGTCATTATATCAAATCTTTGCCCTTTTAAAAATCTCGATGGGTCACAAATATGTTTAAAATCCTGGCTTCAAGTTAAAAACTCAAATAATCAGGTTGCGCTTAATTTTTTCTCAATTCATCCTGGCTTAGGAATGCTTCCAATGGAATGCAACTAATCGGCTCAAAGCTAACTTTATTTCACTGGCCTTAATGGCTTCATTTCCAAACTTTATGATGAGTCAAAAGCTTTTCAATACTCTCTCCACAACTTGCAAATACCAAAGACTTTTTTCAAACAAACGTATCAGGTTATTTATGGTTTTCCCCTTCAAATCAATCCATCTTAGATTTTTCTACCCTGTCTATAAACTTTCAAAATGGAAGCATATTCCTCAAACTTCGTGAATCCTCTCGATTGCTCTCGCTGCTATTAAAAGCAAAAAATGTGTTACTAAAAAAAATACCAGGTTAAATTTGGCTTCCTCTCAAAAATACTTTGGCTTAGATGCTTGCTCACATAAAAATTCATTTCATCATTATCATCTTGCGTGTTTACTTCATTGCCTCTTGTTCCTGTTTCAAACATCCTTTTCCCTTTCAATCAAAACTTCGTTATTTCAACAAGCATCTAATTTCATAAACGCAATTCCAAAAATGCTATAAATGGGCTGAAACTGCTTTATCTTAAAAAAACAATAATGCCAGGTACTTTATGATTATCAAAAAAATCTTCTGGTTCAGATACTTATTATCCTTGCGTCATTTGTATCATTTACTCTTAATGCTGATACTTTGCCACCAAGCAAATTAAGAATTAAACTGCACTCCAAATACTATGCCCTTGCAATAACTTTAAATAATGTAGCAAAACCAGGTTAACTTCTATTATTTCTTCAAATGAGTTGGTTCAGATACTCTTACCCCACCACTTCCATTGCCACATAACTTACCAATGCAGCTATAAAAAATCAAAAAACCAGGTCATTTACTGTAATATCCAAAATCAAATTGGTTCAGATACTTTCACTTCACTTTCAAATGTAATAGATGCAATCCACTTTCATTGCTCAAAGGACCTGTTTAAAATAATGTTTCATGAGTGCAGATGCAGATAGCTAAAATTTAATTGCCAGGTTAATTACTTCACTTCCA
Organism: Panagrolaimus kolymaensis; assembly: GCA_028622995.1. Classification (NCBI taxonomy): domain Eukaryota; kingdom Metazoa; phylum Nematoda; class Chromadorea; order Rhabditida; family Panagrolaimidae; genus Panagrolaimus; species Panagrolaimus kolymaensis. The sequence goes on along the minus strand of JAJQJQ010000089.1, from coordinate 34,701 downwards.
AAAATCAATTTGGTTCAGATACTATCAAGTCACCTTTTTATCTTTTGGCTCAAATTAGTCCCATGGTGACTCAAAATTCAGTCAGCGCTTCTTAATTGGAAATTCCCAATTCAAGTTCAGATGCTAGCATTTTGCTGCTTCAATATGATAATATTCCATGCATGCGATAACTTTAAATCGAGTGGTGTTAAAAATTCCTAAAAGCAAATCCAGGTTATTTGTACTATTTTCTTCAAATCTTCTGGTTCAGATACTCTCATCACTCCATCTTTAAACAAAACTCTCTTTCTCATGTATCAAGTGACCCTTCTAAAACATAGCCGTATTAATGCAGATGCATTTAAAATAATCAAAGCCAGGTTAATTAATGCAATTTCCAAAATCAAATTGGTTCAGATCCTTGACGCTAAATCAAGTAAGCAAATAGCTCTAAAGCTTTCTCATGTGTTGTTGATACTCAAGTCCAAAAATTTACTTCCATTCATGGTTATTCTTGTTATTCAAATTCAACCTCCTCGCTTACATAAACAAAAAGCCAGGTTACTTTTGGATTTCCATAAAAAACGTTACGGCTTAGGAACAAACATCTTGAAAACAAACATAATTGTGCTAATGTGACCATCTTCCTACTTCAATACAAAAATGTCAAAACTTTATAAAAAAAATGGGCCAGGTTATTTATGCTTTATCTTCCAAAATGTGCAAGCTTAGATACATATATTTCTCTCACATCCTAAAAACTTCGAGTTCCATATCCTTGCCTCAAGTTGCAGTCGCTTTAAATCTTTAACTCTCAATTTAACTGGATCAAACAAAAAAAACTTTGCTATCAACCAGGTTATTTATGATTTTTTTGGTCAAATCTCAGCAAACTTAGATACGTATCCTTGTTCTTGGTCCTTCCATTTCAATGTCATTTCATCCACTTTTTAAAATATGGGTCAAATTCAAACTTATTTATTCGCGTGTCAAATTTATTTTTCATTCTTGTTATTGCTCAAGTAGCTCCAAAACCCTTTAATGCCAGGTTATTTTTGGTTTCCTCTAAAACTCTCAATGGCTTAGGAATATCGCTTCACAAAATTCAAATGGCACCACTTTTTTTTCTCGCTTTTTATGGTCATGATGGGCTTCAACCATCCTCAACAAAAATAAAAAAAGCAGGTGATTGTAATTGTAGTCTAAAATTCAGATACTACCAAATTTACTTTTTCGGACATAGTTCCTTCCATATTTCTCAAATGCTCAAGTCCCCAGCCACTTTCAATAAATGAAAAATAGAATATAGTGCCAGGTTATTTATGCTTTTTTTGGTCAAATCTCTGCAAACTTAGATACTCATCAAACAAAATTCATTGGAGCTCTCATTCTCTCTTCGCGTTGGTTCAACATTATTCAAAAATTCAAATTCCTTGCGTGTCGTCAAACTCTAATGTGTCCAATTTTCTATGGGTCAAACAAAAAACTTCTTCCAATTCTAAAAAAATATATACATCACCAGGTGATTTAAAAATTCCCTAAAATTTATTGGGTTCAGATACTTCCCGAAACCTTTTCAAGCAATAATGCCGTGGTCTCTCAATCTTTTATGTCAATGTATCGCTAAAAAAGCAGGTGAATTAAGAAATTCTTCAAAATAAAATGTGTTCAAAAACTGTCACAAATCTTTTTTCATGTCTAAGTATTGTTTTCAAAAATTATTTTTCAATTATTATTTTTTTATTCTCAAATCAAAACTCATGGGTTTATGAAACTATCAGGTTTATTTATAATTTTCCCCTTAAAATTATTGGGTTCAGATACTTTACCATCAAAGAAAATAGTCCTTTCAAATAATATTCAAATTTAACTCAAGTGTCAAACTTTCAAAATAAAATTCAAAAAACGGGAACAGGTGATTTTTGGTATTAATAAAACAAATTACTGGCTTAGGAATTTTTTGCATGGATTAGAAACTTAATCAATGATTAACAACAACTATTTTGAAATCCGCAACCCTTCCTTCTAAAAAAAGATAAAAGGTGAAAGTTATTGTTTTTTTGGGACTAAAACTGTCGTAGCTTTTTAAAGCCATTTTTTCTCAAATGGGCCCATTCATTCCTCCATGTTCGCGGCAAATCACAATCCATTGATCTGAATATCGAAAACTTGCTCAGTGAATGGAACTTCCAATATTTTATTTTTTTTCATTGGTTTATTTTTTTGTTAAATTTCAAAAACTTCAAAACATTTTCCTTTACCCCTTTGTGTGTCCTGGTATTTATTTATTTATTTATTCGTGTATGATATTTGAACTTCTTCTTGTAAATGTCTTTAAATTGTCGCGGTAATCAAAAGTGTCAAATATGTTTTTTTCAAAGTAGTACAAAATTTTAAAAAAAATTAATATGGGTCAATAAATTCTTTGGTATTTTTTTCTTTCAATCGTGTCAAACTAATTTTCCATCAGGTTGTATCAGTATAAATTTCAAAAAACAAATCTAAATGCAGTTATTTCATGAGACATAGTCTAAAATGTGTTTACAAACAATAGAGTCCTTTCAACACAAATCCCATTTTAAACTTGGTCAATCAATTCTATTCCGTTCTTCTAATAATTAATCGAAAAATACGAGTAAAAAATATGTATGTTCAGCCTTCTTCTGCCTTTCGAGCGCTTCAGATTAAAACTTTTAAAAAAATCTTCAAAATTGTGCTATAATTATTTCATTACTTAAAAAAATATGAACAACTGTGCTAAAAGAAACTATTTCCTTAAAAACTTGAAAACAATCAAACCTGTCTAATGTTAAAAACAAAATCCTGGGTAAAACGTTTTACAAATTACTTCAAAGTTATGTATGTCCCCAAATAGTTTTTTATTTCTAAAATGCAAAAACAAAAAACAAAAACAATGGGTTTTTTCTCTTCTCTCAAAAATTTGGTATTTTTTATGGATGAGTAATTTTTTTTGTGCGGCCTATTATTATTCCCTTCTTCTTGGTTAGTGTGGAAAATTTGATTGGAAATGAAACAACTTTTATTTTGTCGTCGGTGATTAGTCAAATTGGTAGTTAATTCCCCGAATTATTGAAAATGGTTTTATTTGTCGGAATCTTGGGTTAAAACGGAAATTTTTATTTTGTCGAATTAGTCAAATTTCAATTTATTCAAAAATGGTATTTTTTGTTATGAAAATTCGTGGGTAAATCAGTGGTTTACTTTAATTAATTATTTTAATGTTATTTTTCAATTTAAATATGGTTTAATGGTTTAGGTTAAGTTTTTTTTAGGGTTATTATTTTTCAAAGTATTAGTTGTTGGTCTTTTATCAAATTTGTAAGAAAATTAGAATAATTTTTGGAGTATTTTCAATTGGTTTTTGTCAAAGTCAATCAACTAATTATTTCATATTTCATGTTGTCATTCCTCTTATTATTTTTTTTATCTCAAACCTCAATGTGATTTAGTCGTCCATATTTTCTCGACTTTCTTTGAATTGAAGGATACCCTACCTCCCTTCAACATCTTGACTTCATCCTTTCTTCTATCATCCTTCGTTTCCGTGAAAGCTGTCTTTCAAACTTTTTTTTCTTCTTTTTTTGGTCAATCTTCTCATTTCCTGCCTTTGCAATCTCAATTTTAATTCTTCATCGTGGTATTATTTTAGTGGTAAATTTGCATGAAATCAATCTTTATTTTATCAGAACTCTTCCCCAGCGTTTTTGTCTTTCGAAATAAAAGTCAAATTTCATCAAAAAATCTTTGTCGCAATTTCAAAATCTTTTATCAATGCCCTGTTTCAAAATATCTTTCGCGTGTATTATTTCAAAAATATTTGTCCCTTATCTAAATTATGAAATGGTCTTTCGAAATAGTGTTATGAAACTATAATTGGGAAATCTAAAGTCTTAGCTGAAATAAAATAGAAGTTAATGTAAGCGGGAATGTTTGTAGCAATCATGGTATATAAGATTGATGGTTAGGTATTTTATTTCAAAGTATTTTGAGTTTAGTGATCTTGTGATGGATAGCTGGATAGTAGGAATGTTAGCTGTTAGTAATCTTTGATTTAGTGTTTATTCAATGGAGGAATCTTGGTTTATTTTTTCAGTGGGTATTTAAGAAGTTTTAGTGTGTTATTAAGAAAGTGGAATGGGATTAGGAATAATTATGGTTATTTATGATGATGGTTAGTGAGTATTTTCAAAGTAATAGTATTTTATTTTTTGGGTGGGAAAATGGTATTATTATATGGTTATGGTATTTATTTTAATGGTTACTAATGGATATGTTTCGTGTAGTTGTTGGTCTTGTCTAAATGGTTTAATGAGCTTGGAAAGTTCACAGTCTGGGATTTTTTTTAATGAAATTTAATAGTCAATTGAGAAAATGTCTTGGTTCTTTGTTTTCAACAATATTTATTTATTATGGTTATTTCCCCTAAATTATCGAATTGAATGGTCTTTGTTTCTTTGATGTCCCGGGTAGAATCTTGAATATCTTTGTTTTCAACCACCACCTTTTACAAAATCAAAAATCGATCTCAAAATCAAACCTTTTTATGTCTTTATGTGTGCTTCTCCCGCGACAATTCAGACTTCCCTGCTAATCAAAATTTCAGTCAAAATATAAACAAACAAAAAACTTTTTTTAAGCTCATGGAATATCTTTACGCTCAAATCTGTAAGTCAATGAAATAATATGTTTTTTATTTTTTCAGCGCTTAAACCAAATTTTAATCTAATTATAGGCCAGTTTTTATAAAACTTAAAATTACTGCGAGTATCTTCGTCGGGCCTTTATAAACTAATCTTGCGTAAATATATTGCGTGTGTCGTCCAATCCTGAAACATCCTTGCTAAAACAAAATTTTGTTCGTGTCAAGCCGGCTTTCGCTCTAAGTGTCTAATAATTTCCACGGGTTATATCTATCAATCGAAATGTACAAATTTTGCCTTCACTTGCTACCCTGCCCTTTCAAATTTCAATTTCAACGCTTCCCTAAAAATCGTGAATCATATCGTCGAATCTTAGACTTTTAAATCTCAAAATCAAATTTTGATGAATGTAAAATATTTTATAACTGGCGTGTAAAAAAAATCATCCCTTAAATTAAATGTGTAAAATATGGATTTTTAAACTTTTTTTGGAAAATATTATTTTGGATTTAATCTTTTTTTCGAACTTTTTTATGTGGTTTTTATTTTTTTTTTACTTCAATTTTTTGGTTAAAGCTTCATAAATGATTTTTTTATTTCAAATTTGTGTCAATAATATTTTTTTCTTTACTTCAAACAGCTGCCTATTTTCTTTTATTTTTTGCACCCTGACCCAACATAAAAGTTAATTAATTAATGCTATATGTGATAACATTGAATTTTCAATATTATTCTTAAGTTCAACAACATTTCTACCTCAAGCCTCAAATATGCCTGCTATCTTGCCAACCAAAAAAAATAAGTCGTGGTCCTCAAAAGTTTTTTCTTTCTTCATTTTTTATTTTACTTCGCACTGGTTTGTCGTTGCCTGCTGCTGCCTTTGCTGCTCTGCTCCCTTTTTTCAAAGTTAGCAATTCCTTCACTATTGTGCCACAAATCAAAAAAGCAAATCTGTCAATTTATATGCGTGTGTAAATATAAACTTACTAATGCTCTCAAAATTTAATTTATGGTAATAATTTGGTAGTCGGTCAATATTTTTTAAAATTATTATTTTGTTTTTCACTCAAATTATTTAACAATCAAAAATGCTTTCAAACATTTTATCAACTTTTTTTTGCTGATTTCGTTCTCCCTTTCCAAATCACACTCAAATAATTTTATGCGTTGCGTTAGTCGTCCAGTCAAAATGTTTTTTTATAACTTCTTTTCCTCCCACATGCTGCAAAATTATTTAAGTTTTCTTTAATGCTAATATTTTTTGGTAATATATAACTTCACATTTCGGGTTTAATAATAATATGCAAAATGCGTGGTAATATATTTATTTATTTATTAATAATTTTTGGTTAATATGTGATACTTTAATATTGGATATTGTATGGTTGGTTCAAAATATGTGCCTTTTAAAAATTGCTTTAAAAAAAATTCTATCTATCGCTTTTTTTGTGTCAAACACCCATATCCATCGCCCCAAATGTTTGTGTTTATTAGAATAATTATTTTCTTTATTGGTATTTTTATTTATCGGGATATGGCTTAATTAATTAATAGAGATTATTTATTTTTATTATTATGGTTTTTTTGTATTGATGGTTGATGCGTGAAAATAATTCAGTTTTGGTCTTCTTTTTTTCCTTGGATGTGCCTTATCAAAGTTTTTTTTCTTATGGAGTTACTCAAAAATGTCTTTATTCAAAAAAATTTCAAAATGCGTGTGTTTTGGTTGAAATCCATAAAACTTTCTCAATATTTCAAAAAGTTATGCAATATTATAATTTTTCTTCTGCCCATGTCAAAATCGTATATAAATCATTCTCCAAACTTTGTCAAAATCACAAATATTAAAAATTCTTTAGCGCGCCAAATGTCTGTCTTGAAATATTTAAAAAAATATCTAAACTTACTAAAATTCTTAAATCTTAAACTCCTAAAACCTAAAAATATAAAAATATAGACTCTTGAGTCATAAAATTTTAAACTTAAAATTCCTCATAAATAAATCTTAAATTAAAAATAAACCTTTATCTTAAAATAAATAAATAAAACCTAAATCTCCCATTTAAATATAAAAAAATAGCGCTTTACTAAACTTAAATTTTTATGTTTATTTTTAATCTTAAATTTTTTTACTTTAAATTTGTAAATGTTTTATATTTTTTTGGGTAAAGTTCCAAACTTTTTTAAAAACTTTTTAAATTTCTTTCTTTACAGTTTTTTTGAGGTTGAGTTTTTAAACTTTATTTGCTTCTTTGTTTTTATTCTTTTTAGACCTATGTTTTTAAAAATTTTCTTCTAAATAATTTTTGTAAGTGGTTTCCTTAAACTTTTTTAAATTAAATTTTTGGGTTATATTTTTTACTTTATTTTTACTTTAAACTTTAAAAAAATCTTATTTAATGTGTGTGAAAGTGTGTGTGTCTGTAAAATTTATAAATATAAAATAATTTTTCAGAATATTTTTAGACAAACTCCTTTTCGGCAACTCATCTTTTCGGAATAAATACTTTTTTTTCGTTGGACATTTTTTTCGGTTTTAACCGTTTTTTTGGTCATATAATTTTCGGATAATAAACTTTTTTTGACTTTATTCTTTTGTGTATTTACAACAACAACATGTGATTTTGATTTACAAGCAAGCAAATACTGACATACAGAACAGTGAAAGTAAACAGAAAGTAAATAACAGTGAAAGGAAAATTGAAAGATAAAACCATAAAAGACAGTTAATGGAAAAACAGTAACTTTGATATTTTCGTTCGTTGATCGGTTATCAATCTTGTTTTATAATAACAAGATTGTCCTCGTTGGTGGCCAATGGCTTTGTTGAAGTTAGTAACGATGCAACGCGACTCCCATTAGCCATCAACATTTTGTCCGCTTAATTTTGAATCAGAAATTCAAAAATATTCTCAAACTTTTTTTTGAAATTTTTTTTTAGCAATTTCGTAGTCACTTTTCTTGATTCAGGACTTGGAAGCCAAATGAAAAATGGTTAAAAATGCAGGCATCAAAAAACATTGATGTTTGAGAAAAAAAGTGATATTCGCTACATTAAAAAAACAATGTTTTCAATGAGGTTGATTTGCATTTATTTTTTTGCAAGCTTTGTATCTTTAGAAACTTCCTCGTTTTTAGTCGCACTTTATTTTCTAACAACCAAAGCACAGTTATTTCAAAACCCAAGTTGCTGGCTTTTGTGATGAATAAAAAATAATAGCTTTTTTCTTTGAATTAGGAAAAAAAGATTTATTCAACAAAACAATTATTTCCAGATTTACAAAAATCATAAAACTCTGTAAAATTATATGATACTTCTTTACAAAACATGTTTGGATATCTCCATGTATAAACATCATACCAAGTGCCTTGGGCTCCAACAAATCTCTCTATTGAAGCTCCATATGATCCACCATTTGGTTCATTACCGGACCATTTTCTATATGGACATGTGTTTCCATCAATCCAAGTATAAGTATCATTTTTCCATGGATTAGCAAAATTATATAAGCCTATCATTATCGGAAGCGTCCATCCGCTATCTGAAAGCAGCAAAATTTTAAAAGTTTGAAATACGTAATAAAAAAATTTGCTGACTTAGAATAAAATTTCCTTCTTCATTCGTGCAAAATGAAATTAAATTACTTTTCGAAGAAATATCTTTACATTTGTCACTGTAATAATCGATTGTTTGATTTATTGGAACTGAAGCATTAAAATAGCAATAATCCATGGATGTTGATGTGTCCGAATACATCCATGGTCCATCGGTAGTTGGATATTGATAACAATTACTTTGAATTGGATTAAAAATGCATTGAGTGTTGTCTGGGGAAACAACAGCATTGAAAAATGCAGCATATTCAAGGCATTTTGGTTCCTAAAATTTTTTTATACATAGTTTCAAACCGAGTCAAAAAATAATAATTATTAAACGAATATTTCTTATTGAAGTCAAAATTTTTACGATGCGCAACAATAATTATTGTAGCTAAAGCTTCCATTTCAGAATTAAAAGTTTTTAAAGTTAAGAAATTTTGTTGAGAAGATGTCCCAATTTAAGAAATACTCGAAGCTCCGCCGGCCTTCGGCCAGCGATGTAATTTGTTTCATTGCAATATAAAAAATGAGTTTTTAATTTTCCATGGTTGTGGACAATTAATTCCAAAATTAACGATATCTTTAAACGAGGCAAAAGCAAGCGAACTACTATAGAATCTTATAATATCTTTAAATTCTTTAATGTCAAAAATTTTTTAAGGTTCCTTGGATCCTCCTATTGTTATTGGGCCTTTGGATCTTTTCTTTGCTATTGGGTTCTTGGATCTCTTTCTTGTTATTGGATAACAACAATTGCTTCCTCAAAAAAAAAAAAAATAAACGACCGCTCATCACCGCTTCATTTTTTTGAAATGCAAACGCGTTTTCTTTCCTTGCGCATTCATTTCATTTTTTAATGCTAATTTTTTCATTTTCTTTTCATTTTTCCCATGATCGATTTCCTTTCTCGCACGAACAATCAAAATTACTAGGAAGGAAATAAGTTTTTCAAAGCTAAAATTTGGCTTGAAAATCGCATGGTTTGTAAAGCTTGTCTAAATATAATCTTTCAAATTCATCTGAAGCTTCATATTTTTGTTTCGGGAGCTTTATTTTTTCTTTTACATTCATTCGAAAAGTTTTTTGGAACATTATTAACTTTTACCACTTTTAATAAAAACACTTACATCAATAGTTATTTCACAACCATATAACATTTTAGTTGCACCTTGAGAACAACTGCTGCTTTCATTTAAATATGCATTAAAATAAACTAATTGATCGGTTTCAGATAAACCCAAATCTCCGGCTGTTGAATTTCGTCGATCAAAAACATAATTATTGCAAGCTGTGGCATTTTCGATTATATTTCTTATCGAAGTTAATAATTTGCAATTAATATAATCAAATTGAACTCCCACGCATGGATTTACTATAGAATAATCTAAACAATTTTGAGCGCAATCGAAAATATCGTTTGAAGCTATAGTTTCGCTAATATCTGCAATAATGGAATAACCAATTAATTGAACGAATTCAGGATTTTGAGACAATGATAACACAATAAAATAAAATATAAATATAAATCTTTTCAACATTTTTGAAGTCAATGAACAAAAGGTTAGCTACAGAAGAAAAAAAATAGATGAACTTCTCATATTTTATTGGAACATCAAAAAGATGCCAAGCAACGAGAATATTTAATAACTTTTTTGAATATAAAAGATTTCGAAAAAATAACGATTGAAATAAGAGAGAAAATGGTTTCAACGAATTTGAATTTTTTAAGCGAATATTAATATTCAAAATATTATCGTGAAATTGAAACGGAAGCGAAAACACAAAAAAAAACTTTTTTATAGTTTTTTATTTTAATTTTGTTACAAAAAAAAAATCAAAATAGCATTAATAAAAATTAAAAACTCGCTAAAGCCGCTTTTTATTATACCATTGTTTTTATTTGACGAAATCGATGTGTTTAAATAAAGTGTGAAGAGCCTAATATTGCTAAGGATGATAATGGGTAAATTTATGGACCAATAAAATCTCCTAGATTCGATAATATTTCCTCAAGTTGCGGGAATGGAAATGCTACGCGAAAAGTAATTTTTGTGCATCCTTATTCAAACACGCGAGTAAATAAATTTCATCCGATTACATAATAATATTTTTATCATTTATTTAAATACAACATTATTCAACAATAAAAAAAGAAACAAAAAATAAATAATACATAAAATCTATGTCTTTCACAATTTTCAATTCTCATTCATTTCGATCGGACCATAATATTACCATAACTTTCATGCAGCTATCTAAAAATATGAAAGAATGAATAAACGTACAACTTTTGACAACAAAAATAACTTACAAAAAATCAAAATCGCATATTCATAGAGAAATCATATTTTAGCATTAATTAATCCAATTCAACGTAACTGTCCAGTCAGTGCGCTCGATGAAATATCAGCCGAATTATCAGAAATCAATTCATCAAGTTCATCATCCGAAAAGCTTTCAAACTAAAATAATTTTATTAGAAAAAGCTAAAAACAAAATAACCAAAACATACTGGTGGAGCATAGGATGCATCTGCTTCTGAATAACTTTCACCCGATCCAAACTCTAAAAAAGAGTTAATTAGTAACTATAAACAAGAAAGATAAACAAATTGTCATTTGTAAACGAATAAATAAAATAAACTTACCGCTAATTGTCTTGTTGGAATCTTCTTCAGTTTCGTCCAAATCTGAATCAGTTGCATATTCACTTTCCTCTGAACTTGAATCATAATCATTGATTTCAGCTTCTTTTTGACAAAATGGTGTTTCAGAAGTATCTTTACAATTTGATGCCGATGATACGGCAACACAAGCAGCAGAAGTTTCAATTGTTTGGCGTTGTTGAGTTTTAGATGCATCAGAAAATTTTTGCGATAAATCATTGCCATCATCATTATCAGAATTGAGCTTGTCTCCATATCGACCATCACGAGCAATATCTACCAATCCAGTTTTAGCACCATTTTTGACATCTTTCAACCATGGATGGGAAAGTAATTCAGCAGCAGACTTTCTTTTACTTGGAATTGTATTTAGCATTTGACACAAGAAATCAATTAGTCCATTTCGATCATTTGGAAGCATTTGAACCTTGCTAACTTTCTTTTGTAACAATCTTCTACGTTGCGCTGTAGCTATTTTACAATTATAAAATCGCGTTGAAAATTTCTTTTTATAACCATCAGGATCTTTGAAACCTTTAAAATGACGACGAGAAAATTTTCCAAACATATTTCTTATTGCAATAATTTCGTCGATTTTCTTTGATTTTCCAAATTCGAGAAACTTTTTGTTAGTTAAGAGCACAACTATCTAAAAATTTGACATCTAATCATATCTTTAGAGAAGATTAAGATAAACTCACTGTAACACCAAGAGCCCAAATATCATGAGATGGAAGTAATGGAGCACCAAAGCAATATTCCGGCGGACGAAAACCATTAGTATCAGTAGGACTTTCTGTTCCTTCTTTCTAAAAATATGTTATTAAATTTGTTAAATAAACTTAAAACAAACTCACCATAGCATTACCAAAATCGATTAACTTAAACATCACTTCTGTCATATTTTTAATTTCCAGCTTTGATACTTCATCAAGTTCTTTTCCCAACACTTTTCTTTTTTTATTTTCATCAATTTCAGTATTTTGTTGACAAACCATACGAAGTGGAGATAAGCTTGTCCCAGATTTAACAATTTTTTCTAATTGGCCACGTAAGCTAAGTTGAGAAACACATGAAGCTATGTTGTTGGGTTTGATGTCGCTGTGAACAACTTTGAGATCATGAACAGTTTTGAGCGCCATAAGAACATGTCTTGCAACTTTTTTGACGAAGGAAATTGATAAACCCCCATGCTTTGATGCTTCGTCCATCAACATATCAAGATCTTTTCCAAGTGGTTCATAAATACCAATAGAAGCCATACGTTTACCACACGGAATGCTGAGATGTTCGTAGAAGCGCAATATATTCGGATGGTTTGCAGTTTGTTGAAGAGTCTATAAAAAAGTGTTCAATTTACAACAAAATTCAAATTACGAAAAAATATTATAAGCCCCTAATTCTACGAAGCAGGTTTTCCGTAAAAAAAAGTTTTCAAGGCATTACGAAAAGCGACATACATATTTGAATGATTAAAGCCATTTTATTTAAATATTTAACTTACATCGATTTCTAACTTGAAATACCATAATCATATTTAAAAACTTTTGCGACTTTGAATTCTTTGCTTTTCCTATCGATGACGAGCCAAACAACAGAAAAACCACCATATCCGATTTTGCATATAACACGGTACTCATTTTTCGATCTAAAAATATATTCATATTTAAGAGAAAAAAACCAAAAACAAAAACTTACGCATCACTTTTCATTATATCACAAATATTAACCATGAGTATTGAATTTTTATTAAATTTTGCTGCATTTTCTTGAATATTTTGTGTAAACACGTCTAAGTTATGATTGATATTTCCTAACTTTTTTGGAATTAAAGTTTTTGCAATCACCATTTTCAATTCACTAAAAAATTAAATTCGCTTTACAAAAAAGAATGGAAATTACAAAAAAAAAAACTAACCATGAATTTGTTTCACTTGTTTTATCTTCTATCGACGAATTAGATTGATATGGTGGTAGCGCTGCCACTAAAATGAAATAATGATTAGATAAAAACTATAAACAATGTTTAAAAATAAAATAAACTCACCAGTAAGTTTGGCAGCTATAAGATTTTCTTTTCCTGTTTTATCTTCTAATTCATTTTGAGGTCCTCCCATAAGCTTCTTACTTCTTGTATTATAAGCCATTTCATAAAATAATGTAATAATACAAATTAGCAAAACTTATATCAAAAGAAAGCATATAAATTGAGATTCAGTAAATAATAATGGAGCCTGAAAATTCAAAAATAATATCCAAACAAATATGAAATGATAAATACAAAGCGCGCAACAACAAACAATGTTTGCGAAAAAAATTTTTTTTACAAAATGAAAAAAAATTTCCAACTTTCTTTTTTGAAACAAAAAACTTTCTTTTATTTTAAGAAAAATGGTCGATGAAAAAAATAAGTGCCTTCTCTTTTTACATTCTTTTGCAATTGCAAAACGTTTATTTCTTGATTTTTTGGAAATATCGATGATTTTTCTTTTTTCTTTTACCTATTCTTTAAGGTCGGCGATGCATGGCATCACAGAAACTCAATTTTTTTACATAAAAAAAATTTAAAAGAAGAAAAAATGAAATAAAATAGTTTTATGTTTTTTTATTTACAAACAAATAGTCTCAAACTCATCAACATGGTTATCAGTCTATCACGTCATATGAAAATTCCATTTTTCGCTTTACCCTTATTTTTAAAAAAATTAAACATAAAAAAAACGTGAGTTGTTAGCTTCTCCACATTTTAATCATTTTTCTCGTAAGTCGAATTCCCCAATTTTGCAAAGTATCAAAAACATTTTTTTGCATATTTTTATTGACGCTACTTCACCGAGTACAAAATTGTTAAAACAAAAAGATTTTTAAAAACAAAAATATTAATTTGAAAGAAGTTATTATACTTTACAAAATTCCTTTTCTTCTCCATTTTCCTGATTTTCGTGAAGCTTTTCTTTTTCATTCAAATTTTTCATTTGATTTTTGATTTGCTTGTAAAAATATTTTTTCCAAGCTTTTCGAAGGACTATGAAACCAATAATTGTGCTGCAAATAACAAAGAATACAGCTGTCAAAGTCATCGATAGGGTTGAGATAAAAATTTCTTGTTGAACAATCTCAAGGTTTTGAGTTTCATTACAAAAAGTTTCAGAAATATCTTTCATAAAACTTCCACGAAATTTTGGGGGATTAAAACATTTTACGCTTGTACCATAAATAATATTGTTAGTAAAATATTTTGTGGAGTTATCGTTGTTGGAAGAATTTTTTATGTTGTCGATCAACCACGACATCGAACAATCACAATTCCATTTATTTCCAAGTAGGCTAATTTCTTTAACTTTATTCCAATTAAGCAATTTTTCTGGAAGGGTTGTGAGATTACAAAGATCAACTTTAAATTCTTCTATTTGCAAAGGTCCATTTTTATTTGTTAAACTTCCAAATGCATTTTCATGAAAGCTGCGAAGTTTCGAACTTTCCCAAAAATTAACCCTTTTCAATGAAGGAAAATTACAAAATGCGCAATCTTCGATGGTTTCAATATTGGAAGAATCGAGAGTAATTTCTTGAAGAGTTGAATGAAATAAATCTTTGTCATATTTGAGAGCAGTAAATTCAGAGCTACTTGCGTGTAAAGCAATCAAATTAGGTAAAGCCACGATAGCTTTTGGAATTGAAGTTAATCGATTTCCAGAAAGATCCAAATCTTTGAGATTGCTAAAACGGAACTTTGAAAACCCCAAATTTTAAAAGTTTAAAGCTTACGTAAGATTAGCAAAAATATTATCATCCAAAACTGAAATATTACAAACCCATAAAGTTAATTCTTCCAATTTGTTCAAAGATTTTGTGAATAATCCTTTTCGAATAAATGATTTGCTTGTTCGATCACTTTTTCCATAAATAGAAAAATATTTTAAATTTGTCATAAATTCAAATAAATTCAATGGAAGTCCATCGTCGTCGGTAATATTATTTTCTCCAACTTCTAAATATTTAAGAGTTTCACCAAGTTTGGAAGTTAAAACTTTGTTTGTTAATTGAGTTAAGGGATTATAAGAAATATCTAATTTTTCAAGGGAATCAAATACATCAAAAGCTCCATCCTCGATTTCAGTGATACCCAACCATCGTAATTCTAATTGAGTTATGTTCATTTTTGCTAATGGAAGGAGATCAGCCTGAAAAAAAGGAAAATGTAAGCTTTGTAATTACGAAAATTTGAGATGGCTCATTTTGACGAAATCGAATTGAAAATAAAATAAACTTACTTTAGTTAAAATATTTGAATGAACAATATCAGATTTATTAACATAACTTGGATTTTCCACATCAAAGTTAAAAGCAAGCGAAATTGAAATAAAAAGAATACCAAGAAATAAGAATTTCATTTTAGCAAATTTGCTTTTCAAAGAACCAAAATAAATCAACGTTGCTTAGCAAAAATAAAAAAATAAATTTGCGATGCCGTATTTTTTTTAAATTCCAGAGACGCAAATTATAAACTTCTGTCTTCGACCAAAAAAACAAATTTGGCACTGAAGAAAAATTTTTTATCTTTGTTGCTTTGACCTTAGTTCCTTAAAAAATGTTTCCTTGAAGCTATTTTTTATGGCTAAAGTTATTTTTTTTATTGCATAATAAAAAAAAGAAGTTAAAGAATAAACACTTCAATGTTCAATTTTATCAGCGCGGATGAGTTTATTCGTCACATTTATGGAAATCAAGGAAGTATCAAAGGCTCGAATCCATGGAGAGAGAAAAATCACTGCAGTTGCTAATAAAAATTTTATGGTTCATTAAAAAAAGTTAATACCTCAAAAATTATAATCTCATGGACGATGATGGTTGGATGATCAAATCACATGCAGATGTTTTTTTATCTATCAAATTTTTTTTTTGAAGCTTATCAGTATCAGTAAAATTTCAAAGGTGAAAAGTGCTCCAAAAATATTATGTTTAGATAAAAATAATTTCCAGAAAAAAGATTAATACTATGAAAATTGTAGTGTCTTTGACCAATTTTGTTTAATCCGATATATTTATTTAAAACCCATAAAATAGAGAATTGAAAAATGAAAAATAATAACAGTTTTGAAAATAAGAGATTTAAAAAAAATTAAAACGTTCGTCGTAAATTTAGGAGTTCAAAGCTGCTTCATCAAATCTTTGATAAGTTTTTCCATTTCTTTGTTCATAAAAATAATTTGTGATTTTGTTTTGAAGGTAAAAAATATTTCGGGTCCATGCGAAGAAAAATATGGTTAATAGAAGAAAGATACACGCAATAAAAATTATACCATTGTTGGAAGTTAAATTATTCTTGCAATCAGCAGAATTAATGGCAATATTATTTTGAGAGATCTCCAGTTGCTTGGGCGATGAACACATTTTTCCTGCAACATCCATAATTTTCTTTCCTTCCAATTTGGAAGGGCCAGAGCAGTGGGAATCTTGGACCTTTACATCGCGCCGATAAATAATTTTAAACTTTTTTAGAAATCTTGAAGAGTTAGTGTGGTGTATGTCATTGAAAAGCCAAGCAGTTGAACAATCACAATTCCAAGGATTTCCAAAAAGACAAAATTCTTCGACCAAATTCCAATTCAACATTTTTTCTGAGAGGCTTGAAATATTACATTTTTGAATCCAAAATTCTTTTATTTTTGGAACAACCCTGCTTGTTAATGCTCCAAAAGCATTTTCATGAATTTTACTTAGATTTTTACTATATCCAAGGAAAACAATTTTGAGATTTGGAAAATTACAAAATGCACAGTCGCCAACTTCCACTAAATTTGAAGCTCCAGAAATATCAAGAGATTGTAAGTGGCTATTAAAAATTTTTTGATCATATCTTACATGTTGAAAATTATTATTTGAGCCCAATCCAATGTATACCAAATTTGGAAGATGAATGATGGCGGCGGGAATGGAAGATAATGGATTTCCATGAAGATGCAAATCTTCAAGGCTACTAAAAATATAAATTTTCTTGAATTCTTTTCAAAAGAAAATTAATTAAACTAACGTCAAATTAACAAAAATATCTTCATCCAAATACGAAATATTGCAAAACAAAATATCTAAATTTTTTAACTTTGCTAATGCTGATGGAAAAATACCACTTTTAATAAATGGCCCGAGATTATAATTGGATTGTATATTTAGTGAAGTTAGCTTTTTCATATTTTTAAATGTATTGGGTGAAAGGGATTCAAGTTGATTATTTCCTAAATCTAATACTAGCAAAGTGGATCCAAGCGGTTCGGTTAAAATATTTTCATCAACATATGTAAGATTGTTGTAATGAAACTTTAAATATTTAAGTGAAATAAATTTATCAAATGTTCCGCTTTCAATAACTTTAACACCGCCTCTATAAAAATCCAAATCCTCGACATTTGCTTCTCTCCCTGCTAATAAATGACCCTGAAAAAAAGGGAGTTTGACAGAATTTAACAAAAAGTTGTGAAATGGTTTTCTCTTTATTAGCGAAAAGCTAGCTTACTTTTCTTAACAAATTCATGGAATTATTTTTTATTTGGAATTTAACTTCTCGAATCAAAGCATTAGGGCCGATTTTATCAATATTATTAATTTTATGAGGTTCAATAGTAGCAGGCAATTCATCTCCACAATTTAAAGTTCCATTTGCATATTTGCAATATAAATCTGAAAAAAAAAGAAAGAAGTGGAAGTTGTTTCAATAATTTTCAAACCTATCAATTTATCATCCCAAGCATAAAGCGTTTCATCATATTGAGTAACTTGTTGACTTTCAGCTATCGCAAAACAACCGTAATAAAGCAATAACAACGAAAAATAAATACTCATTCTAAAGTTCTTTGATTAAAAAAACTATACAAATTGTTGGAGTTTAAAAAATATGAAAAACTCTTTTCTTCGCAACATTTTTTTTGACAAAAAAAACTTTTTTTTAATAAAATGGGTTGTAAAAAATCACGAGAAAAAATAATCATTATTAATTATTTCGAATAAAATTTATAAAAAATGCTTTTTAATCTTCGAATGTCATCATCATCTTGAGAAGGACAACATTATCATTAATCAGAATCGTAGCCATAATTACTTTCAAGTAAAATGTTTTTTGCTGCTTTCAATGGAACAATTAATGTTATTTTTGTTAATGAACTTTATCAGCAATCAAAAAAATGTAAATAGGAGAATAGTAATGAAACATAAATCAGTAAAAAAATGTTTAAACTTTAAAGAAAGTAAAATTTAAGAAAAATCAGAATGAAAAAAGAAAGGGATAATTTTATTTTTCCAATGTTTGATTATCAAAACTTTGAGTTTCGCATCTTTGATAAACTTTTCCTTTACCTTCATAAAAATATATTTGAGCTTTAGTTTTTTTACCAAAACATTTTGATCGAATAAACCATACTAAAATTATAATTACTGCAACAAGGATTAGAGCTGCAAATAAAATATACCAAATGGGAAGGCATATGCCGCTGATGTTGGTATCCTTGAAAGGCAAAACAATTTCTTAACCAGTTTCGGTGGACTTTAGAACACTCAAAGTTGAACACATTTTTCCAGAAACATCCGACATTTTCTTTCCTTTGAATTTAATGGGGTTGTTGCAACGAGCAAATTGAAGTCTTTCATTAGGATTAAAACCATTTTTAAACTTCTTTAAAAATCTTGAAGAGTTAGTGTTTATGTCAGAAAGCATTGATTGAAAGAGGAGTTTCACTTTTATTTCGTCCCAAACTCAATTCTATTAAAGTCGATCCAAGTTGTTCCGTCAAAATTTTGTCATCTACGTTTGCAAGATTTTTTATATAAATATTTAAAACTTTGAGCGAAGTATATTTATCGAATGCATTGCTTACAATTGTCTCAATGGTGTTACAATTAATATTAAATTCTTTTACATTTGTTTCTCTCCCAGCTAATACATGATTCTAAAAAAATATGCTTAGTGTTATTGTTTTCATTAGAAAGTTAGGCATTCCAAATAATAAGCACATACTTTTCTTAATTTAATCATGGGTAAATTCCAGAAAGCAACTTTTCGAATAATTGCATCGGGAGCAATTTTTTCAGTATTGTTTATCCCGAATGGCCCTATTTTATTCCATCCACAAGACAAAGTTTCATTCGCATATTTGCAGTGCAAATCTAAAGTTTAAAAAAATATGGAAAAAAGTCAACTCTAAAACTTTCAAACCTATCAATTGATCATCCCATTCATAAAGCGTTACATCGCTTTGAGCTGCTACCGCCGCAAAAACAAAAAATAATAATATTGTTAAATGAATTTTCATTTTAACCAACTAAAAATTGAAAATTTTAATATTTGATCATTTCTTTATTAACGAACGCAAATAAATCAATGGCATCCAAAGAAAAAACTGTTGGCTATTAATTCACAAGTGATTTTTCGATGGAAAATAAAATATAGCAGGTTCAAAACTTTAAAGTCAGCAGATGTTAAAAGAAAAGTGGAAGACACCTTTCTCAACATATTTTTATAACCAATAAATAAATCTATTTTTGTAAAAGTACAAAAAAGGGTTGTAAAAAATCACGAGAAAAACTAAAAAGGTTATTAATTATTTTGAATAAAATAATATTTAAAAAAATGCTTTTTGATCTTCGAAATAATAAAAAAATTCTTAGAATTATGTAACTGATTACTCCATCAATGAATCAACAATCAGTTATTACCCAAAACAACGACACTTTGGTTCAATCAACAACAAAAAAATTATTTGTTAAACATGTCTTAGAATATGATGTGAATGGAAAAAAAGTAACAAAAAAAGAAAAAAATCAAAAGTTTTGGGATTATACTTTACAAAATAAGGACAACAAACAATAACCACAAGAAAGGTAAAGTAAAATGAAACAAAAAAATTATAATTTTAAAAAATTTGTATTTCTGGCTTTTCTCCATCCCACTTTTTTTCATTCCAAGTTTGAAGGAGTTTATTGATACCAAATTGTAAAGTTGATCGGTAAATTTCTGCATCATCCATTTCAAATCCAAATGCAAAATATGAATCATTATTACGAGAATTATTTTTTACAAAATAACATAAACGTTGAAGATCTGCGTCATCTGCTTCCAATTTGTATATATATAAAATAAAACTTTCAAATTTAGAATGAAATACTAAATTATTCATATTTATAAAAGTTTGGAAATTAAATAAATCATTTTTACAGTCGTAAATAATGTCAGTAATATTTGGAACTTTAGAAAGAATTCTATCACAAGAAACTATGGCTCCATTATCATCTCTAATACATACATCCGTAAATAAAAGCGATTTAACTTTTCCACCGTTTAAAAGAAAATCAATTTCATTTAAAGTTAAATTCAGATAATTGAGTGTTAAGCGATTAAGATTGCAACGATAAAAAAAATTTGGAATTATTTCATTTATGGATTTATAATACACGCCAAGTCCATCAGCTAACCAATATTTGAAATCGTCAAAATATAAAAATTTTGCATATGTGCATTCAAATACTTTGGGGTTTAAGTAACGATAAGTTAGGCCTGTGAAGTTAAGAACGACAATTTTATTTTTAGCGAAAAAATATTTGCAGGTTTTTTGAAGTTTCAAAAGTAAATCAGCTGAGAATGGATTTTTGGAAATATAATGAATCAAAACAGATTGAAGAGAAAAATTTTGACGTTGATAAGAATCAAAAGCTTTTGAATTAGGATGAATATATTCAATGATCGTCATTCTGGAGAAGAAAATGACGAATAAAAATGCATACAAACTGTTGCCACAGAAATTGCACAAAATGAAGCTTGCTATTATTTTTATAAATCGGAAAAAAGCATATAATTAGCCCGAAGCTATTATTCAAAATTAATAAATACGTTGTTCATTCGATTGCACTATGGGTGTTAACAATCGATCATAGTAACACCAACTACAAACTACTAAAAATAAATCATTAATATTATATGACGACAAAAAGGGAAAAAAACGAAATTTGAGTCTTGAAATCAATAAAAAGGTATGGCAATAAATAAAAGCTTATCATCCTGGGTTTCAAATATGGCAAAAATTATATTCTAATTCGCAAGTTCCTGGTAAAAATGATTATAATAAAGTTTAAAACAAGAAAACTTTTTTATTTATTTAAAAGGTTGGCAAAAGTAAAAAAGCCGAATTTGCAAGCAGCATAAATTTGAGTATGCTAGTGATGTTATAACAAACAATAAATAATATTGAAAAATCACTTTTGAATGATGTGCATTTGATAAAAGCTTTAAAATATGGTTGCCTTTTTACATAAAAATTAATTTTTGCAGCGATTTAAAAAATAAAAATTTAGAAAGTAATATTTTCTTGAATTCTTATGATAACTGCCTTTTATTTTACTTTATTCAACAAATATGAATCCGAGAGTTGATGATATGTGGAAATTAGCGAGAGAGCAACGAATTAAAAAATCTTTGCAGCTAATATATTTATTATTTACACCAACAAATAAATCACGGTGATATGAATGAAAATTATTCAATATTTAAGCAACAACTTATGAATTAAGATGTGATCAATCTCCTGTAATTTTAGCCGAATTAATACACGATCTAATTCAAAGCTAGAGATTATATTCTGTAAAGATGATTAAATCACATACAGAAAAGCGTATTTTAAAACTTTGAAACTGCCCTTTTATTTTAGAAAAAAATCATAATAAAAATGGACATCAAATAAAAAATAGTTCTGCATACCGCTGAATTTGTTTTAGTTGTAAAAGTTGATTAAATCACATACAGAAAAGCGTATTTTCAAACTTTGAAACTGCCCTTTTATTTTAGAAAAAAATCATAATAAAAATGGACCTCAAATAAAAAATAGTTCTGCATACCGCTGAATTTGTTTTAGTTGTAAAAGTTGATTAAATCACATACAGAAAAGCGTATTTTAAAACTTTGAAACTGCCCTTTTATTTTAGAAAAAAATCATAATAAAAATGGACCTCAAATAAAAAATAGTTCTGCATACCGCTGAATTTGTTTTAGTTGTAAAAGTTGATTAAATCACATACAGAAAAGCGTATTTTAAAACTTTGAAACTGCCCTTTTATTTTAGAAAAAAATCATAATAAAAATGGACCTGAAATAAAAAATAGTTCTGCATACCGCTGAATTTGTTTTAGTTGTAAAAGTTGATTAAATCACATACAGAAAAGCGTATTTTAAAACTTTGAAACTGCCCTTTTATTTTAGAAAAAAATCATAATAAAAATGGACCTGAAATAAAAAATAGTTCTGCATACCGCTGAATTTGTTTTAGTTGTAAAAGTTGATTAAATCACATACAGAAAAGCGTATTTTAAAACTTTGAAACTGCCCTTTTATTTTTGAAAAAAATCATAATAAAAATGGACCTCAAATAAAAAATAGTTCTGCATACCGCTGAATTTGTTTTAGTTGTAAAAGTTGATTAAATCACATACAGAAAAGCGTATTTTAAAACTTTGAAACTGCCCTTTTATTTTAGAAAAAAATCATAATAAAAATGGACCTGAAATAAAAAATAGTTCTGCATACCGCTGAATTTGTTTTAGTTGTAAAAGTTGATTAAATCACATACAGAAAAGCGTATTTTATAACTTTGAAACTGCCCTTTTATTTTTGAAAAAAATCATAATAAAAAAGGACCTCAAATAAAAAATAGTTCTGCATACCGCTGAATTTGTTTTAGTTGTAAAAGTTGATTAAATCACATACAGAAAAGCGTATTTTAAAACTTTGAAACTGCCCTTTTATTTTAGAAAAAAATCATAATAAAAATGGACCTGAAATAAAAAATAGTTCTGCATACCGCTGAATTTGTTTTAGTTGTAAAAGTTGATTAAATCACATACAGAAAAGCGTATTTTAAAACTTTGAAACTGCCCTTTTATTTTAGAAAAAAATCATAATAAAAATGGACCTGAAATAAAAAATAGTTCTGCATACCGCTGAATTTGTTTTAGTTGTAAAAGTTGATTAAATCACATACAGAAAAGCGTATTTTATAACTTTGAAACTGCCCTTTTATTTTTGAAAAAAATCATAATAAAAATGGACCTCAAATAAAAAATAGTTCTGCATACCGCTGAATTTGTTTTAGTTGTAAAAGTTGATTAAATCACATACAGAAAAGCGTATTTTATAACTTTGAAACTGCCCTTTTATTTTTGAAAAAAATCATAATAAAAATGGACCTCAAATAAAAAATAGTTCTGCATACCGCTGAATTTGTTTTAGTTGTAAAAGTTGATTAAATCACATACAGAAAAGCGTATTTTATAACTTTGAAACTGCCCTTTTATTTTTGAAAAAAATCATAATAAAAATGGACCTCAAATAAAAAATAGTTCTGCATACCGCTGAATTTGTTTTAGTTGTAAAAGTTGATTAAATCACATACAGAAAAGCGTATTTTAAAACTTTGAAACTGCCCTTTTATTTTTGAAAAAAATCATAATAAAAATGGACCTCAAATAAAAAATAGTTCTGCATACCGCTGAATTTGTTTTAGTTGTAAAAGTTGATTAAATCACATACAGAAAAGCGTATTTTAAAACTTTGAAACTGCCCTTTTATTTTAGAAAAAAATCATAATAAAAATGGACCTCAAATAAAAAATAGTTCTGCATACCGCTGAATTTGTTTTAGTTGTAAAAGTTGATTAAATCACATACAGAAAAGCGTATTTTAAAACTTTGAAACTGCCCTTTTATTTTAGAAAAAAATCATAATAAAAATGGACCTGAAATAAAAAATAGTTCTGCATACCGCTGAATTTGTTTTAGTTGTAAAAGTTGATTAAATCACATACAGAAAAGCGTATTTTATAACTTTGAAACTGCCCTTTTATTTTTGAAAAAAATCATAATAAAAATGGACCTCAAATAAAAAATAGTTCTGCATACCGCTGAATTTGTTTTAGTTGTAAAAGTTGATTAAATCACATACAGAAAAGCGTATTTTATAACTTTGAAACTGCCCTTTTATTTTTGAAAAAAATCATAATAAAAAAGGACCTCAAATAAAAAATAGTTCTGCATACCGCTGAATTTGTTTTTGTTGTAAAAGTTGATTAAATCACATACAGAAAAGCGTATTTTATAACTTTGAAACTGCCCTTTTATTTTAGAAAAAAATCATAATAAAAATGGACCTGAAATAAAAAATAGTTCTGCATACCGCTGAATTTGTTTTAGTTGTAAAAGTTGATTAAATCACATACAGAAAAGCGTATTTTATAACTTTGAAACTGCCCTTTTATTTTAGAAAAAAATCATAATAAAAATGGACCTGAAATAAAAAATAGTTCTGCATACCGCTGAATTTGTTTTAGTTGTAAAAGTTGATTAAATCACATACAGAAAAGCGTATTTTATAACTTTGAAACTGCCCTTTTATTTTTGAAAAAAATCATAATAAAAATGGACCTCAAATAAAAAATAGTTCTGCATACCGCTGAATTTGTTTTAGTTGTAAAAGTTGATTAAATCACATACAGAAAAGCGTATTTTAAAACTTTGAAACTGCCCTTTTATTTTTGAAAAAAATCATAATAAAAATGGACCTCAAATAAAAAATAGTTCTGCATACCGCTGAATTTGTTTTAGTTGTAAAAGTTGATTAAATCACATACAGAAAAGCGTATTTTAAAACTTTGAAACTGCCCTTTTATTTTTGAAAAAAATCATAATAAAAATGGACCTCAAATAAAAAATAGTTCTGCATACCGCTGAATTTGTTTTAGTTGTAAAAGTTGATTAAATCACATACAGAAAAGCGTATTTTAAAACTTTGAAACTGCCCTTTTATTTTTGAAAAAAATCATAATAAAAATGGACCTCAAATAAAAAATAGTTCTGCATACCGCTGAATTTGTTTTAGTTGTAAAAGTTGATTAAATCACATACAGAAAAGCGTATTTTATAACTTTGAAACTGCCCTTTTATTTTTGAAAAAAATCATAATAAAAATGGACCTCAAATAAAAAATAGTTCTGCATACCGCTGAATTTGTTTTAGTTGTAAAAGTTGATTAAATCACATACAGAAAAGCGTATTTTATAACTTTGAAACTGCCCTTTTATTTTTGAAAAAAATCATAATAAAAAAGGACCTCAAATAAAAAATAGTTCTGCATACCGCTGAATTTGTTTTAGTTGTAAAAGTTGATTAAATCACATACAGAAAAGCGTATTTTATAACTTTGAAACTGCCCTTTTATTTTAGAAAAAAATCATAATAAAAATGGACCTGAAATAAAAAATAGTTCTGCATACCGCTGAATTTGTTTTAGTTGTAAAAGTTGATTAAATCACATACAGAAAAGCGTATTTTATAACTTTGAAACTGCCCTTTTATTTTAGAAAAAAATCATAATAAAAATGGACCTGAAATAAAAAATAGTTCTGCATACCGCTGAATTTGTTTTAGTTGTAAAAGTTGATTAAATCACATACAGAAAAGCGTATTTTAAAACTTTGAAACTGCCCTTTTATTTTAGAAAAAAATCATAATAAAAATGGACCTGAAATAAAAAATAGTTCTGCATACCGCTGAATTTGTTTTAGTTGTAAAAGTTGATTAAATCACATACAGAAAAGCGTATTTTATAACTTTGAAACTGCCCTTTTATTTTTGAAAAAAATCATAATAAAAATGGACCTCAAATAAAAAATAGTTCTGCATACCGCTGAATTTGTTTTAGTTGTAAAAGTTGATTAAATCACATACAGAAAAGCGTATTTTAAAACTTTGAAACTGCCCTTTTATTTTTGAAAAAAATCATAATAAAAATGGACCTGAAATAAAAAATAGTTCTGCATACCGCTGAATTTGTTTTAGTTGTAAAAGTTGATTAAATCACATACAGAAAAGCGTATTTTAAAACTTTGAAACTGCCCTTTTATTTTAGAAAAAAATCATAATAAAAATGGACCTGAAATAAAAAATAGTTCTGCATACCGCTGAATTTGTTTTAGTTGTAAAAGTTGATTAAATCACATACAGAAAAGCGTATTTTAAAACTTTGAAACTGCCCTTTTATTTTTGAAAAAAATCATAATAAAAATGGACCTCAAATAAAAAATAGTTCTGCATACCGCTGAATTTGTTTTAGTTGTAAAAGTTGATTAAATCACATACAGAAAAGCGTATTTTAAAACTTTGAAACTGCCCTTTTATTTTAGAAAAAAATCATAATAAAAATGGACCTGAAATAAAAAATAGTTCTGCATACCGCTGAATTTGTTTTAGTTGTAAAAGTTGATTAAATCACATACAGAAAAGCGTATTTTAAAACTTTGAAACTGCCCTTTTATTTTTGAAAAAAATCATAATAAAAATGGACCTGAAATAAAAAATAGTTCTGCATACCGCTGAATTTGTTTTAGTTGTAAAAGTTGATTAAATCACATACAGAAAAGCGTATTTTAAAACTTTGAAACTGCCCTTTTATTTTAGAAAAAAATCATAATAAAAATGGACCTGAAATAAAAAATAGTTCTGCATACCGCTGAATTTGTTTTAGTTGTAAAAGTTGATTAAATCACATACAGAAAAGCGTATTTTAAAACTTTGAAACTGCCCTTTTATTTTTGAAAAAAATCATAATAAAAATGGACCTCAAATAAAAAATAGTTCTGCATACCGCTGAATTTGTTTTAGTTGTAAAAGTTGATTAAATCACATACAGAAAAGCGTATTTTATAACTTTGAAACTGCCCTTTTATTTTTGAAAAAAATCATAATAAAAATGGACCTGAAATAAAAAATAGTTCTGCATACCGCTGAATTTGTTTTAGTTGTAAAAGTTGATTAAATCACATACAGAAAAGCGTATTTTATAACTTTGAAACTGCCCTTTTATTTTTGAAAAAAATCATAATAAAAATGGACCTGAAATAAAAAATAGTTCTGCATACCGCTGAATTTGTTTTAGTTGTAAAAGTTGATTAAATCACATACAGAAAAGCGTATTTTATAACTTTGAAACTGCCCTTTTATTTTTGAAAAAAATCATAATAAAAATGGACCTCAAATAAAAAATAGTTCTGCATACCGCTGAATTTGTTTTAGTTGTAAAAGTTGATTAAATCACATACAGAAAAGCGTATTTTAAAACTTTGAAACTGCCCTTTTATTTTTGAAAAAAATCATAATAAAAATGGACCTCAAATAAAAAATAGTTCTGCATACCGCTGAATTTGTTTTAGTTGTAAAAGTTGATTAAATCACATACAGAAAAGCGTATTTTATAACTTTGAAACTGCCCTTTTATTTTTGAAAAAAATCATAATAAAAATGGACCTGAAATAAAAAATAGTTCTGCATACCGCTGAATTTGTTTTAGTTGTAAAAGTTGATTAAATCACATACAGAAAAGCGTATTTTATAACTTTGAAACTGCCCTTTTATTTTTGAAAAAAATCATAATAAAAATGGACCTCAAATAAAAAATAGTTCTGCATACCGCTGAATTTGTTTTAGTTGTAAAAGTTGATTAAATCACATACAGAAAAGCGTATTTTAAAACTTTGAAACTGCCCTTTTATTTTAGAAAAAAATCATAATAAAAATGGACCTGAAATAAAAAATAGTTCTGCATACCGCTGAATTTGTTTTAGTTGTAAAAGTTGATTAAATCACATACAGAAAAGCGTATTTTATAACTTTGAAACTGCCCTTTTATTTTTGAAAAAAATCATAATAAAAAAGGACCTCAAATAAAAAATAGTTCTGCATACCGCTGAATTTGTTTTAGTTGTAAAAGTTGATTAAATCACATACAGAAAAGCGTATTTTAAAACTTTGAAACTGCCCTTTTATTTTTGAAAAAAATCATAATAAAAATGGACCTGAAATAAAAAATAGTTCTGCATACCGCTGAATTTGTTTTAGTTGTAAAAGTTGATTAAATCACATACAGAAAAGCGTATTTTAAAACTTTGAAACTGCCCTTTTATTTTTGAAAAAAATCATAATAAAAATGGACCTCAAATAAAAAATAGTTCTGCATACCGCTGAATTTGTTTTAGTTGTAAAAGTTGATTAAATCACATACAGAAAAGCGTATTTTATAACTTTGAAACTGCCCTTTTATTTTTGAAAAAAATCATAATAAAAATGGACCTGAAATAAAAAATAGTTCTGCATACCGCTGAATTTGTTTTAGTTGTAAAAGTTGATTAAATCACATACAGAAAAGCGTATTTTATAACTTTGAAACTGCCCTTTTATTTTTGAAAAAAATCATAATAAAAATGGACCTCAAATAAAAAATAGTTCTGCATACCGCTGAATTTGTTTTAGTTGTAAAAGTTGATTAAATCACATACAGAAAAGCGTATTTTAAAACTTTGAAACTGCCCTTTTATTTTAGAAAAAAATCATAATAAAAATGGACCTGAAATAAAAAATAGTTCTGCATACCGCTGAATTTGTTTTAGTTGTAAAAGTTGATTAAATCACATACAGAAAAGCGTATTTTATAACTTTGAAACTGCCCTTTTATTTTTGAAAAAAATCATAATAAAAAAGGACCTCAAATAAAAAATAGTTCTGCATACCGCTGAATTTGTTTTAGTTGTAAAAGTTGATTAAATCACATACAGAAAAGCGTATTTTAAAACTTTGAAACTGCCCTTTTATTTTTGAAAAAAATCATAATAAAAATGGACCTGAAATAAAAAATAGTTCTGCATACCGCTGAATTTGTTTTAGTTGTAAAAGTTGATTAAATCACATACAGAAAAGCGTATTTTAAAACTTTGAAACTGCCCTTTTATTTTAGAAAAAAATCATAATAAAAATGGACCTGAAATAAAAAATAGTTCTGCATACCGCTGAATTTGTTTTAGTTGTAAAAGTTGATTAAATCACATACAGAAAAGCGTATTTTAAAACTTTGAAACTGCCCTTTTATTTTTGAAAAAAATCATAATAAAAATGGACCTGAAATAAAAAATAGTTCTGCATACCGCTGAATTTGTTTTAGTTGTAAAAGTTGATTAAATCACATACAGAAAAGCGTATTTTAAAACTTTGAAACTGCCCTTTTATTTTAGAAAAAAATCATAATAAAAATGGACCTGAAATAAAAAATAGTTCTGCATACCGCTGAATTTGTTTTAGTTGTAAAAGTTGATTAAATCACATACAGAAAAGCGTATTTTAAAACTTTGAAACTGCCCTTTTATTTTTGAAAAAAATCATAATAAAAATGGACCTCAAATAAAAAATAGTTCTGCATACCGCTGAATTTGTTTTAGTTGTAAAAGTTGATTAAATCACATACAGAAAAGCGTATTTTAAAACTTTGAAACTGCCCTTTTATTTTAGAAAAAAATCATAATAAAAATGGACCTGAAATAAAAAATAGTTCTGCATACCGCTGAATTTGTTTTAGTTGTAAAAGTTGATTAAATCACATACAGAAAAGCGTATTTTAAAACTTTGAAACTGCCCTTTTATTTTAGAAAAAAATCATAATAAAAATGGACCTGAAATAAAAAATAGTTCTGCATACCGCTGAATTTGTTTTAGTTGTAAAAGTTGATTAAATCACATACAGAAAAGCGTATTTTATAACTTTGAAACTGCCCTTTTATTTTTGAAAAAAATCATAATAAAAAAGGACCTCAAATAAAAAATAGTTCTGCATACCGCTGAATTTGTTTTAGTTGTAAAAGTTGATTAAATCACATACAGAAAAGCGTATTTTAAAACTTTGAAACTGCCCTTTTATTTTAGAAAAAAATCATAATAAAAATGGACCTGAAATAAAAAATAGTTCTGCATACCGCTGAATTTGTTTTAGTTGTAAAAGTTGATTAAATCACATACAGAAAAGCGTATTTTATAACTTTGAAACTGCCCTTTTATTTTTGAAAAAAATCATAATAAAAAAGGACCTCAAATAAAAAATAGTTCTGCATACCGCTGAATTTGTTTTAGTTGTAAAAGTTGATTAAATCACATACAGAAAAGCGTATTTTAAAACTTTGAAACTGCCCTTTTATTTTAGAAAAAAATCATAATAAAAATGGACCTGAAATAAAAAATAGTTCTGCATACCGCTGAATTTGTTTTAGTTGTAAAAGTTGATTAAATCACATACAGAAAAGCGTATTTTATAACTTTGAAACTGCCCTTTTATTTTTGAAAAAAATCATAATAAAAAAGGACCTCAAATAAAAAATAGTTCTGCATACCGCTGAATTTGTTTTAGTTGTAAAAGTTGATTAAATCACATACAGAAAAGCGTATTTTAAAACTTTGAAACTGCCCTTTTATTTTAGAAAAAAATCATAATAAAAATGGACCTGAAATAAAAAATAGTTCTGCATACCGCTGAATTTGTTTTAGTTGTAAAAGTTGATTAAATCACATACAGAAAAGCGTATTTTAAAACTTTGAAACTGCCCTTTTATTTTTGAAAAAAATCATAATAAAAATGGACCTGAAATAAAAAATAGTTCTGCATACCGCTGAATTTGTTTTAGTTGTAAAAGTTGATTAAATCACATACAGAAAAGCGTATTTTAAAACTTTGAAACTGCCCTTTTATTTTAGAAAAAAATCATAATAAAAATGGACCTGAAATAAAAAATAGTTCTGCATACCGCTGAATTTGTTTTAGTTGTAAAAGTTGATTAAATCACATACAGAAAAGCGTATTTTAAAACTTTGAAACTGCCCTTTTATTTTTGAAAAAAATCATAATAAAAATGGACCTCAAATAAAAAATAGTTCTGCATACCGCTGAATTTGTTTTAGTTGTAAAAGTTGATTAAATCACATACAGAAAAGCGTATTTTAAAACTTTGAAACTGCCCTTTTATTTTAGAAAAAAATCATAATAAAAATGGACCTGAAATAAAAAATAGTTCTGCATACCGCTGAATTTGTTTTAGTTGTAAAAGTTGATTAAATCACATACAGAAAAGCGTATTTTATAACTTTGAAACTGCCCTTTTATTTTTGAAAAAAATCATAATAAAAAAGGACCTCAAATAAAAAATAGTTCTGCATACCGCTGAATTTGTTTTAGTTGTAAAAGTTGATTAAATCACATACAGAAAAGCGTATTTTAAAACTTTGAAACTGCCCTTTTATTTTAGAAAAAAATCATAATAAAAATGGACCTGAAATAAAAAATAGTTCTGCATACCGCTGAATTTGTTTTAGTTGTAAAAGTTGATTAAATCACATACAGAAAAGCGTATTTTATAACTTTGAAACTGCCCTTTTATTTTTGAAAAAAATCATAATAAAAAAGGACCTCAAATAAAAAATAGTTCTGCATACCGCTGAATTTGTTTTAGTTGTAAAAGTTGATTAAATCACATACAGAAAAGCGTATTTTAAAACTTTGAAACTGCCCTTTTATTTTAGAAAAAAATCATAATAAAAATGGACCTGAAATAAAAAATAGTTCTGCATACCGCTGAATTTGTTTTAGTTGTAAAAGTTGATTAAATCACATACAGAAAAGCGTATTTTATAACTTTGAAACTGCCCTTTTATTTTTGAAAAAAATCATAATAAAAAAGGACCTCAAATAAAAAATAGTTCTGCATACCGCTGAATTTGTTTTAGTTGTAAAAGTTGATTAAATCACATACAGAAAAGCGTATTTTAAAACTTTGAAACTGCCTTTTTATTTTAGAAAAAAATCATAATAAAAATGGACCTGAAATAAAAAATAGTTCTGCATACCGCTGAATTTGTTTTAGTTGTAAAAGTTGATTAAATCACATACAGAAAAGCGTATTTTAAAACTTTGAAACTGCCCTTTTATTTTTGAAAAAAATCATAATAAAAATGGACCTCAAATAAAAAATAGTTCTGCATACCGCTGAATTTGTTTTAGTTGTAAAAGTTGATTAAATCACATACAGAAAAGCGTATTTTAAAACTTTGAAACTGCCCTTTTATTTTTGAAAAAAATCATAATAAAAATGGACCTGAAATAAAAAATAGTTCTGCATACCGCTGAATTTGTTTTAGTTGTAAAAGTTGATTAAATCACATACAGAAAAGCGTATTTTAAAACTTTGAAACTGCCCTTTTATTTTAGAAAAAAATCATAATAAAAATGGACCTGAAATAAAAAATAGTTCTGCATACCGCTGAATTTGTTTTAGTTGTAAAAGTTGATTAAATCACATACAGAAAAGCGTATTTTATAACTTTGAAACTGCCCTTTTATTTTTGAAAAAAATCATAATAAAAATGGACCTCAAATAAAAAATAGTTCTGCATACCGCTGAATTTGTTTTAGTTGTAAAAGTTGATTAAATCACATACAGAAAAGCGTATTTTATAACTTTGAAACTGCCCTTTTATTTTTGAAAAAAATCATAATAAAAAAGGACCTCAAATAAAAAATAGTTCTGCATACCGCTGAATTTGTTTTAGTTGTAAAAGTTGATTAAATCACATACAGAAAAGCGTATTTTATAACTTTGAAACTGCCCTTTTATTTTAGAAAAAAATCATAATAAAAAAGGACCTCAAATAAAAAATAGTTCTGCATACCGCTGAATTTGTTTTAGTTGTAAAAGTTGATTAAATCACATACAGAAAAGCGTATTTAAAACTTTGAAACTGCCCTTTTATTTTAGAAAAAAATCATAATAAAAATGGACCTGAAATAAAAAATAGTTCTGCATACCGCTGAATTTGTTTTAGTTGTAAAAGTTGATTAAATCACATACAGAAAAGCGTATTTTAAAACTTTGAAACTGCCCTTTTATTTTAGAAAAAAATCATAATAAAAATAGACCTCAAATAAAAAATAGTTCTGCATACCGCTGAATTTGTTTTAGTTGTAAAAGTTGATTAAATCACATACAGAAAAGCGTATTTTATAACTTTGAAACTGCCCTTTTATTTTTGAAAAAAATCATAATAAAAAAGGACCTCAAATAAAAAATAGTTCTGCATACCGCTGAATTTGTTTTAGTTGTAAAAGTTGATTAAATCACATACAGAAAAGCGTATTTTAAAACTTTGAAACTGCCCTTTTATTTTAGAAAAAAATCATAATAAAAATGGACCTGAAATAAAAAATAGTTCTGCATACCGCTGAATTTGTTTTAGTTGTAAAAGTTGATTAAATCACATACAGAAAAGCGTATTTAAAACTTTGAAACTGCCCTTTTATTTTTGAAAAAAATCATAATAAAAATGGACCTGAAATAAAAATAGTTCTGCATACCGCTGAATTTGTTTTAGTTGTAAAAGTTGATTAAATCACATACAGAAAAGCGTATTTTAAAACTTTGAAACTGCCCTTTTATTTTAGAAAAAAATCATAATAAAAATGGACCTGAAATAAAAAATAGTTCTGCATACCGCTGAATTTGTTTTAGTTGTAAAAGTTGATTAAATCACATACAGAAAAGCGTATTTTAAAACTTTGAAACTGCCCTTTTATTTTAGAAAAAAATCATAATAAAAATGGACCTGAAATAAAAAATAGTTCTGCATACCGCTGAATTTGTTTTAGTTGTAAAAGTTGATTAAATCACATACAGAAAAGCGTATTTTAAAACTTTGAAACTGCCCTTTTATTTTAGAAAAAAAATCATAATAAAAATGGACCTGAAATAAAAAATAGTTCTGCATACCGCTGAATTTGTTTTAGTTGTAAAAGTTGATTAAATCACATACAGAAAAGCGTATTTTAAAACTTTGAAACTGCCCTTTTATTTTAGAAAAAAATCATAATAAAAATGGACCTGAAATAAAAAATAGTTCTGCATACCGCTGAATTTGTTTTAGTTGTAAAAGTTGATTAAATCACATACAGAAAAGCGTATTTTAAAACTTTGAAACTGCCCTTTTATTTTAGAAAAAAATCATAATAAAAATGGACCTGAAATAAAAAATAGTTCTGCATACCGCTGAATTTGTTTTAGTTGTAAAAGTTGATTAAATCACATACAGAAAAGCGTATTTTAAAACTTTGAAACTGCCCTTTTATTTTAGAAAAAAATCATAATAAAAATGGACCTCAAATAAAAAATAGTTCTGCATACCGCTGAATTTGTTTTAGTTGTAAAAGTTGATTAAATCACATACAGAAAAGCGTATTTTAAAACTTTGAAACTGCCCTTTTATTTTAGAAAAAAATCATAATAAAAATGGACCTCAAATAAAAAATAGTTCTGCATACCGCTGAATTTGTTTTAGTTGTAAAAGTTGATTAAATCACATACAGAAAAGCGTATTTTAAAACTTTGAAACTGCCCTTTTATTTTTGAAAAAAATCATAATAAAAATGGACCTCAAATAAAAAATAGTTCTGCATACCGCTGAATTTGTTTTAGTTGTAAAAGTTGATTAAATCACATACAGAAAAGCGTATTTTATAACTTTGAAACTGCCCTTTTATTTTAGAAAAAAATCATAAAAAAAATGGACCTCAAATAAAAAATAGTTCTGCATACCGCTGAATTTGTTTTAGTTGTAAAAGTTGATTAAATCACATACAGAAAAGCGTATTTTATAACTTTGAAACTGCCCTTTTATTTTTGAAAAAAAATCATAATAAAAAAGGACCTCAAATAAAAAATAGTTCTGCATACCGCTGAATTTGTTTTAGTTGTAAAAGTTGATTAAATCACATACAGAAAAGCGTATTTTAAAACTTTGAAACTGCCCTTTTATTTTAGAAAAAAATCATAATAAAAATGGACCTCAAATAAAAAATAGTTCTGCATACCGCTGAATTTGTTTTAGTTGTAAAAGTTGATTAAATCACAT